>JBBGZY010000175.1:1800000-2265826 GCA_037952925.1 Lithobates clamitans | reverse complement strand
AGGACCGGTCACTTAAAAAAGGACTGTTCTATCTCGAAAGAAGCAGCGAAAGCTAGAGCGATCCACAAAAAACAAAAAAACAAAAAAGTCACAAAAGGAAACTGAATAAATAGTGATGAGACTCTTCACAAACATTGATTACAGTGCAAAAGTTTTCCTAGCAAACAGGAAAGCCATCACATCAGAAGGATGAGCAAACGCAGAGCAAAAGCAGCTGCCTCTGAAGCCCGCACTGCTTAGAATTTGTGAAAAGAGGCGAGAGCTCTAAAGGGAGGATTACAATGGTGGCTGTGGACGGGGATGGGGTATACAGAGATGGCTTTAGAAGGGGGGTATACAGAGGTGACTATGAAAAGGGGGGGGGGGTGGTACAGAGGTGACTATAGAAGGGGGGGTACAGAAAAATGGGTGTGGCTTAAATGGGCATGGCTCAAGAGGGTGTGGTTAGAGTCTGAGATGAATGAGGGATGGAAAGGGAAAGGGGGGGGGAAGAGGAAAAAGGGGGGGGGGAAGAGGGAAAAGGGAAAAGGGGGGGGGGGGGGAGAGGGAAAAGGGGGGGGGGGGAAGAGGGAAAAGGGAAAAAGGGGGGGGGGGGGGGAGAGGGAAAAGGGGGGGGGGGAGGGAGGAGAGGGAAAAGGGGGGGGGGGGGAGGGCAGAGGGAAAAGGGGGGGGGGGAGGGAAGAGGGAAAAGGGGGGGGGAGAGAGGGAAAATGACGGGACGGCAGCCCCAGATCTTACACAATAGAAATATGTGTATTCTAGAAAAAGTTTAACAATCAGCAGATAAAGATACTCCAAACACCTGGTGTTAACGCTGCAATCATCCCGGCACCATGGTTGTTAAGGTGTCAGGATGATTGAAGCGCATTATTTCTATTATTACATTGTAATATAAAATTAAATCATTCAACTCACCATAATGCCGAATCAGTGGGATCCCTGAGCGTGTCACCTGCCACGTCGCCTGCCACCAGCAGAGGTGCATCAGGTGCCCCCGGCAGAGTCTGTATAGACACCCTCCATCAGTGCAGACCCCCCCCTCTATTAGTGCAGACCCCCCCCGCTCAGTGCAGGAGCGGCCGGTGTGTTTTGCCGAGAAAGTTCCCCTTGGCATGCAAGGACCCCTTGTACTGCGCAGGCGCAGCGCTTGCACAGTACGGGGAACTTTTCGGCAAGACACACGGCGATGGCGCCGCCGTTTCTTCTGCTTCAGTGGAGAGGGGAGGGGCCGTGCAGCTAAAGAAGCCCATTGGCTGCACGGATCGAGCCCCCTTCCTCTCTCCACTTACTCAACACTAGGGGAAAGATCAAGCGGCGGCGCCGGCCACCAATTCGCTGGAGCCAGCTGCTCAAAAAAAAAAAAATAAATAAATAAATAAATAATAATAATAATAATATCGGGACTGTTGGCAACTATGCTGTGTCTAAGCCACATTTCAATGTAAATTGTTCAATAAAAACTTAAGAAAAAAAAAATCTGCCCAGCCGTGGCATTGTGACGTATATCGTCGTGCGCTGGTCAGCAAGTGGTTAAAGACGGCCCTGGGCGGGTTATTAGCAGGCATAAGAGTAACAATAGTGTGAGAGTGTGTGTGTGTGTGTGTGTGTGTGTGATGTAAAGTGTGAAATACGGTGTGTGGGGTGTTAATTGAATTTGTATTGTTTTAAGTATATTCTTGTTTTGAAACGACATTGATTCTTTCTTAAAAATGGGGGGGGCGCAGTTTGCCATCTTCGCCCTGGGCACCAAATGGCCTTGTCCCAGCACTGATCACCGCAAACCAGCAAGCCAATATAGTCTCTAATGACATACACAGCAAAATGTATTTACTTAATGGCACAGGTGGCTGGGGCACAGAAGTCCAGAAGCTATAAAGGACATTATAAAGAGGTTTATCAGAAGAAGATTTGACAATAGCGCTTCGCAAAGTGCTCATAAAATGCAAGTGCTGTATTGAAGCAAAAGCCACACGTGCTCCCCTTCCACAGGCGTCTCAGAGAAAGACCACCCACCCACTGCGGCTCATACACAGTGATGTATGCGGTCCAATGAAAACTCCCACATCAGGCGGGAACAGATATCTCCCGATGATTATTCCAGGCACACAACCACTTATCTGATGAAACACAAGAATGAAACCTCAGGAGAAACGCCAAGAGTTTGTTGTCTGGCAGCAAATTCCAATGGAAACCAGGAATAATACGCAGACAATGGGGGAGAATACATAAAGCAAAGAAGTGGCCTCATACCTGAAAAGACAAGGAATAATACACCAGACAACTGCACCATACACCATACCATTTACACCCTTATTAGAAATGGCCAGATGCATGTTATCGGATGCCAACCTACCTCACAAGTACTGGAGAGAAGCAATCATGAATGCAACCTACCTACAGACATGGCCAGTGGCGGAGCTACCACCAAAGCGACCCATGCAGGCGCTATGGGGCCCGCAGACGAGTGGGGCCCGGGGAGGATGAGGAATGCATACTGTACTTGCCAACTTTTTTTTTTTTTTCCCCCCTTGCCGCCGCTAGAGGTCCGCGATACTGGTCATTTCTGCCTCCGTCATCATTTTACAGAAGACCAGTTAAGGAAGTCGCTTTCTTGACACCCAGGCTCCGCCTCCTGGTTCTGTAAAAGGTGCGGAGACGAGTACAGTGAGTGCGCTATCCCTATCTGACCGAGACTCAGCTGTCTCACTGGCTGCCTCCTATCACATTGTGCCGGCCAGAGAGTCAGTGACAGTCTGAGCAAGTAACTCTCCTGACGGCTGCATGCCCAGGTGCATGAATGGGGGTGGGGGTGGGGGGCGGTACGTGTGAATTGTCCTGAGGGGGGTCTGTACAGATGGAGGGGGCTGAGTTGTCCTGGGGGGGGGGGGGGTCTTTACAGATAGGGCTGGTTTGTCCAGGGGGGTCTTTAATGATGGAGGGTCTATACTGATGGAGGACTATGGGGTGGGGGGGGGGGTGTAACGCCGTGTTTTTCTGCACCGGGTGACACCAACGGTAACTGGGGGCACTATACTGGGGGCACCTGATGTAAGGACAGATTCTGCTGGGAATGCCTGATATAAGGATGGACTTTGCTGGGGATACCTGATGGCATCTGGTGGCAGGCGACGTGGCAAGTGACATACTCGGGGCTCCCACTTATTCTGCATTATGGGGAGTTGAACTTTTTCATTTTATATTACAATGTAGTAATAGAAATAATATGCTTTAATCATCCTGACACCATAACAACCATGGTAATTGAAGCGCTAACACCGGGTGTTTGCAAGTATCTTTATCTGTTGATTGTTAAACTTTCTGGAATACATATATTGCTATTGTGGTGTAGGATCTGGGCCTGTTGTCCGTCCATCCTTCCTCCATCCCTCATTCATCTCAGACTCGAACCACACCCCCTTTGAGCTACGCCCTTAAAGCCACGCCCACTATTTAATTTAGGCCATTTTTTTTGGGGGGGGGGGGGGGAACTTGGCCATCTTAATAGCATCATGGGCCCCTGGGCAAAGTAATGCTATGGGGGACCCTACAAGCTTGCCCGAATTTACGCACCTACTCTCAAGAATGAAAGTACAATATTTCCACTTTACAGTGTGTCAATTGCCACCCGTCACCTGTCACCAGATTCAGCGTGTCACTTGCCGTCCATCTCCTGCCACCAGATTCAGCGTGTCACTTGCCACTGTCACAAGATTCAGCCTTTCACTTGCCACCAGTCCCCGGTCACCAGATTCAGCATGTCACTTGCCACCATCACCTGCCTCCAGATTCAGCATGTCACTTGCCACCATCACCTGCCTCCAGATTCAGCATGTCACTTGCCACCATCACCTGCCTTCAGATTCAGCATGTCACTTGCCACCAGTCCCCTGTCACCAGATTCAGCATGTCACTTGCCACCATCACCTGTCTCCAGATTCAGCGTGTCACTTGACACTGAATCTGGAGGCAGGGGATGGGTGGCAAGTGACATGCTGAATCTGGTGACAAGGGACACGCTGAATCTTGTGACGGGACAGGTGGCAATTGACACACTGAATTTAGAGGCAGGTGATGGTGACAATTGCCACCTGTCCCGTCACCATATTCAGCATATCACTTGCCACCAGATTCCGCGTGTCACTTGCCACCCTTCCCCTGCCACCAGATTCCGCGTGTCACTTGCCACCCGTCCCTGCCACCAGATTCCACGTAAGTGACACGCTGAATTTGGTGACAAGGGACCGATGGCAAGAGATACGCTGAATCTGGTAACAGGGGGATGGAATCACTTGCTATCAGTCCCTTGTCACCAGATTCAGCGTGTCACTTGCCACCCATCCCCTGCCACCAGATTCAGCGTGTCACTTGCCACCGGTCCCTTGTCACCAGATTCAGCATGTCTCATGCCACTGTCAGCTGACTCCAGATTTAGTATGTCAATTGCCAGCCGTCCCCTGCCACCAGATTCAGCGTGTCACTTGCCACCTATATCCCGGCTCTCTCCCTCCCCTTCAGCTGGGCATGCTGGGGGCTGCAGTTTCCCTTTTAGGATTGCTGGGGCTTGCCAGTCCTCGGGACTACATGTCCCATGATCCTCCTTTGTGCTCCTTTTTTTTTGGCCAATAGGAAGGAGAGGGCTCCGCTCCCAAGTACAGCAGCATGAGGAGGACAGGAGGGGCAGCAGTTTCCTCTCATCAGACCCACTAGTCGTCTGCACTGGAGCTTCAGCGCCCCCCTCTGCCTTAGCTCGCTCAGTCACTCAGGGAGGTGGTGACAGCCCAGCTGGCAGGCGGAACCAAAGATGCCACCGCAGGCGGACTGCCTGTGCCTGCTCAGCCCGACTCCCTTGCCCCACTGCTAGTGCTATTTGTCCGGCTCTGATGGGGCCCCAGGTGAACGTGGGGCCCCCGGGCAGTGCCTAGGTGTGCCCGCTCAGTAAGACGGCCCTACTTACAGAACAGACTACCCTCAAGAGCCATTAAAAGTACTCCATCCAAAATGTGGCATGAATCAAAGCCTAGCATAGGGCACATCAGAGTGTTTGGATGTAGAGCATATGCCTATATTCCATGTGAGAAGCGATCCAAGCTGCAGGACAGAGCCATATAGAGACATTCTAGTAGGCTACAGTGAGCAAAGGCTTACTGAATCCTACACCCAAAGACTGACAAAGTGACAATAAGCCATAGTGTTTATTTTGAGGAGAGCTCATCACCAGAAACACAGATCCCTGAAAGCTGTGAAGTGAATAGGCCAAGCAAACTGGAAGAAGAGGTCGACCAAAGCGAACTTGTACAAGAGTCAGAACAAGAGGTGAAACAAAAAGGTGGAACTCACAATGCCTAAATCAAGTACCCCACCAGATTCTGCTGAACTGCCTGAAGTCCGAAGATCCACAAAAGGGAATACCACTCCGCAAGCTGTCATGCACTGTCAAAAACACACAGCATACTTCCTGGAAAGACATAGAAAAACTGCCAAAATGTGAAGCCAATAAATGGAGAAAGGCAGCAGAACGAGCCTGGACACTTACAGAGCTCCCTCCTAACCACAAAACTATAGGAAGTAAGTGGACTTTCAAAGTAAAGTCAGACACAGAAGGGAATATCCACAAATACAAAGCCAGACTAGTTGCCAAGGGTTACTCCCAGAAATTTGGTGAAGATTGCGATGAAACATTATCTCTCCTGTCGTAAAACACTCCACTATCAGATCTTTCCTAAATGTACATAATATAACTGGGTACTAACATCTATAGGTAAAGTTGATCCAGGGAACATCCGATTGCCTCTTGGGGGATCAGGAAGGAATTTTTTTCCCCTGCTGTAGCAAATTGGAGCGTGCTCTGCTGGGGTTTTTTGCCTTCCTCTGGATCAACTGTGGGTATAGTATTGGGTATATTGGATTGTACGATTTTTTTTTTTTATGGTTGAACTGGATGGACTTGTGTCTTTTTTTCAACCTGACTAACTATGTAACTCTTCTTAGCATTGCAGCTGGGAAGGGCATGCAAGTGAAATGCCTAGATGTTAAAACGGCTTTCCTATATGGAGACATTAAGGAAGAGCTCTACATGGAGTAACCACCAGGGTTTGAGCAAGGAGGCAACTTTGTGTGTAACCTTCAGAATAGCATTTACGGTCCTAAGCAATCTTCAAGGATGTGGAATGAGAAAGTGAACAAAGTACTTACCAGAGAGGGATTCTCAAGGAGTAAAGCAGACCCCTGTCTCTAACCAGGAATCAAGACGACAGATGGGTATACATCCTTATCTACACTAGAGCAAAATTCTAAAAACGTAACACTTGTGTTTGTCCCCATTTATCATGAGCTGAACGCAAAGATCTAAGACTTTTTCTATGTACACCAAAGGCCTATTTCTCTCAATTATTGTTCACAAATCTGTCTAAATCTGTGTTAGTGAGCACTTCTCCTTTGCCGAGATAATCCATTCACCTCACAGGTGTGGAATATCAAGATGATGATTAGACAGCAAGAATATTGCACAGATGTGTCTTAGGCCCCTTTCACACTGGGGCGGTGGGGGCGTCGGCGGTACAACAGCGCTATTTTTAGCGCTGCTGTACCGTCGTTCTTGCAGCGGTATTCGACCGCTAGCGGTGCGGTTTTACCCCCCGCTGGCGGCCGAAAAAGGGTTAAAATCCCTCGTACAGCGCGGCTATAGTCGCGGTATAGCCACGCTGTCCCATTGATTTCAATGGGCAGGAGCGGGGAAGGAGCGGTGAATACACCGCTCCTTCTCCGCTCCAAAAAAGCGGTTTGCAGGACTTTTTTCACCGCCCTGCCTGCGCACCGCTTCAGTGTGAAAGCCCTCGGGCTTTCACACTCAACAAACAGCGGAGGCTGTTTAGGGGCGGTTTTCAGGCGGTATTTTTAGCGCAATACCGCCTGAAAACCGCTCCAGTGTGACAGGGGTCTAAGGCTGGCCACAATAAAAGGCCGCTCTAAAATGTGCAGTTTTATCACACAGCACAATGCCACAAGTTTTGAGGGAGCGTGCACTTGGCATGCTGGCTGCAGGAATGTCCACCAGAGCTCTTGCCTTTGAATTGAATGTACATTTCTCTACCATAAGCTATCTCCAAAAAGGTGTTTCAGAGAATTTTGTGTACATAGAAAAAGTCATAGATCTTTGCATTCAGCTCATGATAAATAGGAGCAAACACAAAAGTGAGCAAAATTATAAACGCAACAGTGTATGTTGATGACATTATAACCTGAACAAGAAGGAGATTACAAATCAGACAGAAATGTTTTAAATCAGAGAGCTAGGGAACATAGGGGGTTATTTACGAAAGACAAATTCACTTTGCACTGCAAGTGCACTTGGAAGTGCAGTCACTCTAAATCTAAGGGGCAGATCTGAAATGAGGGGAAGCTCTGCTGATTTTATCATCCAATCATGTGCAAGCTAAAATGCTGTTTTTTCCCTGCAAGCTGCCTTTATTTTGCTCAGCAACAGCTGGGGAGCCAGTGTGTATGACGAGGCCACAATGTAGTGCACTAGTAACAAGATTAGAGATTTTTTGGATACATTCTGGTGTCACTTTGACTTTGGATAGAAGTAACGGGTGCAGAAAAATTGGTCTCTGGGTGTCGTTGGCGCCTTCCCACTGTAACCCTATAGGAGGTACTCTTGATGAAAGCAAAAATTGGCCTTGCTGTAAAAATAAAATTGCAATCATATGCACCTTTCAAATAGGTGCAGAAAAATTGGTCTTTGGGTGTTAATTGTGCCCATGAAACCTATACCAAAAACATTCTTCCAGATGAAATGATTGGACACCCTCAAAGCTAGGCAGCCTCTAAGTCCTGCAGAGATTCCACATCCCAAAAAAAGACTTAATCAGTGACATCAACATCATAGCTGGTATTCCAGGACCAATTCATTTTTTATAAAAGTCAAATAATCCATGGAGTCTGTGGACAGACGCGTTCTACCAACATCTGAATCCAGTAATGGCTGGGCATCATCAAGGAGCAAGCGGCTGATGCTGTGGTCAAATAATTCAGCTAACTCCTCCATGGTTGATGATGGGGCTATGGCAGGAATAGATGTGGACAAGGCGGCAGGTTTATCCACTCTGGCAACTGCAGGGGACTGCACACTTGTCTCTGCTTGTGTGACAGAGGATGAGGAAGGTTTAGTAAGCCAGTCCACCACCTCCTCTGCATGCTGTGGCTGGATAGCATGGGCAAATTCAGTAAACAGGGGAAATGATGCCCTGCCTGAGGACTGACCACCACGTCCACCTTTTCCTGTGCAAAATATTTTACAGCGCACAAATACAAGAATGACATTTCCTGCAGGGCTAGTTAAAAACACCTAAACATATTCAAAAATACGGGGGTTTGGTCACACTATATGGTCATATAGTGCTAAGCCCACTTACTGCGACAAAGTACCCTGAATTAGTGGGTCCTACACTAGTAGTAGAGTGGAAGATCCTTTGTCTCAACCATGGGAGCTAAACTCCTCTATGTGGGAGAACTGAAGGGGATACATCCTAAACACTGGTGGCCACTAAATAGGAGGTAATGAGGAGGGGGGGAGGGGTGCTCCAGCCCAAAAAGCCTGGTCAGGGCCTATTACAATATACAAGAACATATTTGGGGGGCACACCATACAATGCGTTTAAATTCAAGATGGTGCACCTTTTCCTGTGGACACATTTGTTGCTGGCCCCCTTACAGTGCCAAGGGAACGTCTGCCTCTCCTTGTTGTCCTCCCAGACATTATTAGGAGGGAGGGGGCAGCGCTTATAAGCAAGTGTAAAGAAGAAGTGGAAATCTGTACGTAGATGCACTTTAATCAATGTAAAGTGGTGTTTGGTGCACTTTAATTTGAGTACTCACACTACACAGACAAACTATAATATACTGCAATATAATGCACCAAACGTACAGTGACGCACAGAACTATATGGCATTAAACTTGCAGTAACGCACACAGAAGTAAATGGTGTTAAACTGGCAGTAACGCAATCAAATAGATGGTGTTCAACCATCACTACATCTGAACTGTCCCTACTCTAGCTATACACTAATGTAAAGATTACGGACACGATCTCACTACACTACAGTGAAACTATCTGTGCTGTCCCTACTCTACACTAATGTATGTATGAATGACACGGTCTCACTACACTACAGTGAAACTATCTGAGCTCTCCCTACTCTAGCTGCACACTATGCAAAGCTGAATGATGGTCCTCCTCACTACACTCACACTATCCCTAGACTGACACTTGAAGCAAAATAGCACACTAACTTATAGCACTGAACAGAGCCCTGTTCTATCTGTCCATGCCAAAAATCACACTGAAAATGGCTGCCATGCATTGTGATAGTTTCTGGGGGGGGGGGACTAACGATCGAATGACCCGTTTGTTCAGATGTTCGAACAACGAAAGTTCGGCCCGAACCTATGCTCGCACCGAACCGTTCGCCCATCCCCAATCAAGAGCAAGGCGTTATTGACATTCAATATTGCCCATCAGAGGAGATGGCTGCTGATGCACTCACCAAGCCTTTGTTGAAGGAATGTCAGTTATTTCCAGAAGAAGCTGAATATAGTTTGACAAAAGCACCTGCTGTTGAGAAGGGGAGTTGGAAAGACAACAGCATGTAATGTAAAGTACTGTGAACTATATACATTATACCTTTCTATCCAGTAGGTGGCACTGCAGTGTTAGAATATGCATTCTATGATAATGTAATGAGAGGAAGCTTTTGTCTTTCCTCACTGTGTTCTTGTATTCTTCTTCCTGTTTCATGATAAAGATATCCTCCATGAAAGTAAAGCGTATTGCTGTATACAAGAAGCTTCCAGCATAATTTTAATACTCTGACAACACTATTGACTTCAATAGGGTTCAGACTTGGCACCCGAACTTAAATTTGCAAGATTAGCCCTGATTCAAACCCCAAGCGTTCAGCTCATCATTACCTACTCCATCACCCCTAACAGGAGTCATACCAACCAACAACATTCTTATTTACTTAGGCCAGCTATAGATGGAGCAAATTTCTTTCCTGCAAAAATGGGTTGCGGAAAATAGATATGCTTGATTTCCCCCAGCCCCCCCAATCAACAGACTGTGTTCACAGGGGAATCCCTCCTCACGGCGCCATTGTGTTCTCCCGGCAGGGGGGCAGAGGAAGCCGTGTCCACGGGAAGAACTCTACAATATAACAGCCGCAAGCAATAACTGCATGTAAAAATCCGACAGGCTGGTTGTACCCTAGTTGAACGATCAATCAACTTGGGTACAGTCAGCATGCCCATACATGATTAAAATATCGGCTGGTTCCTGCTGAACATTTCTATAAGCAATTAAAAAAAAAAAAAATCCAGATACAGTCTGGTATATAGGGTTTCATGGTCCTAAAGGCAATTGCCTTATGGATCAAACATATGCTACGTCATTATTAATCAATTTTAGGGAAAATATATATAAAAATGTGTGCACACGATCAAGGGATTCCCAAGCTTAACATGCAATTAAAAAAAAAAAAAAAAAGTCCAAGTCAATACTTCAAGAATAAAGATTACTCTAGTTTAACTATAGCCAGACTCAGGTTACCTCTAACGGCAGGAGGTTAGAAAGACTTTAGGTTCCAAATACTTCCACCTATCAACAGGCAAACTGCCCAACCCAGTAAAGTGTCAACAAGTCTATGGATGACAGATATTGATCATAGAATGCAACATGACCCTTTACCTGCCAGGGACAGCGATTTAAGCTTCTGCTTTGTTCTAATCTGTTTTGTTTTGTTCTGTTGTTCCCCGCTATACTGTGAATATGACCCTTGGATGCCGGTCCCACTGTTCATCTTTCCATGAATATTTGTTTATCCCTATATAATATTTGCTTATCAACAGGTCTATAGTTCATAGACAATTTTTTCTTTTTTTTTTACACATTTAATATGGGGGCTAACCCGTGACACCATGGAGGCACCTCCTGTACTGCATGATCCGGCTAGGACTACCAGGAGCAATGTGCGGCCGCCCAGCGCCACACCTGCATGCTCTATGCCTGCGGATGTTGGCGCATATGGTATTCCGTGGTTGCCAGGGCGACATGGGCTCACCGCTCTTTCCCTCCTCTTCCCCCTCCCCTCTGTGGGCGGGGGACTATGGACGGACGCGACGGGTCCGGCCTCCCCCTTGGTTGCCTGGATACCCAGACGCGGCTGCCTCGTCCCGGCCTGACGCTCTTCCGTCACTGGAACGGCGCCGGGAGTCGGGACATGCGCAGTACGCGCCAGCGGCCGACCTGGATGACGTCACGTCGGCGAAGCTGATTGGTGACTACAGGTGGGGCGGATGTACAAGAGACGCCGGTATGGCGTCTCCTACAACATTACCTGCACTAACTACTATTTGTGGTGGGACGGCGCATCTCCGCTCCACCACCAACTACTATACCTACATCCCCTATAATTAGGTAAGCGTACTATGTTCATATCTTCTTTCCTCCCTTCCCTTCCTATCTAATTTGGATGCTACTTTACCCTATTTGTTTTTACCTACTTTAACAGACTCAGCAAGATTGGGGATATAAATCGCTGGGAACTATTGTGGTCTTATATGTAGATGAACCATATGAGTCATTGTATGACCAACAACTGCTTCTCCCCTATTCTACCTATTTGCTGGTAACTACTTCTATTTAACAGAGAAGTGGCTGAGCGTTGGCTGCCTTTGCCCCCTCCCGCTTCTAAATATAGCCTTACCGTAACTTGGGTAAGTTTTTTTCTTCTTTTTTTCATTCTAACTAAGCTATATATTCATGCACTTGTGAGTTATACTACCACCATTGGGAATTACTTATATTTACTAAATTTGCATGTATACATACAGACACCATTAACCATACATACTGCTTAATTCATCTGTTACCACTACCTCTAATCAATCATACTCTTTTTTTTTTTTTTCCCCTCTTTTTCTCTCACCTTCCCCCCCTTTTCTTCTCATTTTGTCTTCCTTTTTTCCCCCCCCTCCTTCCCCTCCATCTCTCCCCCTATTATCCCTTCCCTTCCTTTCCCGGCCCCTTGCTTCCCCTCCCCTTTTTTCCTTCCCCCCCCCCCCTCCCTTTTTTTCCCTTCCTTATATTATTTTTTTCCTTCCCCTCCTTTTTTTCCCCTCTCTTTTTCCCCCCCTCCCCCCTCCCTTCCCCCCCCCCCTTTTTATCCTTTCCCCCCCCCTTTTTATCCTTTCCCCTCCCCCGCCTTCTTTTTCCCCCCCCCTCCCTTTTTTCCCTCCCTTTCCCCCTGGCCCTTCCCCTCCCGCTGTCTCTCCTTTTCCATACTTTCCTTTTTCCTTTCTTTGTCTACCCCTGTCCTTTGCTTCTTTCTTCTTTCTCCCCCTACCAAATATATATTCTATTCCTATTTACTTACATATTTCTTTTTATCCCTCACTACACATCTACACTATGTTACATCCGTCCCCACATTGCCCCTTTTCCGGCCTGAGGTGCTTGCAGTGTTGTTGTCCCCCTGGTGTCCCTGCTTTTAACGGTCCCCCTGTATTATCTGTTGACCCGTATGAAAATATGTATATTAACTCTATATATATACATAAATAACTTGGGAAAGCTGTTAATAATGTACTATCCATTACAGCTATCGTAGCATATGCTCCTGAAGAAGCGCTTGAGCGCGCAACATGTCGAGCCCATAATCTTTTACAGAATTCTGGCTACCATCACCACATGGCGCTGATTCAACGATATGTACTGTAACTATATAGATCTATAGGTTATCCATAACCCTTATTGATCCAATAGTCTCGTTGTCTCTTGATTCATCTTGTATGGAGTGCATATTCTGTAAATGACGTTTATTACATAAGATTTTATCCTGTCTTTGTTCTTCCCTGCTTTTAATACACCATTCTTTGAAATGAAATAAAACTAGAATTTTTAATGATACAAGTATCTTTATTGTGCCTATAAAGTCTTAGTGCCTGCCCACACTCCTACGTCCTTTAAACAATTTACATTAGACGTGGCACATATACTTATTTTGTATCCGCATGACCACTGTGCGATGATACGTCCCCTAATTGTGTAATATATAAAAATGTGTGCACACGATCAAGGGATTCCCAAGCTTAACATGCAATTAAAAAAAAAAAAAAAAAGTCCAAGTCAATACTTCAAGAATAAAGATTACTCTAGTTTAACTATAGCCAGACTCAGGTTACCTCTAACGGCAGGAGGTTAGAAAGACTTTAGGTTCCAAATACTTCCACCTATCAACAGGCAAACTGCCCAACCCAGTAAAGTGTCAACAAGTCTATGGATGACAGATATTGATCATAGAATGCAACATGACCCTTTACCTGCCAGGGACAGCGATTTAAGCTGGGACTGTACAAGGTGTTATTATGGACAGGTAGCTTGTTTTCAGGACATCATCTGTGTAACAAAGATTTCAGTGCAACCTGATTTCATTGTGTCAGAACCATAGAATTTGCAGTTAGCATGGTTGTTCAGGACAAAATAATCTGACATTCCACATAAACAGAGGGACAAGAAATTCCAGTCTGACCAATTGCTAGCAATGGCTATCAGCAGTTTCACTCACAGGTATCTTCATCTATGGTTGCATAGCTGTAAAGAAACCCTCTCTTGACAAAAGGAGCTGCCATCTCTAAATTCACATTCTGTAAATTGGCTTTTATCTGGATTATGTAAATTGCCATCTCCCAAATGGAGCCCAAAACTCAAGGCATTATTTTATGGCAATGCAAACTTCAGAACTTGTGATCACAGTTTGGCAAGCATGGTTCCCCACCCTTACTGCCGGTTCACACAGGGGCAACACGACTTGCATTCCGACTCACAGAGGCAACCTGCACACGACTTCAGCGGCGACTTCCAAAACGACTTCTGTATAGAAGTCAATGCAAGTCGCCCCAAAAATAGTACAGGAACCTTTTTCTAAGTCGGAGCAACTTGCGCCGTTCCTATTAGAATGGTTCCGTAGTACTGAATGGGAAGCGACTTGTCAGGCGGCTAGGTCACCCAACAAGTCGCCCCTGTGTGAACCGGGGCTTAGCCTCTCAGGTTGCTCATTGTAGGTGAAAAACAATAAGGAGGCCCAGGAGTACAAAGTGTGATTTTGGGATCTGAAGTTGCCATGTTGTTGAAGTTGTGTAAGAGAGCACCTTAGGTAACTGAGTACATGCAGGCGCTTCCAAGGCCCCCCTTTATAATATGCTTTGCGTTAATTTATTGTTTCACTGTGCATTAAGGTGTATTGCATTAAAGTGCAACTAAAAAGGCAAAACTTTTCTTTTTGCATTTTGGATAAAGCAAAGGAGGGTTATAACCCCCGTCAGATTTTTTTTTCCACCATCCCATTGGGAAGATTTCCCTTCACTTCCTGTCCCATAGCTAAAGCAGGAAGTGAGGAAATCCCTTCATATTCAGAATTCCGGGTGTGTCCCCATTAGAGGATTTCCCCCTCTATTCCTGTTCTGATGTCAACCCAAAATTTTGGATTTTCTTTTACTTTCGATAACAGTAAAAATAGGACAAATGGAGAGGATAAAATGTCCCTAAATGGGGACACAGACAGCAGTAAAACCTGACAGGTGTTCTAAGGGGGGGCATAGGTGTGAACCGGGCCTAATATGGGTCCCTTTCTGCATAGTGGAGCGGACACAGACCTGTCATCCGCCTGCTCAGCGAAAATGAGCAGAGCGATCCCCCGCTGAGCAAGCGGATTCAATGTAACAGAGGCGCCCGTGTGAAAAGGGGCCTTATACTAAAGGAATTTTTTTTTTTCCCCCCCAAATTCTTTAGAAGGGGGGGGGGGGGAAGAGTAGTATCCAGGCAAGACTAGCAGTAATATCGTACAACAAGAAGAAACAATATGGGAAAATGTCATAAAGATCTATTGCAGATATAACAACACATAAGGGTACAAAATATAAATCACATCTAGGTAATCAGTAGAGGGGTATAATTCAATAGTGCCCAGCCATACCAAGCATGGGACATTGGAGTCACTCTAGTTTATTACACTAAATAGCACACACACCTTTTATTTAACACAGCACACAGATGTGTTGTGATATGCTGCAGCACAAGTGCCTACTACTGTAATAATGATTTGATTAGCACTGCAACACATTCCCAAAGGCTTCATACACACTGGCCTTTTAGCCCCATGCATGAAATTCTGTCATTTTTGTGCAGGCAGAAGGCGCATGCGCACCACCTGTAAAACCCTGACAGAGCTTCTGGACGGTGAACTGAGTAGTACTAACATTTAGGGCAATATTCACCCAGGGACAAATTCCCAAAATGCAAGAAATCTGCATTGTAAGTGCATAGTGACCTAAATGTTAGTACCACTTGATGCACCGACCAGTCAAAGCATGTTTCAGCCTCTAATAGCGGTGTATGGGTTGCTGGCAGCAGATGGTGCGCCTGCGCCTTCTGCCCGCACAAAAAAGCAATAATCTCATGCACAGGGGCTTAAACGCCCAGTGAGGTCTAACAGAAAAAAAAACGTGAGAAAGTCATAAGGGCCGCTTCACACCTATGTGTTAAAACGCACGTTTAGTGCATTGCCATTCATTTTCAATACACTAAGGGTGTGCACATTACATTACAATCCAATGAGCGGATTCCTCAGCAGGTCCTTTAATTCTTAATAGCGCAGTCACTATTTGTAGCATGATGTTCTGAAAAGGCACCAGCATTGCAGCACATCGCAATGCTCATTAATGCGCTGTTGTGGTATGCCACATCAGAAAAAAGGTGCATTTTACCTTTTTTTTTTTTTCCTGCCCTAATGCTTTCATAGACTATTGAAATGAATGGACTGCCTTAACAGGAAATATAATACAAGTTGACGCAAAACACCAGAATGTAAAGGGGGCTCAAACAAACATCCTCCACTTCTATGCACACTGGAGCTCATAAACAGCCGTTTTTGGAGTTTGAGTTTTTTTTAACAGCCCATGAACTCCACTCTATGTTATCCTATCTGTCCATGCACACATGGACGTTTTTTAGCTTTTATCAGCAGTGGAGTTTATGGGCTGTTCTCTGAACGCCATAAAACCGTGTTCAAAGTGCTGTTTTTTTTACCACAAAAAAAAAGCTTAAAAATGCTAAATGCCGATAAACGCGCATTAATTAACGTGCAGCGTTCTATTTTTTCAATGTATTGTGGGAGTTTGAGTGTCCTCTGTGTATTTTTATTAAAAACGCCCATAAACGCTAAAAAAACCCGCATAAACGCTAGTACAAAACGCTGTTAAAAGCACGTTTTTCAACCAGCATTTTCTGCCAGCAATCTGGTGTCCAGAAAAAGCTTTTTTTTGAGCTCCAGTGTGCATGGAGCCGAAGTCTTGCTGGTAGTTTAAATGCACACTGGCATTCATAATGGGCCCATTCACACCAATGTAGCTTTTTTTTTTAATTCAACATTTTCTGCTTAAAGTAATTTGTAAAGTACTCACCATTGGCACAGCTGAGATCTGATAAGGTAGCCATATAAGAAACAACCATGTCAGGCTGTAAACATCCCAATACTACAAGATCACAGTCACTCTTGTTGTGTTAAACGTCTTCTCCCTCACCTGATGTTAAACAGGCTATAGTGTCCAACTCCACCCCTTCAATAGGTTCTGCACACCTCCTATTCCAAACAGTTTCACCCTCCCTGCTGCTTTTAGTCTCGCCTTGTGTCCCACTAAACTTCCAAACGCAGTCTCCTTGTACAGGTGTACAATTGTACCTGTATACCTGAAAACATACCTGGGAGCAATTAACATCATTGCACAATCCATCTTCCCAAATAAAGGGGACCCCTTCCTGATTTGAGGAGCAACAATTTTGGAGAAAAACTGCTGATTTTGGCCGAAAGCCTCTGATTTTTACCATGAGGACTGCATATGCAAATACATTTCTTAAAAAAATCTCTATATTTATAAAAGTAAAAGCTACATAATAAAATTTAAAAAAAGTATTATAATTATATATAATATCTCAAGAAAATCTGTTTGTGTTGCTTTACAAAGTTTTTTTTTTTTTTAGCAAGAAAAAAATAAACTTTTCTAGTATGCTAGAATGTATTTGCATTATTTTTTTTCTTCATTTGTTTGTTGTCCTTGATTGTTTTTTGATGTTTTTATTACATAGCTATACTGTATACATACTTTTTTTTTTTTTTACTTTTTTAACCTTTAGCCTCGCTTTGAGATTTTGGTGTTTACAAGTTTAAAACAGTTTTTTTTGCTAGAAAATTACTTAGAACCCCCCAAAATTATATATTGTTTTTTTTCTAACACCCTAGAGAATAAAATGGCGGTCATCACAATACTTTTTTTCACACCGTATTTGCGCAGCGGTCTTACAAGCGCGCTTTTTTTGGAAAAAATTTACTTTTTTGAATAAAAAAATAAGACAACAGTAAAGTTAGCCCAATTTTTTTTTATATTGTGAAAGATAATGTTACGCAGAGTAAATTGATACCCAATATGTAATGCTTCAAAATTGTGCCCACTCGTGGAATAGCGTCAAACTTTTACCCTCAAAAATCTCCATAGGCGATGTTTAAAAAATTCTACAGGTTGTATGTTATGCGTTACAGAGGGGGTCTAGGGCTAGAATTATTGCTCTCGCTCTACGGATCGTGGCGATACCTCACATGTGTGGTTTGACCACCGTTTTCATATGCGGGCGCTACTCACGTATGCGTTAGCTTCTGCGCGCGAGCTCGTTGGGACGGGGCGTTTTAAAAAAAAAAATTTTTTCTTATTTATTTTACTTGATTTTATTTATTTTTACGCTGTTTTTTTTTTTTTTATTTGGGTCACTTTTATTCCTATTACAAGGAATGTAAACATCCCTTGTAATAGAAAAAAGCATGACAGGACCTCTTAAAAATGAGATCTGGGGTCAAAAAGTCCTCACATCTCATATTTTGACTTAAATGCAATAAAAAAAAAAAATTTGTCATTTGAAAAAATGACATTGAAAACATGTGCCTTTAAGAGGTATGGGTGGAAGTGACGTGATGACGTCGATTCCGCCCTGCAGTGTCATGGAGACGGGTGGGGGCCATCTTCCCCTCAGCCCAGGAGACGGACGCGATCACCTCCGCCACTGCCGACGGCTCCGGATCGCGGGGGAGGGCACCGGATCACGGCGGGGTGCCCCTCTCCCGCCACCGATAAAAGTGATCTCACGGCGAATCTGCCGCAGAGACCACTTTTATCCTGTAGCCAGCCGCAGGCCAAACACGGGGATACCAGGGTTATGGCAGCTAGCTGCTGCCATAACAACGATATCCGCCCCCAAAAAAGGGACGTATATGTACATGCGGCGGTCAGCAATTGGTTAACAGAAAAACAGTTGATCCTGTCATTGTGTAAGCATAGCTTCTGTAAAGACAGAATTACTTGAGTTGTGTGTGTTCATTTTGTTGTGAAAGCCTGCTACAGGACTGATAATAATTTGCTACCCTCGTAGAGTTACCACCTCATCCCTTTACAGGTTCTGAGGCTAATTAAATGCAGATAAGGTACCAAGTGAGTTTAATTACCACCTTAATCAGCCACAGAACCTGTGTAATTAATATGTGTTCAGGTTTAAAGGGATGAGGTGGCAACCCTACTACCCAGTGAGCTACTGAACTGGATTAGGCATGCACCCAGTGATGTCTAACAAAAAATCTCTCCACTACACGCTTGTTCCAGTTAGTGACCCACTACATGGGTAAGTCAGTATAAAGTTGAAAATGATCTTGTACCCTTAGGGTCCTTTCACACAGGATGGATCCGTGATGATCCACTCCGTGAACATCCGCTTGCTCAGCGGGGATCGCTCCGTTGATCCCTGCTGAGCCGGCGGATGACAGGGCGGTCCCTGCACAGTCCCTGTCAGATCTCCGCTCTCCCCTATGGGGGATCGGATGAACACGGACCATCTGTCCGTGTTCATCCGATCCGCTCTGCAGGAGGATAGAAAAATAGGATTTTCCTCCATCTGCAGAATCGGGCCATAGCGGGGCCGGATGATATTGGGTGTCAGCTAGTGTTCATCCGCTGACACCCGCTATTCCATAGGGTTGCATGTATGTCCGTATTTTATTCGAAAACGGATGGATGAAATACGGACATACTGTCCGCACGTGTGAAAGGGGCCTTAAATGTATCTAAATACATTTTTTTTTTTTGGTTATGGGTAGAGTAGGGAATGCTTAGAACACCTGTCAAGTTTTCATTAAAATGTTACAAAACCCAGGACCCTGCATTCACTTTATATGGTCTCTCACAGTACACAGAACATGGAAATTAAATTATTTTAGTAAATATAAACTGCTAAATACATTTTCTCATCAGCAGCATATAGCAGTTGTGTAAGAGGAGTTTTTTAATTTTCCTCTGACTGTCCTATGAGGCTGTACGACCCTTGACCTTCTGTCTGGACAGTGCTGATTGGCCCTGTGCTGATCACATGCACCCTCCCAAACAAAATTATCTTTAGCAATACACACCAAACTGAGCATGTGCAGAATGTCTCCTAGGGCTCTGTACTATCAGCAGATTGATTGGGGACAGTGGAAGAAGGGGAGGATCAGATAAGAGAGGATCAAACAGCCTTTTTACACACGGCAGAGGATTAACTCCTTAAAGGGGTGGTAAACCCTCATGGTTTTTCACCTTAATGCATTCTATGCATTAAGGTGAAAAACCTTCTCTCATCCTGCAGCCCCTCAGCCTCCCAATTTCACTTACCTGAAAGCTGTCATTCTTAGGCCGTGAACGAGCATACCAGCTCTATCTGGTGTCTCGTGTCATGATTGGATAGATTGATAGCAGCGCAGCCATTGGCTCCCGCTGCTGTCAATCAAATCCAATGATGCGGCGCCGGGGGGGCAGGGCCGAGTCCTGTATTCTGTGAATGAACACAGATGCAGGATTCGGTAGTGCACCCGCATGGGTGTCCACCAAGGAGAGCACTTCTCCAACATGGACACTCGATGCGGGGAGGAGCCAGGAGCGCCACTGAGGGACCCCAGAAGAGGAGGACTGGGGCCACTCAGTGCAAAATAAACAGGACAGTGGAGGTAAGTATGACATGTTTGATATTTAAAAAAAAACAAAAAACAAAGCTTTACAATCCCTTTAGGTATAACAAGCATGCTTTACTGCATATACAGAATGATATTACTGTTGTGGGTTTAGTAACACTCTAGGCCTCAGGCTCCATTCACACTAGCGCGTTTTTTGATGCATTTTGCATTTTGCAGAAATGCATGGGAATTCTGGGTTCCTATGGAACATGTTCACATCAATGCCTTTTTGTATCTCTGCATTTTTGGAAAGGGTAAGGGACTTTTTTTCATGCAAAATGCAGCATTAAGCATGTAATGGAATTCAATGGACAAGCATCAAAAACGCAAGTGCACCGTTTTTGCAGCGTTTTTACAGCGTTTTTGATGCGTTTTTGCCGGGTTTTTTTTTTTTTTAATTTTTTTTTGTAAAAACTGTAAAAAAAAGAAAAAAAACGCAAAACGCGGCAAAAACTCCACAAAAACGCTGTAAAAACGCTACAAAAACGCTGCTCAAAAACGTGGCAAGCATGACAAAAAAAACTCCAAAAACGCTCAAAATCTATCTATCTATCTATCTATCTATCTATCTATCTATCTATCTATCTATCTATCTATCTATCTATCTATCTATCTATCTATCTATCTATCTATCCCGGTCTGCAGATCACCACTTTATCAGCTTAGATATGCCGACCATAGTTCCAATGAACAAAGCATCCGTTAAAACGTTCATCCATCCGGACAGAACATTCAGTCTTTCTAAAGGGCTTAGGCACAGACAAGTAGTCCCAAATATCTTCAATGTACCAAAGTTCCCGATTAGCTTCAATCTCCCGCATGACATCCTGGGGCACATAGGGGAATTCTAATCCATACTCCGCGGCCACACGCTTGTTTAACATCCTTTGCAAGCGAGCAAGTTTTGGCAAAGATCTGTCTTTTCCCATACCAGGCGGTACACAGGAGTCTAATGACTTTTACACCATAGACCAAGCCAGTGTCTGTAGCGAATCAATAACTTTTGACAAAGTCCCAGCAACAGCACTGTGCGTCTCCACACAGGGCGACGTCTTCCCAGAACTCATGGCAGTCCATTCAGGAAGGGTCATTGTGGAGGCAACATCCTCGCCTTGTGACCACAATAGCTCTTGCAACATGGTTTCGAACAAGTCATCATCCCTGGAAAGATCCGACATGGATTCTGTTTCCGAGTTCCTCAATTCTTCTGCTGGCAAATACTTATTTACAGTCCCCAACAATTGCTTACCCGTTCCAGACGCAGACTCTGGTAGCTCCGGCTCAGGTAACCTCTGGGGTAGGCCTCGACCACGGCCACGAGAAGCCTTCACATAGCCCACCTTCTTCTGAGTAGGCACCACAGAAACAGGTGTAGTAGACTCAGGAATCAAAGTAATGTCTCCTGATGAGACGGCAGCAGCAGTGTCTCTTTCTGAAACATTGTCGATAGCAACAGGCGAAGTGGCGGCCCGTCGCTCTCTCTCTCTAGCGATAGCAGCTTCCACTGTAGCGATATCTGTCACCTAATCCATCCGGTAGGCACGGGGTGGCATAGTAGGTGGCTCCACTACAAACAAATACTCTCCGCAATGCGGACATCGGCTAAATGGACGAAGATGCACGGCCAATCCTCCACATCGATGGCAGGTCATGCCCAGTCCCTCAACATCTCCCGAGGTATACAGGACAAACTTCCCCTGCGGTTTCATTTGAACTCCAGTATCCGTGAGCAGAGTTCCAGATTGCACAGTATTCATCACGGTGCTTGCAGGGAACACTCTGGGTCCCACAACCGATTGCAACGCCGGAAAAGACATGGCCACACTCTGATCTTTTCAACACGATCAGGAGGCTTCTCTTCTCCTCTGGCGCCAAGCACACTACACACGTCCCACGCGGTAGCAAGTAGGGTAACTCCTCCCACTTGTTCTTTCAGTCACGTAGCTCCCGAGCCTCTTCTGGCGCCAAGCGTCTACGCACCCAAAAGCAAAGTCCTGCAGTTTAACCTTTCCTCTTCCTGAAAAGATTTTTTTTTTCAAAGTCCAGCTCTCTCCGTAAACTCCCGGTAAAACACTCCACTGGGTTGCAATAATTGTCGGTCAACAAATCCCGGACGACGCCCCCACATGTAGCACTAACTCACGGTGGAGCTGCTGGTTTAAGCAGGTCTGTTACCTTCACTTTGCTTCCCTCTGTTTCACCGGCACCGGGTCTAGGGGTTCCGTTGAGTTTACTGCTGGACGACACACGCACCAACACTGGAGTACGTTTTCAATGCTTTATTGAACAGTCAAACTTTAGGAAGTAGCAGGAAAGATACGGAAAGGGAAACCTTCAGGAGAAACTCAAATATCTTCTTACAAGATCTTAGCGACAAATGTCCCGGAAGAATTCAGATAATTATGTGGAATGCGTTCCCCTCATGGGACGCACTCTTTGCTCGTCTTGATAGGCCTCTCTCATCGATCTAACAGCCAGTACGCAGCACGAATCTAAAGTCTCTGCCACAGACTTACTTGGGGGGGGGGTAAATCTGCACGATCCTCTGCCACAGGATGTATCAGATCTTCTGCAGTGAACAGTCAGTCACAGTGCCTGAGCCTTTAAGCCGAACCGGAGACACTATGCTGTATAATTACTTCTTTTGGATACGTCCTACAACCTAGTCACCAGGCCCCTCTATAGACCAGCACGCTGCGTGATCTCTCAAAGACGGGTCCTCCCCTGGGATCTCCTCAGCTGTCCAGCTTCATCACACAGGACCGACAGCTCAGGACCATTCCTCGGCCGCGGTGGTAGGCCCCAGACAAGCCTCTGCACCCACCCCTGCGCCGTAGCATCGTGGGCCTCCCGATCGGAGGACCATGAGGTAGCTCCTTAACGCACACCTGTCGGCCAGGAGGGCCAGCAGGTGGCTGCAAAACGACCTTAGAACATGGCGTCTGTCCCATAAATACCCCCTTCCCAGAATGCAACTCGGAGGACCACCTCCACCGAGCTTGTCTCCGAGACAGAGGAGCATCTATACACTTCGACACGTTGTCCTTCCAACACTGACTAATGGTAACAGCGACACCCACCGGTCAGCACGGAAACACACAACGTCAGCCAAGCTGGAACAGAGGCAAACTTTTAACCTTCCTAAAACACAATTTACTAAATTTACCTAATCTGCGGTAGATTGTAAATCTACCAGCGCTACATATATATACACACAGTATCTCACAAAAATGAATACACCCCTCACATCTTTGTAAATATTTTATTGTATCTTTTCATGTGACAACACTGAAGAAATGACACTTTGCTACAATGTAAAGTAGTGAGTGTACGGCTTGTATAAAACAAAGTGTCAATATTTTGTGTGCCCACCATTATTTTCCAGCACTGCCTTAACCCTCTTGGGCATGGAGTTCACCAGAGCTTCACAGGTTGCCACTGGATTCCTCTTCCACTCCTCCATGACGACATCACGGAGCTGGTGGATGTTAGAGACCTTGCACTCCTCCACCTTCCATTTGAGAAGCACAGCTTCTTTAGCAAGGCAGTGGTCATCTTGGAGGTGTGTTTGGGGTCGTTATCATGTTGGAATATTGCCCTGCGGCCCAGTCTCCGAAGGGAGCGGATCATGCTCTGCTTCAGTATGTCACAGTACATGTTGGCATTCATGGTTCCCTCAATGAACTGTAGCTCCCCAGTGCCGGCAGCACTCATGCAGCCCCAGACCATGACACTCCCACCACCATGCTTGACTGTAGGCAAGACACACTTGTCTTTGTATTCCTCACCTGGTTACCACCACACACACTTGACACCATCTGAACCAATAAATTTATCTTGGTCTCATCAGACCACAGGACATGGTCCCAGTAATCCATGTCCTTAGTCTGCTTGTCTTCAGTAAAGTTTTTGCAGGCTTTCTTGTGCATCATCTTTAAGCCCCATACACACTATCAGATTATCATTCAGATTTACCAAAACCATGTAGTGCAAGGGCCTGCCTGATTGCATAGACATTGAAACTCCTAAGGTAAATTTGAAGGAAAAACTCAGCAGAAAATCTGATAGTGTGTATGGGGCTTTAGAAGAGGCTTCCTTCTGGGACGACAGCCATGCAGACCAATTTGATGCAGTGTACAGTGCATGGTCTGAGCAGGTTGACCCCCCACCTTCAACCTCTGCAGCAATGCTGGCACCACTCATATATTTAATTCCCAAAGACAAGCTCTGGATATGACGCTGAGCACGTTCACTCAACTTCTTTGGTTGACCATGGTGAGGCCTGTTCTATGTGGAACCTGTCCTGTTAAACCGCTGTATGGTCTTGGCCACCGTGCTGCAGCTCAGTTTCAGGGTCTTGATTACCTTCTCATAGCCTAGGCCATCTTTATGTAGAGCAGCAATTCTTTTTTCAGATCCTCAGAGAGTTCTTTACCATGAGGTGCCATGTTGAACTTCCAGTGACCAGTATGAGAGAATGAGAGCAATAACACCAAATTTAACACACCTGCTCCCCATTCACACCTGAGACCTTGTAACACTAACGAGTCACATGACACTGGGGAGGGAAAAATCGCTAATTGGGCCCAATTTGGACATTTTCACCTAGGGGAGTACTCACTTTTGTTGCCAGCGGTTTAGACATTAATGGGTGTGTTGAGTTGTTTTGAGGGGACAGCAAATGTACACTGTTATACAAGCTGTACACTCACTATTTTACATTATACAAAGTGTTATTTCTTCAGTGTTGTCACATGAAAAGATATAATAAAATATTTACAAAAATGTGAGGGGTGTTCTCACTTTTGTGAGATACTGTATTATTATTCCATATAAATTCTTTTTAATGTTGCCTAATATAGATTTTGGAATTTTGATGATGGATCTTTTCCCTGTTTTGGGCAAATCCCTATGTACAGTATATCTTCTTTGAATTCATATGGAATAATAAAGCTGGGTTTATTTTATATATAGACCACACTCTAGAGATGGACACATTTTTTGGTGTCCTTACAACTCATTAAAACAATGCTTCAATCATCCCAAAAAGTCATGAAATTAAATGCAATTGTCTCATGCTTACCTGCATGCCTTTGGTATGGGTATGTCATAGAGCAGTGATGGCGAACCTTGGCGCCCCAGATGTTTTGGAACTACATTTCCCATGAAGCTCAACTATGCTGCAGAGTGCATGAGCATCATGGGAAATGTAGTTCCAAAACATCTGGGGTGCCAAGGTCTGCCATTACTATCATAGAGTAAGGCTGGCCTCCTGCCGGGCCATTGTCTTCCCCCCAGGCAAAGAAAAAAGTGATTATTTTTGCTTAAGGCCGGCCATACACAATTCAAATCTCTTGCTGGATTCTCTTGCGACTATCGCTAGTGGTTGCTATAGCCACTAGCGATAATCACTGTCTTCTTCCGGTGATGATGGCTTCCCCCGCTGCTAGGGGAAGACAGTGATTATTGCTAGCAGTTCTAGCAGCCGCTAGCGATAATCCCAAAAGAATCCAGCAGGCTGATTGTGCCTAAGTTGATTGATCAATCGATCGTTCAACCTGGTACATTCAGCCTGCCCATTAACGGTTCCAGTCTGAGATTCAAACCGTATATGGCTGGCCTTAAGGAAAGAGAGTGTGAAAACTGTGATTTGTTGATACCCCTAGAAAGGATTATAAATAATTGGATCACAGTGATATTTCAAGCTGTTTTCTGTAATGAGTATCACATGTCTTCACACTGGTATTTAGTTAGTCAGCCTATTTAAACAGATAAAGTAGTCACTCTGCTGCTTGGTACCATTGTGTACACCACAATGAACATGGACCAGAGAAAACAAAGGTAGGAGTTATCTGAGGAAATCAGAAAGAAAGTTGTAGACCAGCATGGTAAAGGTTCTAGGGCCATCTCTGTGCAGTTTGATATTTCTGTGACTAGAGTTGCAAATATTATTATGAAGTTTAAGAACATGGGAGCCGGCAACAATGTAATCCGTATGCGTATTTATTGACTACAGAGTAAAAATAAAACAAAGAAACTGACGCATTTCGACGGGAGCCTTAGACGTAGCCAGACATGGGAGTGTAGCCAAGCTCCCTAGACATGGTTGAAAGAGGAAAATCAACCCCGGACTGAACAGAAGGATAGTGTGAATGGATGAGTATGAAGGTGAGCATAAATCCCCTTTTCAGGTGAAGTGCCGCTTTAAGGCATAGTTAGACAGATCTTGCAAGCATCAGTGAGATTTCTGGTTACAAGATATTTTACAGCTTGCAGCTTGCTTCCATGCGTCCGTCCCCTAATCTACGTGCAGGTCGCCGGGTGCATGGATTCCAATGTTTTTTTTTTTCTTTTTTTGGCTGGTGTTAGTTTGCAGCCCCCCCCCCCCCAATATATTAAGCACCGTCCGTCACTGCTACCAACCCAGCCATTAGAGTCGGCAGGTACAATTTTCCGCGTAAATATTTTTGTCACTCATATCACTTGCAAAAACTGATCATGAATACCCAGCCTTTCAGATTCATCAATAAATATGCACGCACAACTGTTATCACTTCACAACAGAAAGTGTGTAAACCTTTTATGACAGGATCATTTAATGAAAAAGAAAAAATAGCTGAATTAAAAAAGACTGAAGGTAATTGTTGAAAGTACAATAAAGTTGATCTCTGGGCAAAACCTTTTTTTTTTTTTGATAGAATGGGGAAAGGTTAGCCCCCCTGTCAAGTTTTTATCGATGTCTGTGTCCTTATTAAGGAGATTCACCCAATTATGTATTTGTACTGGTGACCATTGCCATTTTAACAGAAATTGAGTGGAAATCCAACACTAAAGGGCCCTTTCACACTGGGGCGGTTTGCAGGCGCTATTGCGCTAATAATAGCGCCTGCAAACCGACCCAAAACAGCCGCTGCTGTGTCTCCAGTGTGAAAGCCCCAAGGGCTTTCACACTGGAGCGGTGCGCTAGCAGGACAGGATAAAAAGTCCTGCTAGCAGCATCTTCGGAGCGGTGAAGGAGCGGAGTGTATACCGCTCCTGCCCATTGAAATCAATGGGACAGCGCGGCTATACCGCCGGCAAAGCGCCTCAGCAGAGGCGCTTTGCGGTGGTTTTTAACCCTTTCTCGGCCGCTAGCGGGGGGTAAAACCGCCCCGCTATCGGCCGAATACCGGCGGTAAAGCGCCACTTACAATAGTGGCGTTTTAGCGCCGACGCCGCCCCGCCCCGGTGTGAAAGGGCCCTTAGAGTTGTCCCTGGAACAAGTGGTGAGTGGAATACTGCGAATGGGGACACCTTTTCCTGAGAAAACGTTTAGACTACATGCACATGGGCATATTATAATATGGTTATTTATGCTTTATCTGTCTGACAGAAAAATGCAGCGTGAAAAATGCTCGCTCTGGTGCCTATGTATGCACCATCATGTGTATAAGGCATATGTGCGTAATTTTATTCTATTGTCTTGAACAGTGGTCTCCAAACTGCAGCCGGATGAGGTCCTTTGCTTGCTTTTAGCTGACAGACGCCAACAATTCCTCCCACTAACGCCAATGATGGCACACTATTGCTCCCACTAACGTCAATAATGGCACACTATTCCTCCCCCTAACACCAATGATGGGGCACTAATCCTTCCATTGACTTAAATGATAAGGCACTATTCCCCACAATACCAATCATAGAGCATTATTTATTCACACTGATGCAAGGACATTTTCTTCTCCTACTGGCCACAGTGCAGCCCCCCTAATGTTTGAAGGACAGTAAACTGGCCCTTTGTTTTAAAAGTTTGGAAACCCCTGGGCTAGAATATTCATTTATTTTAGCCACTAGGCTGAAATTATACACATACATGTGCGTTTATGCATGTTTGTGGTTGCATATGTGTAAATTATGCCAGTACGCTCCTCTCTGAATGCAGATTTGTGCCATTTTTTATGCCCCTAAACGTTGCTCTAAAATACAAGTATAAACACCACAATGTGCTGGGACACATTGGCTAACACTGAGCTGTGTTTAGCGGCATAAAGAGGAAAAACCCTCTGAAAGTGGCATTTTTTTCTTCTTGTGTTCATGTAGCCTTAGAGAGGAATTCCCATCACGTTGACCCCTTTCACACTGGGGCGCTTTTCAGGTGTTTTGGCTCTAAAAATGGCGCCTGTAAAGCGCCTGAAAATCGTCTCTCAAGCTTTCATACTGGACAGTGCAATTGCAGGATGGGACAAAAAGTCCTGCAAGCAGCATCTATGGGACGGTGCGGGAGCGGTGTATACACCGCTCCTCTACCGTCCCTGCCCATTGAAATGAATGGGCAGCGCTGACAAGCTGCCTGCAAAGCACTTGGCAGCGCCACAAAATGGGCGCTATTAACCCTTTCCTTGGCCGCTAGCGAGGTTAAAAGCGCCCCGCTATCGGTCGAAAAAGCGCCGCTATAACACCGGTAAAGCGCCGCTAAAACTAGTAGCGCTTTACCGCTAACGCCCGCACCGCCCCAGTGTGAAAGGGGTATTAGGTATTTTTCTTGCTTCCTGCTGCATGTTTTTTTTTTTTACAGTATATAGTTGTCACTGTGTGCAGGCAGCCTATGTTACTCTATAGGGATGCAGCAACTGTACAGACAACAGCCACAGGTCCTAATTTGCAGGCATGTAGAGGCAGGTGTATGGCCCCAAGTACAGACAGTACAACCACACCTGTAAAATTAGGATCTGTGGCTGTGTTCGTACAGCTGCTGCATCCTCCAGTCACACAAACAAACTCATTTACACTGTATGGGCTAGAGAACCCATGTAAATGATGAACCCTTCATTTTTTAAATTATTTTATACATTTTTTATTTATTTTTTAGTATTTTTTATTTTTCATTTTTTTTTTTTTTTTTTTTTACAATGCTGTTTGGGTCGGAGGGGAGAGGGGCTTTGGTAAAATATCAGGGGTCTAAATAGACCCTTGATATCTTACTTTTGAGACAGAGGAAGGGGCTTAGAATATTCATTCCTCAGTCTGTTTCTCTGCACCCTCAGCTGCACTGGACAGTGAATGAACAGAAGGCTTTGTACAGAGGCTCCTGTTCATTCACAAACTGAAGCATAGTAAACACATGACATATTTACCGACCCCCTTCCCTGGCTCTCCATCCTGAACATCCCTGCCCTGTGTGCTTGCTGCAGCTGGCGGAAAAGGAGAGGAGGGAAGCCGGCCGGAAGCACACACTGAGGGCCCGGGCAGCAGGGTGATCGAATCCTAAACAGGGAGGGTGATCGGGGGCAATTATAAGAACTGATCCAGATGAAAGGCTTTAAAGGCACCCTACACAAGGCATACAAAGTCTGGGGGTGGAGATGCTGTTTGCCCACTCTGGAGTTTTACACCATGGTTCGGCAACTGGATGAGTATTTTTTTATTCCCTTTACATATTTTAACAGCAATACAGATGTGAAATCCAGGATAATGTAAATGGAATAAGTACCATATTTTCCAGAACCGGCAGCTGCCCTAGGCTTCGGCCTATGTTGGCTGCGTATCTACCTGTTACTGCGTGTTGCACCATGTTAGACAGTACATTGAGCTTGTCGCAGAAGCAATAAGATGACTTCAAGAATAATCACATCTTACTGGCCATCGCTCTCAATGAAATAATTGCCCATCTATGGACAACATTACCCACTCTTCTCCAACATTACCCACTCTTCTCCAACATTAGCCACTCTTCTCCAATTTATAAGGTGACATGAACCAGGCATTGCTTTATTGTCATTATGTCATTAGACCTTCGCCTTTCCATGTTCTGACCTGTTTTACAGGAATTTCAGGTGTTACTGGATGCCTGGGAACTGAGGCTGCACTTCAGGAAACACCGATAACAATCTCCAGGAACTAAGAGACCTCTCCTCTGGTATACATGACCAAAGACACAATGAATACACCAATGACAATGTAGTGCTGGAGCACATACCAAACATGCGCAATAGAGTGAGCCTTTATCTTGCAGCCTCTATCACTTCTACATTTTTCAATTACTTTCTTTCTTAACAGATTGCAGACATATTTTCAATCAGAAATCACTCTTTCTGTATTGTTTGCAGTATACAAAATACTGTACTTTCTTATTGATTGCACAAACTGGGTAAAACGATTAAGCTTGAATTAAACTGTACCAGCAAGTCACAAATTAGTCCCTCTGCACCCTTACCCTACGGTCACATCTCTGCATGTGGCTGCGGGAATCGTAGCAATACTCGCAACCACTCGCAGTGAAAACGCACTGCTCTGCAGAAACGCACGGGGCTGCCATTCTGAATGGCACCCCCACGCATGTAAAATCGCAGTGCGTGTGCCAAAAATATGTAGAACACATATTGTCCTAAACTGATGAAGAAATTCGTTTTTTTTATAAATTTTTGGGGGGGTATTTATTATAGCAAAAAGCAAAAAATATTTTTTTCAAAATTGTCTGTCTTTTTTTGTTTATAGCGCAAAAAATAAAAACTGCAGAGGTGATCAAATACCACCAAAAGAAAGCTCTATTTGTGGGAAAAAAAGGACATCAATTTTGTTTGGGTACAGCCTCCCATGACCGCGCAATTGTAAGTTAAAGCGATGCAGTGCCGTATCGCAAAAAATGGCCTAGTCATTAAGGGGGAAAATCTTCTGGTCCCTAAGTGGTTAATGCATAAAATGCAATAAAGTGAAAAACCTAAAGGCTTTACAACCACTTTAAATGAACAAACAGAAGTTAGATGCTGATTGGCTACCATGCACAGCTGCACCAGATTTCTCCAGTTTTAGTAAATCAACCGCAAAGTCTAGTTTGCCCAAAAAAGACAATTCTTTGTCCTGCTCCTAACAATATTTAATTTGTATGTACACTGCAGGGGTCATGTACAGTACAGAGTGCACTACAGTGTATGTATGCTGTGCATATTTTTTATTATGGCACCCCCCCACCCCATCCAACGCCATCCACACAGCTGACTAAAGCCTGTTTCACACGGGCTTCAGCTTGTATTAGAGTAGGTTGAACTTCAAGGTTTTATGACACTTTAAGCAAGTCTTTGCAAAGCTTTTGGCAAGGTTCAAGCAGCTTTCTCTAAGTATTTAAAGCGCACTTCAGCTCCATATGGTAAATGTTGAACACAGTGCTGATTGTCACTTTAACCTCTTCACATCGACATAACACATATATGCGGCCTCGCTGGACCGAGCTTTTTTTCTGTGGGGCCGCATATATGCGTATCTGTCTTTGTGCTGGGAGCGCGCCGCACAGAGCCCTCTCAGCACAGAGACTAGGGTCTCATTGAGAACCCCGGGCCCCGCACTAACGATCAGGAACTCAAGATTCCGAGTCACTTGATCGCTGTTATAGCCTTTGATTGGATATCACAGTGATCAGTCCCTGTGAAGCTGGCCCCTGTGTGTTCTCTCTCTCTCTGTGAATGGAGGGGAGAGATACATTGTATCTCTCTCTTTCCTTGCAGAGAGGGAAAAAAAAGTGTGTGTAAAAACAAAAAAAAAAAAAAATAATAATAATAGTAATAAAAAATAAATAAAATAATAAATAAAAAAAATCGCTAGATCAAGATTTGATCTAGGTCAGTGCCAGGGTTAGTGTTTGGGTCAATTAAGGGTCAAAGATCATGGTCAGTATATTTCGAGCAGGGTTTTTTTTAAAAAAAGCAAGTATCAGTGTCAGTGTGTTTTAGGTAGGATAAAAAAAAAAGCAAAATGTGCACTATTAATTTTGGGCTGTACTGCGGGTATATACTGTACAACATCTAACATACACTATATTACCAAAAGTATTGAGATACCTGCTTTTACACACACATGAACTTTAACGGCATCCCAGTCTTATGCCCCGTACACACGGTCGGACATTGATCGGACATTCGGACAACAAAATCCTAGGATTTTTTCCGACGGATGTTGGCTCAAATTTGTCCTGCATACACACGGTCACACAAAGTTGTCGGAAAATCCGATCGTTCTGAACGCTGTGACGTAAAACACGTACGCCGGGACTATAATAGGGGCAGTAGCCAATTGCTTTCATCTCTTTATTTATTCCGAGCATGCGTGGCACTTTGTGCGTCGGATTTGTGTACACACGATCGGAATTTCCGACAACGGATTTTGTTGTCGGAAAATTTTATAGCCTGCTCTCAAACTTTGTGTGTTGGAAAATCCAATGGAAAATGTGTGATGGAGCCCACACACGGTCGGAATTTCCGACAACAAGGTCTTATCACACATTTTCCGTCGGAAAATCCGACCGTGTGTACAGGGCATTAGTCCGTAGGGTTCAATATTGAGTTGGCCCACCCTTTGCAGCTATAACAGCTTCAACTCTTCTGGAAAGGCTGTCCACAAGGTTTAGAAGTGTGTCTATGGGAATGTTTGACCATTCTTCCAGAAGCGCATTTGTGAGGTCGGGCACTGATGTTGGACAAGAAGGCCTGGATCGCAGTCTCTGCTCTAATTCATCCCAAAGGTGTTCTATCGGGTTGAGGCCAAGACTCTGTGCAGGCCAGTCAAGTTCCTCCACCCCAAGCTCGTTCATCCATGTCTTTATCGACCTTGTTTATGCCAGTTCCAGTCTTAGTCCGTAGGGTCAGTATTGAGTTGGCCCACCCTTTGCAGCTATAACAGCTTCAACTCTTCTGTAAAGGCTGACCACAAGGTTTAGAAGTGTGTCTATGGGAATGTTTGACCATTCTTCCAGAAGCGCATTTGCGAGGTCAGGCACTGATGTTGGACACTTCCTGTTCCAACATGACTACACACCAGTGCACAAAGCAAGGTCCCTAAACACATGGATGAGCAAGATTGGGGTGGAGGAACTTGACTAGCCTGCACAGAGTCCTGACCTCAACCCCATAGAACACCTTTGAGATGAATTTGAGCGGAGACTGCGAGCCAGGCCTTCTTGTCTACATCCGTAATGTCCAAAGACATGCATTCAAATGTAAAATGCAACTTATAATAAGAAAAGGTTGTGTTGACTTGTTTTGCCTGCAATTCAAACTTCCCTCAATAGGACAAACTACATCTGAAGAAATGCAGAGCAGATCCAAAGCAGCATCCACACAGCTCCATTGAAGTGAATGTGAATCTGCTGACCTATTTTTCATGTGAATTTTAAACGCACAAAAACAACGCCTGTCTACAATAATCCTAGGAGTGTTCAAAATGATTTCTGAGGGGGAAACTCACCCTTGACTGCCAGGTGTTTCAGTTCCAACAAATGGAGAAATTGGGTGATTCCAAGAAGAATAAAGTTTACAGTGCAAAGCAGTTCATTGTATAGTTTACATTGTAGAGTGCAAGGACAATGTCTGGGGTGTTAAAGACATTTTTATGGCTATCTGTGTATGCAAAACCAGAAATCCCAAATCCATGTTCTTGATTGTGAACAATTCCCCACAAATCTGGCTACCTTTTAGTGGGATATTATGTTTCAATGTACATTGTGTTTTTAATACTACTGTTGTTTGTCACTCATGACCAGGTAACACCAAGCTGTAAATGACTTAGCAGGTGCTAAGGACAATAACTAAAACTGTCCATTGGCCTATTGTGTACCTTGTTTGAAGTCCTTGTGGATAGATCTCCATTGCTTGGTGTGCAGAGCAAGTATACAATTACTTGTTACCTGCCACAAAGTATTTAGGAGCAAAGAACAATGGTAGGTATATAACAAAAACACAAGCAGGAAAACAAAGTCACAGCTCAGACTCAAATGGTGAGGATTAACACTCTATTATTTAATAATCAATTATTGTGTTAAGTGGTTATTCTTAAGAGCAGTCCTCACCAGCAACAAATTAAAATCGACTAGTACAAGATAGATTGTGACTTGGAGCGACTTGGATACAATCAGCCTGCCCATAGATGGTTTAGTTGTTACAATGGGTGGCACAGTGGCTTAGTGGTTAGCACTTATGTCTTCAAGCACTGCAGGCCTTGGCAGGAATCTTGGCCAGGACAAACATCTGCATGGAGTTTGCAAATTTTCTGTGCTTTCCTCCCACACACTAAATTGGCCCTTGTATGGGTGTACAAATTAACTATACACATGTTTTATCACATTCTACATGCCAATCCCTAGCCTGAGCTATTGAGCGGGGTTGCAGAAAGACCTGGTGAAAAAATGACCAAGAAAATTCTATGAAAAGGACTTCTAAAGGCTAAATCCATTGTTTGCAAAAATAATAAACAAGCATTTATTAGCTTTTTGCAAATGAGCCTGAAAAGCATTACAAGCGCAATCAGTGGATCGTGGGTGCAAACTTAGGCTCCTGCAGACTCTTCTTTCAGCTTTAAATCTGTACTAAGTTACAGACTTTCAGTTAGAGAGCTGGAGTAATGCCGCGTACACACGGTCGGACTTTTCGGCTACAAAAGTCCGACAGCCCGTCCGACAGACTTTCGACGGACTTTTGGCGGACTCGCGGCAGACTTTCTAATGAACGGACTTGCCTACATACGATCACACAAAAGTCCGACGGATTCGTACCTGATGACGTACACCGGACTAAAATAAGGAAGTTGATAGCCAGTAGCCAATAGCTGCCCTAGCATGGGTTTTTGTCCGTCGGACTAGCATACAGACGAGTGGATTTCTGGGTCCGGCGTAGTTACGACGTAAAGATTTATAGCATGTTCCAAATCTAAAGTCCGTCAGATTTGCGGCTGGAAAAATCCGCTGAAAGTCCGGGGAAGCCCACACACGATCGGATTGTCAGCCGTATTTTGGCCGTCGGACTTTTGTAGACGAAAAGTCCGACCGTGTGTACACGGCATAATAGTCAATGGACAACGAGTGTAATGTTCACCGCACTTGTGTTCCATTGAGAACTAGAAATCCACCTGCCACGATGGCAGACAGTACTTGTGATTTATTCATTCACAGATTTCTATGAATGACTGATACATTTTGGGGGTGGGGTCAGGCACTCAGCAGCATGTTACACTCTAATTAGAGTGTATAGCATAGTACACATGGGCCGACATCGGCCGGTTCAATAAAAAACAGCCGACATTTGGCCCGTGTGTATGGCAGCCAGTCCGACAGAAGCCTGCCATTTGGCCAACTTCTGTCAGACGAGCATGCTGTGAAAACAGCAACCAACCGTCCCCCTGATCAGCGCTCTCAGCCAATGTCGGAAAGCACTGACTGGAGTGTTCTGGCAGGGGGGCCGTCCCCCTCTCAGAACACAATAGAACAGCAGGGGATATTGCTGTACTAACATTGGATTGTTAGTACAGCAGCTCCGACCGGAATGTTCAGGTTTTTTTTTCGTTCAACCCAAAACTAGTGGTGTGTACTAGGCTTTACATGACAATACTATAAAAGATGGAGTTAGCCTTTATCAGCCATGATGCCCAGAGAGCTGGCCCATAGGATTACTAAGAGTAATTACAAGATATGTATTTCAAATTTGTTAATGTTTAAAGTGTATGTAACTCCAAAAGGTTTTATTTAATTCAGATAGAGTAGGGAAGGTTTAACACCCATTATAGATTTAGTTTTTTTTTTCCTGCTTGTGTCTCATTCAGGAAATTTCCCTTCATTTCCTGCCCTGGAGATGCAACAGAAAAAATGTCTTTTTTTTTTTCATTTTGTTTCCTATTTATTTATCGTTTTTAAAGTCCAATGCTTATAACACTTATTTTGCAGGATTTGTTAGAAAATGTCTTAAAGTGAACAGAATTCCAGTCTTAAAATCATCACAGGAACAGATGAACCCATTGCAGGACTATCCTCACCTTTTGTTCGGATGACAACTTGAATGACTTTCTGTCTCGGTGACAATGATTATCAGGACAGGTAGCTGTATTGTTTTCAGAAACGGACAACACTAAGTGAATATCAATAGACAGGGGATGTTTTTCCAAGTGTCTCATCTCTTAACAAAAGTGGCAAAATGGAACACAAAAGAGAGACTGAATGTGATTCATGAGCAAATAGGATCAGTATAGACTCTACTTCCTAGTGCACAGGGGTTCTGCTGCCCCACCCATTCCTATAGGTGAACCACATTTCTAAGGACGGCCAGAATATGTCTTACCAATAGGAATATATGGGGCCATGGTAGGCCTGTGCACTAAGAAGAGGATCTGGGGGAAGCATTATCAGAAAGGCAGGGTTGCACAGTGAAGATCGCTGAAACTGGGAGGAAGCTAAGTATTTAACCCAGTAGGTTGCATTTAGGTTGGGCCATTTATTATGAGTTCACTAATAGTGAACCTGTCCTTTAGGCCTCATTCACATGGGTAGCTGTGTAGATACATGCAAATAGAACCTCTGACCAGACCCTAGATTCAGATTGTTTGCATGCAGGGACATTGGGGGTTATTTACTAAAGGCAAATCCACTTTGCACTACAAGTGCAAACTACAAGTGCAAAGTGCACTTGCTGTATATCCAAGGGGGACATGCAAGGAAAATAAAAAAACAGCATTTTAGCTTGCACATGATTGATTAATTGCATCAGCAGAGCTTCCCCTCATTTCAGATCTACCCCTCAGATTTACAGCGACTGCACTTCCAAGTGCACTTTCAGTGCACTTTGCACTTGTAGTGCAAAGTGGATTTGCCTTTCGTAAATAACCCCCATTGCTTCTGGCTGCACACAGCTAATAAAGCCAGTCATTTTTTGTACATGTCAATTGAATCTCCTTGAAATTATCTGAAAATTCTCCCCACATACCAAATATTTAGCAGACAATGACTGATAGAAGAGACAAGATCAGACAAAAGATTTTTTTTTTCAGTTTTTTTACTTCTTATTCACAGGCGAGAAGGTAAAATAATGTAACTTTTTTTTTTTTCTCTTTTCAGTTAAACAAATAATAGGAACAAAATATATATAAAAAACAAAATTAGAATGTAAACACAGAACTTTAATACAATTCTGTTAAATATTTTTCTAAAAAAAGTTACCTATTTCAGGTACTTAATTCAGCTGTAGGAGTGGCAGTTAAAGGAGTGCTCCACCCAAAACAATTACTTTAATATGGCTGGATAGTGATTAGGGCATACCTGTGTGATATCATGATAACCGTTTGATTCCTGTGGCCATCTTTATATATTTATTTATTATATTTAGAAATCTGACAAGATTGAAGGCCCACTATAATGAAAAATATTGTATAGTGATAATTATGTGGAGGCTATACCCCTAATAAAAGTAATTTTTTTTTTTAATTTCACTGGACTTTATTATATATATTTTTTTCTACATTTACATGAAGGACAAGCTGCCCAGCAAAAGTTACAGTTAAATGGGTTGGGGCAAACCATATATGACAGCTAGGGGTGCTTGTAATGCACATGCTTTCTTTACAGTAGATGGTGTAAACCTTTTTTTCACAAAAAAGAGAAACAACTGTTAAAAGCATAAGATAGAGTTGGGTTTCAACTTGTTTGTGCCTTACTTATAGTCCTTTTAAAAATACATAGTAAATTGTGTGGTCAGCGATCTATGTTAAGGTTTACAAAAATATGGCACCAACATCCCGTTTTTAGATGAGGGAAAAAACATAAAGAGGATATGGGACTTTCAAGGTGCAAAAATACACAAAGCGACAAAATATAAAAGAAAAATATATACAATTTTTATTAAACGAATTACATAAAATACATGTAATTCGTTTAATAAAAATTGTATATATTTTTCTTTTATATTTTTGTTGCTTTGTGTAATTTTGCATCTTGAAAGTCCCATATCCTCTTTCAAAACTACATGTTTATTTAAAATGACCTTGTCCACAGGGTGACAACGCTGCATGTGTCATTTAACTGCAGAGCAAACTACGTTGACACCCTTTTAAAGGATGTGAGAAAATAATGTATCTATTAGCAGGATCACCAAGTAATAAAACTCTTATATAGGGGAATAAAAGAAAACCAAAAACTGCTAACTTTGTGTCATTTTTATTTTGTCCATAATTTTGCTTTAGTGTAAATATAATTAACGTAGGTTAGTATTTAAAAAAAAAATCTTTAGTTTTATTATAGATTTACACAGGGGCTGTATTGGACCATTAAAAACACAATTTGAGCTTCCTAGTACCGTAGTGATACGCTTTACTTTTTCTCTTGTCTCAGTTCAAATCTATAGGCAGAGAGCAGTGGCAAAATACTCACTGAAAGTGGTTGGTTCGGTGCACAATCTAATGAAAAACGTATGCAGTCTGCAAAACAATGCGTTCTTTAAATACGATAGGGTTTTCTACAGCAGTGGTTCAGCAAAGATACAGACTGTACTTTCTGTTATAAAGACATCCGCTAGCGGAAAACTATGATATAGCAAGCATATAAAAAGGTGAGTCTTATGTCTAAGGCTACTTATAGATAAAGTCAGTAAATCAAATGTAGAATTCCCAAAATAATTGTTGTTCTTCAAGGAGAACCAGCTTTACAACTTGGCTGGAATGAATTATAATAAATATTAATTTATTATTGAAGGTCTAAAATCTAAACCCAAACATCAAAATCACAAATAATTGTTAACATGCTGAAATAATATCCAAAGACATTTTTAATCTTTTGTTCCAGCACTTCCTGTTATGGGGTGACAACTAATTCCCATTTTCTCAAGCTGGCCATATACTACTGGAATCTCCACCTGTTACTACTGTACTAGCAAAATTTGCTTGTTGGGTGGCCCTGTCGGCTTCCTCCGGCTGACTGAAAAATCAAAAGAGCCAAGCAGAAAACTGTTGGCTGAAAAGTGGTTGCATCCACTGTCAATAAATAAATAAATATATCATTTGTATTGCTATTACAATTTTGATGTTATAAAATGAAAGTGTATGCTATGACTATAGATCTGCATTCATTTTGTAGGATGTATATTAGAAACCCTAAGATTTGACAACTGCTACTATTTCAACCTCTAGACCTCAATGTTGATACCTAGCTCCTGGAGTGCATATAAAGACTCTAAAACCGGCCATAGAAGGTGCGATTTTTATTCCTGCAACCACGCGGGGGGTGGGGAGCTGTCCCTGACAGGAGAACACACAGTGAATATTGCTAGTGGCTAGCCATGGCATTAATCACATGAAAAATCCGACAGGCTGGTTTTACCCAAGTTGATCGAGCGGTCAACTTGGGTACCGTCAGCCTGACAATATATGGTTCGAATCTCTCTAGATCAAGGGTTCAATAGTTAAGAGCAATGTAAACAACTATGTGGCTCTGGTATTTGTAGTACACAGTTCTGCACACTCAGGACCTAGGAGATCCCACATGTTCTCTACATGAGGTCAAGCTGTTGGCACATTAGTAACTGCTGACCACAGAGAAATGCTGGCCATACATTGTTCGAATTTCAGTGGGTTTCTGATGAACCAGTTAAAAGTCACTTTGTGGATGGCCCTGTCAGCACCCTTCAATACTTCAATTGAACAATCAAAGGAGCCAAGCAGAAAATTGTCACCTGAACTGCCCCTGCATCCAATCAGATGCAGGCACTGTTGGAATATTCTGACAGCTGCTGGCTCACAGTAAGAAATTCATCTATCCATGTTGTAGTGCATAAATGGAGGAATCTGTCAGCTTGCAGACTGAATGAAAAAAATCTTTGCGTGTATAACCAGCCTTAGGCAGGCCATACACGATTCGAATCGTGTATGAGCAGGCTAAATGTACCAAGTTGATCGCATGCTGGATTCTACCTGTGATCATCACTAGCGGCTGTTATAGCCACTGGCAATAATCATGGCTTCCCCCGCCCTCCCCTGCACCCCCTCTGGGAGAAGACAATGGCTCGGCAGGAGGGATTCCCGCATCAACAGTGTCTGTGTCGATGGGGGAATCAAGTGAATTTCTTTCCTGCATCCCATGGTTGCAGGAAAATAATTCGCTCCGAGTATGGCCGGCCTTACATTCTGTTCAAGAGTTGTCCTAAGATAAAGAAAAGGTAATCGAGGAAGCCAATTTAAATCTTTTAAAATTAGGATTGCACAATCAATGTGAAACATCTTGCATGAGTTCATTTGTGACTGGTTCTCTTTGGTGTGACCTTACGCTTTACCATTCGTGTTACAATCTGGCTGTGCAATATCCCTTAGATTGACCAAAACAAAGTATTATGAAAACCTACCTAAACTATGCAATCAGGCAAGCCCTCTTACTACATAATAAAATTTTAATGTTTGTGGCAGGCCTAAAAAAAAATTTCTCCTGTTGTTTTTCATATTAGTGATAGCATCAAATCTTCCTTCAAAAACTCTGATCAATGTAGTGGTAGGAAGGAGTGGGATGGGGGTAGTTGAGGTGATGATGGACAAACTTTGCAGTAGGCCTCAGTAGGTAAGTATCTGAACACAGCAAGCTGCCTAATCACCCTCCACTCCATAGTAAATTTTGAGCATCACATGGCGTTTTCCGTTATGGGGATAAAGTTGCTTAGATCATTGGCCACTCAAACAAAATAAATTGATCGTTAACATGTACTGTAGAAGTTGACAAATTGGCAATATAGTCTTTAAGCAGATGAGATTACCACAACACTGTACAGCGTCACAATAAATAGATTGATCAAACAAATTCCCAGTGACCACACTGACCAAAAGCCGGTAACAACCTGGAAATGTCTGTTTTACATCATAAAAATACTTAAAAGTTGGGCCAAACCAATATGAAGCTATTAATACCGCCCTGCTTTCACCAGACTTCATCAGACTTTGGCTATGATGTCATAATGTGGAATTTGTCACCACACACAGTGACAGAAGTAGAAGTCAGGCCACACCTCTTTACATGGCTACATCCTGTACAGTCCTGCTGCTTCTATAGCATCATGTAGGTGTATTGTGAAAACAGGACGAACATGCACCACAACGTTACGGGATTTGTCGATATCGTCCGGACTGTGGTCTGTGCTATGCCCCTCTCAGCAGGTGGTGGCCAGTGATTGGTGAATAGGAGGTTGGAAGCACCGTACGTGTTCTACTGTGGAACTGTCACTCTCTACAGATTTCATATATTTGTTGAGGACTGCAAAGATCTCGTTGTTCAGGATCTGATACTTCCGGATGCGATCTGCCATTTTCTTTAGCGGCTGGAGGGATGGTCAGAAACAGGAAATTATTATTTATTATTATTATTATACAGGATTTATATAGCGCCAACAGTTTACGCAGCGCTTTACAACATTAGGGCAGACAGTACAAGTACAATACAATTCAATTGTATTGAATTGAGGAAGTGGTGTGACATCCATACAGGATAGCTGGTTAGTGAATGCGAAGGCTTGAAAGATCATAAACAACAACATCAGCGAAGAAAATCATTTGGCAAACTGGAAACGCAATTCATGCAGTGCTGCTTCCACACTGCCATCAGAAACTCCATTAACTCTGAGTCCCTCCCACAGCTCTGCTCTCTGCAAAAGCTATGTGTATCCCAGATATTATTTCATCGCTACTTTAGAAGGTATTTTCTGGGTTGCAACAACATTGAGTGCACACAAAGTGGATTTCAAACCCATTGTGGATATTAAGCTATATGTTTTAATAAAATGTTTGTGCCTGGAGCTCAGCTTTTAATGAGAATGTACAGAGTTTTCTGATATAGTTATTGTCCCGACTATAAAATACAATTTTTTTTACAATTTTTTTTAGTCAAATAAATATTAAATATTGAATATAAATATTTTTCATACCATTTGCAACCAGTACCTAGTACATTAGGCTATATCCCCCTTTTACTAGGTTGACTGAATAATCTAAATGTGTGCTAGAAGGGAAAGATACTGCCTTCTCTGCTATGGGATTTCCATTGGACAGCCAGAAAGTGAAAAAACAGTGTTGGGCTTCTATTTTAGAAAGGTCAGAAAGGGCTGCAAAATCTGAGCCATAGGCGAACCCAGTACTAATGTTAATGTATAAAATTGAGAATTTACAAATATAATAAAAAACACAAAAAAAAGTACAAAATATTGAAATAAAACTGACAAAAAAATCATATATATATATATATATATATATATATATATATATATATATATATATTTATATATAGTGTGTGTGTATGTATGTATATACATATTATATACACTGTACAGTGTGTATGTGTGTATATATATATATATATATATATATATATATATATATATATATATATATATATAACACTCCAGATACCCTTTTATCTATGAGGCCTCTCTCAGAAGCTCTGCCTGTACCCATGTCTTATTTGTGTTGGGCATTGTTCACCAGAATTAATGAAGCTCAGAAGGTGTTGAACACTTGGATTTGCCAAAAGTACATTTAGCATTAACCATCAATGCCAGTATGTCTGGTCAGTCAGTGAAACTCACCACATTTTTTATGATTTCATCTTTCCCGTCCTGTCTTTGAACTTTCAGGAGGTGATAGCAAAAGTCAAAGAGGTCAAAACGACGCTGCTGTCCCAGAAGCACAATAATGGCACAACCCGCCCAGTTCAAACCGTCTCCGAAGCACTGCCTGTAGGGGGAAGCAAGAGACAGGACACACAATTAACAAGACAACAGAGCTTGTTAGAAGCTTGTTATTAGGGGTATATAGAAAACTTCAGCTTACACCTAACTAGCCCTAAAATTGTCCTCTTCCCCGTCCCTAACAACTATGCTAACTAACCTGAGTAAGATGTATACACTTACTTATTTTCAGGCCACTCCGATCCAGTCAAATAATCTACACGATGTCAGCCATCAGCAGCTGCAGGGAAAAGGTAAGAGCACTCGGACAATGGCTAGCAAAGCCTGAAGTGGTGATGTCACCCATAAGCTTTAATGGCCTATCCATTGTCAGCAGTCCCTCCACTCCCCTGCAGCCTAGTTACTGTAGGTGTAAGCTGGAATTCCACTTAAAATGTTTATGTTTTGATTGTATTTTCAAAAATACTTAAAGAAGTATGGCCAAAGCTTTTTTTGGCTATACTTCACCCACGGATCCCAGGAGTGCAGTTTGTTCTGCACTCCTGTGACAATTTTAGCCAACAGTGGCTAAAGCCTGCTATCAGCTGACATCACTCAGCCGGTCTAGGCTGGGAAAAGATTCCAACTTTACAGTCAGGATCCAGCCACATGCCTGGATCGGCAGCTGGCTCAGCCTCTCAGCTGTGCTGGTGGGAGACTGAGCCAACTGCTCCCTACCCAGCCCTGCAGTGAGCGCTAGAGGGGCAGAGCAGGGAACCGTTGCCCGACAGTCACAGCTCTCTGCTCAGAGCAGAGGGGAGAACTGAGTAATCAATTGTGTTTGTTTGCTGAGTTCTCACTGCAGAGGCGGCGGGGGACTCGATGCAGCATCAATGCATCCACCTAGGTTAGTATAAGGTTTGTTTTTTTAAAAACCCCATACTTCTCTTTTAATATTATTCTGGCTACAGTGTTAAAGAGACAAGACAACCCACTGGTGAACAGGAGTTTTCAGGGAGATAACAAGTACTCACTCTGCAGTAAATTCATTGGTCCCCACCGGAATACAGTAAACAAACTGCATGGCGCTCCAGAGTCGATGAAACTCCATACACTCGTCCACATGCATCACTCCATTGGTGGGGGGAGGACCACGCCAGATGGGGTCCTGCAGGTAGCTGCGGATCCGGGTCAGGATGACTTCAAACATGGAGAGACCACAGCACAGGCGTTCCTTGGTCAAAAGATCTCCCTCACGGGCTATAGCAATTTGCTAAAAATAAATATGAGAATTACCAAAATATTGTGTTATCTTTTATATTATGTTACACTATTGAGTCTAGTAATGCCTGAAAATATACAAACTATTTTTGCACTGCTCCCTAAGTGGAACACTAGACAAACAACTAGGGTGATTACACTATGGCTTCCTGTTTCAGCTTTGCTACTTCCTAGTTCACATCCTGCAACCTGGACAGAGTTGATCACTGCAGATACAGTGTCCCATGAGCAGGCCGAGAGACAATCACAAAATTAGTGTGTTCCTTTGCCTGGTTGTGTGGTAGAGGTATGCAAATCACAAGACTGGCTGAACCAGGCAAACGGATAGACAGTTGTGTATATATTTCAAGGGTATATTTATCTGTCTGCCTGGAGTATTTCTTTAAATTTAAAGCTGGTCTCAGACATTTCTGTGTAACTTTGATTCTTCTCTCTGCAATGCCTTTTGAGCAAGAATGGGTCATTTTTCCTGGAGATAACACTGGTGTGTTACATTACACTGACACAAATTCTGCTCTAATTACAAACCCTGTCCTTATATACTTTGTTTTTAAATGCACATTAATTATTGCCAACTAGATCTCAGCTGTTCTTGTTTATACCCTTGCTATCCCCACTGGGAAATGTTTAGCCTTCGGTTATGACATATATGTCATATACATGGAGGTTGATTTAATAAAGACAAATAGACTGTGCACTTTGCAAAGTGCTGTTGCTCCAGAGCTAGTAAGGGAGGTAAAGCTTCACTTTGTAAAGAATACCCAATCACGTGCAAAAAAAATAAAAATAACTGCATTTTTGCCTGCACATGATTGGATGATGGAAGTCAGCAGATACCAAGCTGTGGTGCAACTGCTCTTGCAGAGTGCAAAGTTCACAGTCTATTTGCCTTTAGTAAATCAATCCCATGGCTCTTCAATTATTTAAGTGCACTGAATTGCAGGAGTTAAATTGGCATTGTTTTTGCATTGGGGGATGTTTTCTTATATTATAGCTAATGCTGTTGGTATGACATTTAAGATCAGCTCTGAGTTCCTAATGAAGCTGATCGCAAAACAAACTGAACAAGGCCGCCTCTATGCTACTGCTTGAACCAGTTGTATTTACATGTGATTAATCGCTCTGGATCCATGGTAGTTAATGTGTATTTATATATATATATATATATACACACATACAAATACTGACTAAGCAGAGAGTGCTAGGTGCTGGCGGTTAGGGGTAGTGATACTGTATATGGCTGAATACCCTTATATTATAAGTTATGTGGCATTCATTTTTAATGGTTGTCCTTTCTTTTAAATTTGTGTGTAATAAAGTACTGTATTGGTTTTAATATACTCAATAGCTGACAGTTATATTCGGCACACTCACAATCTGATTTATCTGACTGTTTATCTGGACATTACACCTAATATAGGGGAATAAATATTTTATTTAATGTCAGTTCACACCAATGCAGTCCAGTGCAGTTTTTTTTCTGCATCAAAAACGCATGGATGGTAAGTTATATGGTTTTCAATGGCATAGTTCACACCAGTGCTTGCAGTTCCAGTGCGTTCCAGTTCCAAAAAAAAGTAGAACATGCTGCATTTTTATTGCACCGGAACGCTGTAAAGCGCACGAAAAACGCACTGGAATGCACCTAAACACAACAAAAAACGCACAGGAACACATATCTCCTTATTTAGGGTTAAGAAATAAGAGAGTGAAAAAATGCACTGGACTGCATCAAAAACTCTTTAAAAATGAACTAGAACGCATCAAAAGCACCAGTCTGCGTTTCTGTGGCGTGAACTGGCCTATGTTTTAGGCAGAATACAGATCACCTAAATACTGTGTATTTTAAAAAGCCAAATGATAATATCATGTTCCCTCTGGACCTTCCCTTATGTAGAATAAAACTATATATGAGGGTCTGAGAAAGAATAACACCTATGTCCTCATGAGAGAAGCAGAGACACAGACTGTAGCACAAAAATTTCGCCCCCTGTCTACCATGTGATAAGAATTCAGCCCAGTGCCAGAAGAAACTTCATGAAGGGCCCTAGGCAGTCAAAACCTTGGGGCCCCACTTGCAGGTTTCTGGAGGTTTCCCGTACACGCACTCTTGTGGGTTATCATTGAACTAAGTAGTATGCACAATGGCCACTAGATAGAGATGACCACACTACTGTACATTACACGAACATAGATTACACCAAATCTTTTTACAAACTGACAGCTGAAAGAAGATGAGCTTTTCAGAGACAAACTGTAATGTTAACCTGATATCTATGGTTTATGTACTTTAAGTTTTTATTGGGTACATAACATAAAGAGGTTGTAACCTTATTAAAAAAAAAATCATGCTCTTATCCCTTTAAGGCAAGAGCTATAACATAGCGCTTTTGCCTTGTCAATTGTAGCTTTCTATCTTCTACAGTACCTGGTTGTTCCTGCCTGTTCCTGTCTTCCCCTCTGTGGGCTGACCATGGCTTGGTTTATCATGGCTGTTGAGTGTCAGAAACCATGAAATCAGACTGAGACAGACGTACAGTTAAATCACACTTGTTTAATAATAAGTAAATAGATAAAAGTAAATCTAAAGTAAAGTAAATAAAAGTAAATAGAACAAACATAGTCAAAACCTAGCCAAACGCCAGGGAGCCGGAGATATACGTAGTAAAGCAGCATCGGGAGCCAGAAGGGATGTCAGCCAAGCAAGTCTTTTAACAGGACTGCAGGTGAGCGTCTCTGTGATGTTGACCAAAGAGAAGGCAGAGATCCTCTGGGCTGGACGGCTTAAGTAGGCAGGACTGGCAAGCAGGATGACAATTTCTTGGAAAAGTAGCCACAAGGATGCAAGGCGCTCTCAGAGGTAGGACGTTGAGACAGAAGGGCGCCAACACCAGTCTCAGAAGCATCAACCTCAAGGATAAAGTGAACGTAGGATTAGGATGTGCTAACACAGAAGCAGAAACAAAGGCAGCCTTGAGACTCTTAAAGGCCCTTAACGGACTCCGGAGACCAACTCTGTGGGTTACCGTTCTTTCTGGTCATATCAGTCAGGGGCTTGACCAGAGATGAGAAGTTACGAATAAACTTCTGATAATAGTTGGCAAAGCCCAGGAAACGCTGCAGAGGATGTAAACCCACGGGTCGGGGCCACTGTAGGACTGCTGAAAGTTTCTCTGGGTCCATCGAAAAACCAGCAGTGGAAATGACATAACACAGGAATTTAACCTGTTCACGATGGAACTTGCAATTCTCCAATTTACAATAGAGATTGTTCTCTCTTAGTTTCTGAAGCACACGACAGGCATCTGTGGGGTGGCTCCCCAGGGACTTGGAAAATACGAGGATATCATCTATATAAACCACCACACCTAACTACAACAAATCTCGGAGGACATCGTTAATGAATTCCTGGAAAACTGCCGGGGCGTTACAAAGGTCAAAAGGCATTACGAGGTACTCATAGTGGCCTGTTCTGGTATTAAACACAGTTTTCCACTCGTCGCCCTCCTTAGTCCTCACGAGATTGTATACCCCTCTCAAATCAAGCTTTGTGAAAACCGTTGCTCCCTTATAGCGGTCAACTAACTCCATAATCAACTGAATCAGATAGGCATTCTTAATCGTGAAACAATTGAGACCCCTATAATCAATACAAGGTCTCACTTCACCACGCTTCTTCTTCACAAAGAAGAAACCAGCACCAGCAGGGGACGAGGATTTGCGGATGGAACCTCGAGAATGTGCGTCTGCAACATACTCCTTCATGGCCTTATCCTCCAAGACCGACAAAGGGTAAACCCGGCATGAGGGGGTATGGCACCAGGTTGAAGGTCAATTGCGCAATCATACAGCTGGTGTGGAGGCAAACTACCGGCTTATCTTTGTCAAAGACATTGCTAAAATTGCGGTACTCCTCCGGCAGGGAGGAGAGTGAAGAGGTGCACAGGACCTTGGCTACCTTCTGGAAGCATGTCTTACTGCATTGTGGGGACCAGGAGAGAACCTCAGCATGGAGCCAATCAAAACAGGGGTTGTGCCTCTGTAACCAAGGATAACCAATAACCAGTGGAAACTTAGGTGAGGAAATAACTGAGATTTGGATTATCTCATGGTGAAGAGCCCCTACGGCCATGGACAACGGAACTGTCTCATGAGTCATTTGGGCAGAATGTAGGGATCTCCCGTCAAGAGCCTCAATGGCAAGTGGAGTTTTATGCAACTGCAGCGGAATTGAGTGCTTCGATACAAAGGCAGCATCAATGAACAGGCCTGCAGCCCCAGAGTCGATTAGAGCCTGTTTCTCAATGGATGACTCAGCCCAAGAAAGGGTGACCGAAACCAGGGGCTTATCCTTCTGGATAACTGGGGATCAAAACAACGCCACCTAAGGTCTGTCCATGACAGGACATCAAGGTTCGGGCGTTACCTGGACGGGTAGGATAAGACTTCAAAAAGTGACCTGCCTGGCCACAATAAAGGCACAATCTCTCCCTCCTCCTAAAGGTTCTCTCATCCACAGAGAGATGCCTGAAGCTCAAGTGCATGGGTTCATCTTCACTGACCGACTCGGTACCAGGAGGCATGGGAGGTGGGGGAGGCACAGTTGGAACTGCAAAGCTCGGAGGCAAATGTACAGGAGGCTTCCGCAAGCGCTCCTTAAAAGAGAGTCTTTCTCTGAGTCTGGAGTCAATGAGGATGGCAAACGTGATCAACTTCTCCAGCTCAGTTGGTATATCTCGGGCTGCTATCTCATCCTTTATGGAATCCGAGAGACCATGAGAAAAAGAAGGCAAGAGGGCCTCTTTGTTCCAAGCAACCTCTGCTGCCAGAGTACGGAATTCAATGGCGTAGTTGGCAACAGTTCTCGTAATCTGTTTGATTGACATGAGGCACTTGGCAGCAGAAGCGGAGCGTGTGGGAATGTCAAATACCCTTTTAAAGGAAGTCACAAACTCAGGGTAACTCAAGACAACAGGTTTTTGCGTCTCCCATAGAGGGTTTGCCCAGGCCAAGGCTCTCTCAGAAAGCAAAGATATCACGAAACCTACTTTGCTTCTGTCCGTGGGAAACGCCTGGGGCAGCATCTCAACGCCTGGTTGAGAAACCCTCTGCATTGGACTGGATCACCCCCAAATTGCTGGGGAAGTGGAGCGAAACCAGACATAACTCTTATAGAGGTAATACTCGAGGTGGGTGCCTGCACAAAGACTGGTGCAGCAGCAGGGACGGTTTGCAACACAGGTTGTACCGGAGCAGCCACATTGGGAGATTCCAGGTGAGCCGTGCAACCCAGGAGCATTTGTAACACCATGGCAAACTGATTCATGCGGTGATCTTGCTCATCCAATCTGGAAAAATATTACCAACAAGTGGATTGACTGTATCTTCTGAATTCATGGCTTTCGCCTACTGTCAGAAACCATGAAACCAGACTGAGACAGAAGTACAGTTAAATCACACTTGTTTAATAATAAAAGTGAATAGAACAAATGTAGTCAAAACCTAGCCAGAGTTCAGGAACTGGAACGGATAGTCAGACAAGCCAAATGTCAGGGAGCCGGAGATGAGCGTAGTAAAACAGCAAGCAGGATATGGAGCCAGAAGGGATGTCAGCCAAGCAAGTCTTTTAACAGGAATGCAGGAGAGCGTCTCTGTGATGTTGACTAAGGTGAAGGCAGAGATCCTCTGGGCTGGATGGCTTAAGTAGGCAGGACTGACGAGCAGGATATCATCAACAGCTGAGTAACTGCGAAGAGATAGGAGCTGGCAATTAGCCGACAGCTGAGCGGCCAGCTCAGAGAAGGAAGGGCTGAGCCCAGCCCTGACACTGAGCCATAAAGGGGGGTTAGTTTAAGTGCCTCTGTCATCCAGCTATCTCCTCAGCGTCTCTGCATCTTTCCCCTCTCTCCCTGTCAGTTCTGTAGTCTTCAGTCTGTGTGAGAACACAATCACCTCCCCCTCTCCTCCAGCCTCCTCTCCCCCTCTCCTTCATTGAGCAATACTGTTCCCCTGAAGCTGCTCCTACCCCTCCTCTTTGTTAAAGTGGTAGTAGATTCTGTTACACCACTTACACCTACAGGTAAGCCAATATCAAGGCTTACCTGTAGGTACTGTGATAATTTCCTAAACTTGCACTGTTTAGCAGATATTCAGCGTGCATACAGCAGGTGACATCACCGCCCACATTCACATCTGCATGCAGCATGCACTTGTGTTTCATTATTTTTTTCCATTGTTGGTAATATCCACACGTTGTGCATAGGGCAGCCTATTGAGTTTAATGGGCTAAACTACGCACAAGGAATGTGCCACATAAGCTCTTGACCCTTTAAAAGACTTTTAGAGTCATGTGCGGCAAAATGCGTGTCTGGTTAACATGTTTGTTGTGCCATTAACAATTCACACTTCACAAATTTGGATTGAGTGCATCATTACCACGATTCTAAAATTGCACTGCAATGGTGGCAAAACACAACATTCATTGATTTTTAATGGCACCTCAAACGTGCTGCATTGTTGACGCAATTGTCGCGGCAATCAGCATTATGCAAAGCTTTTTGTCCTATTTTGGGGGGCGAAGCTTCGCATGATTTTGTTTGACACGACTGCCACGTGACAATTGTCAATCCCGCGCTTCATGTTTGAGGTTCCATTAACAATCAGTGTCACCTAAACATGCGTGTTGAGTTTTACCACAATTGTAGTGCGATTTGGCAATAATGCCTACAATTCAAAATCGCGAAGTGTGAATGCAGCATTAATGGCACAACACACATTTGCAGCATGTTTTTTAAACGCTGCTTCCAAAGGAGTGTTTTCTATGCATTTAGGCTCTATGGACATCTAGAGATTTGTGATTGTGGGTGCAATCACCGCTATTCTGCCAGAGATTCCAAACCACACTGCAATCCTGGCAAAACGCACCACACTTGCTTGTGTGCCATTCATTTTGAATGATGCCTAAAACATACGGACCTGACAGTGGGGGGTTTCACACACAATCCAATGGCTCCAGCCACTGGGATTGTGTGTAAAACTGACAAGCAGACTCCTGCCGGTCAGGTGGAAGCATTCGAGCGGCTGCGCTGCCTCTCATTTCCTGCACATACCCCTGGTAATGGCGCACCCCCCACAATGTATGCTGGCCTCTGCTTACCCATCTATGGGTGGCGGCAGGTGGAGGGGAGGGAGAAGAGCTGACACATGTCCGCTCTCCTTCCCTTCTTGCTGCGACCCGTAAAGCAACGTTTATGATGTCACTTCCGCGTAACCCTGTCACTTTCCCCGGCCAGCATAGACGGAAAGGAATGTATTGCAATGCGGTCTGCATTGCATTACATTCAGTGGAGTACAGAGGAGACAGGTCTTTTAGACCCTGCATTTCCCGTGAAACAGAACCTGTCACCAAACAATCATCACATCACTCTTTGTCCCCTATGTGATGAAAAAAAAAGATAAGCAAAAAAAAGTTTAAAAAAATTGCAAAAAAATTAAGTTACCCCAAGCACATTAACCCCCCCCCCCCATTTTTTTTTCATATACACACGTAATAAAGTAAATGCACGCATGGGGGCACCTACGTATTATAACATTGATTGCAATACACATATCACCGCACACGTCATAGTGAGAGCAATAATACTAGTGCAAGACCTCCTCCCTAACACTAAACTGATGACCTATAGGGGGCTTAGCATCACCTATAAAAAAAATGTAGGGTACTGAAGTTTGTTGCCATTTCACCGCCCCGCACAAATTAAAAGTGTTACTAAACCCACAACAGTAAAATCAGTCTGTATATGCAGTAAAGCATGTTTGTTATACTCACTGTGCAACCTAAGGGGTTAATCCTCTGCATTGTGTAAAAAAGGATGCTTGATCTTGTATGCACAGATCCTCCTCTTCTTTCACTGACTACAAAACAGGTCCGGATAAGACAGAGCCTTTGCAGTCAGGCTGCACGTGCTCAGTTTAGTGTTGTATTGCTTGAGAGGTTTTTTTTCCTTTGGCCCTGTGCTGATCACATGCACTGTCCAGACAGAGAGTTAGGAGCCTTGCAGCCTCATAGGACAGCTCAGTGCAGTATGAAAACTCCTCCTACAAGCTTCATCAGGAACTGATAGAAATCACAAGATTGCTATATACTGCTGATGAGAAAAGGTATTTCAATGTTTATATTTACTAAAATAATTGCATTTCCGTGTTCTGTGTACTGTGGGAGACCAGATATAGTAATTGCAGGGTACTGGGTTTAGTAACACTTTAAGGTTTGGCATTTTGGGTATCTGTTTACTTGGTGCAACCTCGTCTTTTATATTTTGCCAAAAATTTGGGTAATTTATTGTGTTTGTTTGCCCTAAAAATCACTTTTACTGCCATTTTGCGTTTCCTAGACTTTTGCGGTAATATCATGTGACATAAAATAACCACTATTTTATTCTCTAGGGTGTCTGCATTTGAAAAATATATAACCTTTGGGGTTTTTATGTATTCTTCAGGCCTAAAATCATTTATTAAACATTTGTACAAAAATTGCTCTGCCGCACCTGGTTCTCCCTCTCTCCCTTCCTGTCATTTCCATGGTCTGTGTGAAACTGATTCTCTCCCCGCCCCTTCCCTCCCCTCCTAAAACTAACAGCAGAGGAATGTGAGCTCCTCCCACCTGAGTTCCTCTGCTTGGGAGGAAGACCCGAGAAAACCATGCACAGAAGCACTGCTGGGAAAAGGTATTTAGAGATTATATTGCTGAAAAAAAAACACACTGCCATTACTATTGCCCCATAAGAGAACCTATCATGGGAGTTTATTGTGGAGACTTTACAACCACTTTAATACAGTTTGTTCTCTATAGAGCCTTTAATGTAAAGTTGATTAACCACTTCAGCTCCAGAAGATTTTACCCCTTTTATGACCAGGCCATTTTTTGCTATTTGGCACTGTGCTATTTTAACTGGCGACTGCGTGATCATGCAACACTGTACCCAACCGAAATGTATATTTTCTCAGAAATAGAGATTTCTTTTGGTGGTATTTAATAACCACTGGATTTTTTATTTTTTGCGATATAAACAAAATATATATATATATTTTACTTTCTGCTATAATACATATGAATGTCAACACAGAGCTCTGGGTTGTGATTGTACACACCTGATCAGCAGGTTATGGCCAGGATTTGCTGACAGGCCCCCGATGTGCACAATCAAACCCGGAAGTAGGCAGCGACGCACGGGTACGTCTCTTTGCCTACAGCGGCCGCTTGTCCGCAGTACATTGCGGGCAGGCGGTTGCTAAGTGGTTAATTTTTTTCTATCTTTTGTAAACAATTTAAGAAAACTTCATTGTTATTTTCTTTCATGATCAAATCAATATTATTTTGATCTGTTGTCACGTGTTGTCACGGGACCCTTAAATGGCATGGGGCCCATAGGCCGGTGCCTACTATGCCTATTTGGTAGTACAACACTGATTCAGCCCACTGGTGACTACTCAAGACTGAAGTATCAATTTTGGATGGAGTAAGGCTTCAGATAGAACCTCCAAAGCATACCTGTGGGGTGCCTAGTCTCTCAATTAGTGGGACGAGATGCAGTGGAGCGTACTTTGCCTCTAGTCGTTTCATCCTGACCTCCAGACGTTCCCCCTCTAAATGGCAAAATAAGATTAGAAGTTAGCTGAACAAGCATGAAATGTTTAGATCTTAGAGCGGTTCAGGTCAGACTCACCTTTGATGAAAACTCGCGGTAAGATGTTCTGGAATGGTGCTGCATGAAGAAGATCACACACCTCCTCCTGGGACTGGGTGATATAAAGTGAGAAGAGATGAGGGTCACAAAGATTACAAGGAGACTGCGACAGCAATCACAACCAGCAGTGCTAGACATCCCAGTCAATGTGATCTGCAAAATCACCACATGTGGAGCCAAAATGAAAACTGATCCATTAGCTCTCTAGATACAAGTTACAGATTTATGATATGAGAATATTTTCTAATTGTCCTCCATTCATAAAACACCAATATGCTATAGGAAAATGCTATATTTTAGTGTAAAGGATGCGATTTTTGAGGCACAACTATTTACATAAAATATATTTCCTTTTATTGTAGATAAATCTAAAAACATGCTGATATGCCGTACAACATTTTTAAAAATAGATCCATGATACAGTCTTATTCATTGGTTTCACCACAACATTTTGTAATAGTAGTATAGACATATGCTGGTCTTATATGGTCCAATGGTCAGGCCATATAAGACGTAGCCCCTGACGACATTCGATTGGATGAAACGCCGCGTTGGGTGGAGTTCTGACGTCACGACGCTGCAACGCGTCGACCTGTATTGGTTACAGTACAGGCTGGTACATGGATTAAGTGTTTATAAGTATATACAAGTGGTGTCATTCATTATGCTGAAGGAGAAAATGCTGAAACATACTTTAGGTGGATATAATTCAGTTCTTACCAGAGCCTGTTCTATGAGCAGACAGAAGAGGATGGCATTGCCCACCTCTCTGAGGCTCTGAAATACATCTGTCTTCAGCTCTGCATATTCAATGATATCCTTCAGCTGATGATGGAAGAATTCCAGGATGCCTGAAAATAATTGATATGATGGGTTTAAGATAATATGGGTAATACAGGCATTAGATAAAGCATCAAAAAGAGTATCAAATCTTAGAAGGGTGGTCTTTGAATACCTGTCACAGATTTCATCTCCAGGACAGACAGTAATAAAAACCTCACACCAATTCTTACCCTTCCCAACACAACTTTAAATGTGTGTTTTATGTCCACACTGGAGAGATTTTTCATTACTTCCCTTCCTGGTGACAACTTTTCATTTGGAAAGGAAGTGTGGAAAAATGTCCTCATTTGGGTCCCAGGCAGCAGTAAAACATGATAGAGGTTCTAGCCCTTCCATGCTCTATCTAAACTGAAATAAAGGTTTGGCTGAAGTTGTGTTTAAAGTGTTACTAAACCCACAACAGTAAAATCAGGCTGTATATGCAGTAAAGCATGCTTGTTATACTCACTGTGGAACCTAAGGGGTTAATCCTCTGCATTGTGTATAAAGGCTGTTTGATCCTGTCTTCTCTGATCCTCCCCGCCTTCCACTGTCCCCTGATAATTTCCTGATAACACAGAGTCTATGGAGTCAGGCTGCACATGCTCAGTTTGGTGTGTATTGCTAGAAAGGTTTATTTTTTTCTTGGGAGAGTGCATGTGATCAGCACAGGGCCAATCAGCACTGTCCAGACAGAGAGTCAGGGGTCTTGCAGTCTCAAAGGACAGTCAGAAAACTCCTCCTACAAGCTTTAACCGGTGCTTAGCTGAACACTAATATTAATACTAGTATTAATTAACACTAATAAGTCACCAGACTGCTATATACTGCTGATGAGAAAAGGTATTTAGCAGTTTATATTTATTAAAATGATTGCATTTCCATGTTCTGTGTACTGTTGGAGACCAGATATAGTGAATGCAGGGTCCTGGGTTTATTAACACTTTAAATAAAGGTTTGTAAATGTAAGAATGTGTCTATAGTAGGGTCAGTGCTGGGACAAGGTCTTTTAACACCCAAGGTGAATTATTCCCCTCTATAAACTGTGAATTACCTTAACAGCATTTGTTGCAGGTCCTGTCCTAATTATTCCTCACCTGGATTAGGGTTATCAGCTATGAGTATTTTTCTGTACTTGCAATGTTTTTAAAACCCTGTTTTATTAGAGACCACATATGCATGTTTTGCAGAAATGTAGTATAGCTCTGACTTTAGGTATAATCATCTGCCCAGCTCCTACCTGGAGATCCATATTCATGTCTTGGCAACCGACATATTTTTGGCATAACCTCGATAAGAGTCTTCACATACTGCAATATGGTTCCCTGGAGCTGTGGATAGGACAAGTCAAACAGTAAAAACCCATATTGCAATGCCCTGTAAGTGAGAATATTGAAATGAAGCTTTTAGAGCCACTTTTTTTTTTTTTTTTAAAGGAGTTGTAAAGTTTTAGTGTTTTTCACCTTAAAGCATTCTATGCATTAAGGTAAAAAACCTTCTGTGCTGCAGCTGCCCCCCAGAGCCCCCATTTTTCTTACCTGAACCCAATCGTTGCAGCGACGAGCATGAGCCCAGCGACTCCAGCCGCCGTCTTGGGTCCTCATTAGCTAGATTGATAGCAGCAGGACCAATTGACTCCTGCTGCTGTCAAACAAATCCAGCCGGGGGGCGGGGCCAAGTCCTGCTGTCTGTGTCAATGGATGCAGCAGCAGGACTCGGTAGCGAGCCCGCACCGGTGCCCCCTTGGAAATCGGCTCTCTGTGGGGACACTCGTTAAACTGGGGCCCCTTTGGCTTCTCCGACTGCAGGCCCTCTGATATTTAAGGAGGGGGGAAGCTTCTGGGTACTATAAAAATGAAGGAGCCCTGGGAATTGCCCCAGTGTTCCTCTTCTAATCACCGGCCCAGCCAATAAGAGAATCTTAGGGCGTCCTGGTCTCACACAGGTTACAAAAGACATCAAACCATTCATTGTTAGCATTAAAACACAAAGGGCAAGTAGGTATATGAGATCTATTGTGATATGTAGACATTTCAGTTTTATATTTATGGTGCCTGCTGAATGAACTAAAATACATCTCTATTTAAGCAAGGCTCCCACATACCCACACACCTCCTCTTTAATTACATTATACCCCATCTCACCAGGCTCTTCACAATTTTCAGCAGCTCCTCCATGACCACAGCGATGCCCTGGTACCCCAGAAGACGGCAGATGGTTTTAAAGTGTGGTGGACCCACAAAGTTGCGGTATGAGCTATATATGTGGCTGTAGGCAATATTGAGGGGCTACAAGACAAGATATTTTTAATGTTAATCACATATAGGCAAAAAAAAATAATACAATACAAGAGTATGGTGAACATTATAACGTTTGAGCTAAGATTGGTCCAACTCTTACAACTCTTGTTGTTTGGAATACATTTGTGGTACACATTATACTCCTGACAAGCTATCCAACAGATGAACTGGATGTCTCAGAGTACAGTCTATGAAGGATCAGATTTGGTTTAACTTCTATAGCTTATTTTACTATCAAGAAGTATTCAATTCAGTCTTTACTGACCTTTGACCCATACAGATAATATGGCTGCACATTTGCTGGCTTATCTCTCTGTGGTTCCTGTGTGAAAGGAATGGCTGTTCGAACAAACCTGCAGGAAATGTAAGAAATATTAGACAAAAAAACAAAGGTCTGCAGAAAAAAATACCTTGTATAGCGTATATTACACATATTTTCATATTCCGTAAAGTAACTAAACAATGATGAAACACAAAATACAGGTATCAGGTCTGTGAAAGACAAATAGGGATTGATTGCCATTGGAAACAACATTTTAAATCTATTAGTCTACTGGCAGAGCTGCTAAAACATGTAGTCCCATCACAGCTGGAAGGTCACAGGTAGCCTTATGCCCTGTACACATGATCGAACTTTCCGACAACAAAACCGTGGAATTTTGTTCGAAGGTTTTTGGCTCCAACTTGTCTTGCATACACACAGTCACACAAATGTTGGCCAACAATTACGAACGTAGTGACGTACAAGACGTACGGCGAGCCGATAAAAAGGAGGTTCAATAGTCATGTGATAGCTCCATTATGAACGCAAGTTTTACAAGACTGAGCACTTCCGGCTAATACTTGATTCTGAGCATGCATGGACTTTTGTGCGACGGACTTGTGGTCACACGACTGGAAAGTCTGACAACAAAAATTTGTTGGCGAAAAAGTGGGGAACCTGCTAGCCAACATTTGTTGGCGGAAATTCCGACAACAAATGTTTGATGGAGCATACACACGGTCAGACTTTCCACCAACGAGCTCACATCCAATATTTGTTGTCGGAAAATCCGATCGTGTGTACGGGACATTATGCCACGTACACATGAGCAGAATTTCCCACAGAAGAGTCCGATGGGAACTTTTGCGTCGTATATTCCGACCGTGTGTATGCCCCATCGGATTTTTTCTGTCGAAAATTCATACGGACTTAGATAGAGAACATGTTCTATATTTTTCCAACGGAACAAATTACTATCGGAAAAAACGCTCGTCTGTATGCTGTTCCGACGCACCAAAAACGACGCATGCTCTGAAGTACGAGATGGAAGCTATTGGCTACTGGCTATTGTACTTCCTTTTTCTAGTCCCGTCGTACGTGTTGTACGTCACCGCGTTCTGGACGGTCGGAATTTGGTGTGACCGTGTGTATGCAAGACAGCTTGAGAGGAATTCTGCCGGAACTTCGTCGTAAAAACCTTCAGAGTTTATTCAGACGGCAAAACCAGCCGTGTGTACAGGGCATAAGAGGCAATTCACACTAGTCTGATGCATTGTGACACTTTACAGCAACTGTATTAACATGCAATGTATAAGATCAGCCCATTTATTTTAAATGAGATGTTGATGCACCACAACACATACAGTACTTATTTTAATGGACGGACACTATTTTTGTCAATGCAGTACACCACAATGCAAAAACAATTTACATCTGTGCTTGGTAATGTGTTGCTAGAAGCAATGGGGTAGCATTCAAAATCAATGGCACTGCAAAGCACTGCACCTAGCTTCATGTATTACTGGGTGTTGCAGTAATGCACACACCACCACATCGCACCAGTGGGGACAGGATCTTAAAGATCAAGTGCATATTTGTGATAAAACTGGAAACAATTGTAATGTTGCTCCCTATACTTGGCTAAAGCAACTCTGTACTCAAATATGACCATAAAGATATGTTACCAGTCTTGTTTTTATGGATGCATAAATGGTAATGGCATGAAATATTAATGGAGAAGATTTTGCTCTGTGATCTATCCAGTACTGGTCACATCATCAAAATCCTAGATCTTTAGTAACATGACTAGACCAGTGTGAAATTTCATATTTCATATCAGATTGTAAGCTCTAACGAGCAGGGCCTTCTGATCCCTCCTGTATTGAATTGTATTGTAATTGTACTGTCTGCCCCCCATGTTGTAAAGCGCTGCGCAAACTGTTGGCGCTATATAAATCCTGTATAATAATATCAGCAAAGATCACATCATGGTGTAATCTTTTGGTAAAGTAAATGACACTGGAGGTAGCCAGGAGCAACACATTGGGGGTTATTTACGAAAGGCAAATCCACTTTGCACTACAAGTGCACTGCAAGTGCATTTGGAAGTGCAGTCGCTGTAAATCTGAGGGGAAGATCTGAAATGAGTGGAAGCTCTGCTGATTTTATCTTCCAATCATGTGCAAGCTAAAATGCTGTTTTTTTATTTTCCTTGCGTGTCCCCCTCGGATCTACAGCGACTGCACTTCCAAGTGCACTTGTAGTGCAAAGTGGATTTGCCTTTCGTAAATAACCCCCATTCTCTATATGCAGGGTCCTATGTTTTCAAACATCTGCAGATGTGTTTATCAGATAATAAAAATCTACACTGGCAGAACCATGCAGTATCTCAGCACTGCCCCCAGAAGACAGCAAGAGTAAGGAAAAATATGATAAGTTAACCTGTGTGATTTTCCCAGGTATACAGATGGGGTAGCTATTTTATATTAAAAAGACAAAAATATACATCTCTCTTGGAAGAGCAAGTTACACCCTATCGTTTTTACTTGCCTGTTTGTAGAGCCATTATAACAGTAGTTGGGTAGGAAGTCGAAGTTGAGCTCCCAGAAAACATGCAGTGTATTCCTGCCGTATGGAGCAGATACGTTATGATTGGCCTCTCGAAACATGGCATCAAAACTGTCGAGGGTCAGGTGTTTGGAGAGGAGCCGATGAGTGAGGCGGTTGATATCAAGTAGCCATTCCAACTCCTAAAGCAAGAACAGCCAATCAAAAATCCAGAGTTTTGTTATAACTAAGCGTTGGGCATAAAAAGGAAGTAACAGGAAAATAAAAAAACGCTCCTCATTCACCCACCTAATGCTACTAAATCAGTGAGTTTCCTATACTAGAGATTGTCCTCACCTCCCTCTATCACAATCACTTTGATATAATTCTGCTTTATTTTTCCTTTAAACTACCATTACACTGTCACTAGAGATCAATCTGAACAGGAATTTCTTTCTGTGTAAGTAAAAGTGTCATATACTTAAAGTGTATGTCTGGGAAAAAAACATATGCAGTCTGTTTGCAATACATGCACATTTCCCCATATTTTGTCCATTTAAAAAAGCTGTAACCACAGAACAAAATACCAGTTGATCTGGCAGTAATCCTGTGTGCTCCAAACTTCCTGTTTAAGCTGAAAACTCTGCTTCTGCTGCACTGAAATCCACTGAAATCCTAAGCAGTTCTCTTCTCCTGGACTACAGGACATCTCCCCCTCCTCTCATCTCCATACCACAAGGGGAAGGTGTTCTGTAGTCTACCATAGTAGAACTCAAGAGAAAGTTTGGACAGGAGAAAACCAAGCACAGGTGCAGTGGATGGTGACAGGTTCACTTTAAAAAAGTTGCAATAGCAAAATACACCCACCACTATGGAGGTGAGGTCTTCACTCTCAAAGCGACTGATTGCCTGATCAAGAGACTTGTACATCGCAGCAGAGATCCGCTGAGTGATCAGCCTGTTCAAGTCAATAGATCTTCCGAGGAGCTGTGTGAGATGTAAAGGCAAGAGTGAGTTTATAATGTTTATTTATGCACTGAGCAATGAGAATATACAAAGTGTAGCAACGCACAGCAGCCAATCAGATGTCAGGTTTTTGTCTGTTAAAAAAGGGTTGCTTTGGGTTTATACATTTTGACTTTAGAGTACATATGTGTACATTTCATAAAGTAATATGATAGGTTATTGATTTTTGTGCTTTAGTAATGTCCCTGCTGTTTATTTGCATCCAGGATTTGCCTCCAGCTGTGTGCCAAATACCATTACAAAGGCAACATCCTCCATGCAGACATAGGGGTTGATTTACCAAAGCTGGAGCATTCAGAATCTGGTGCAGTTGTGCATGATAGCCAATCAGCTTCTAACGTCAGCTTCTTTAATTAAGCTTTGACAATAAAACCTGGAAGCTGATTGGTTTCTATGTAGAGCTGCACCAGATTTTGCACGCTGCAGTTTTAGTAAATCTCCCCCATAGTGTAATAAGTGTTTCTACATAAATACATTCTTACTTGTATTATTAATATCATTAAGCTCACCTGAACATGGCGCTGCTTGAGTAGCGTTTCATAGCGATTGGATGGGGGATATGGAATAATTACCCCATAGTTTTTACACTCCGCCCGAAATCGTTTATCAAGCAAAACACTGAAGGAAGAAGAATGACTGTTTAAATTGATTCATTTGACATCGCCCTATTTCAACTATAGTATAGAGAATGAAAGCAAGCATTGGGTTGACAATATAACTTAGCTCTCGTTCACACCGGTGCGATTTGTCATATGATTTGACATTTCCAAATCGCATGACAAGTCACACCCCATTGCCGGCAATGGAACCATTCAATTTGCCACGACTCATGTTGCAGCGACTTTGAAAAAGTTTCCTGCACTACTTTTTTCCGATTTCATTGCGACTTGCATAGACTTCTGTTAAACTAAGTCGCAAGCCGCAATGACATCAGAGGTACAAATCGTACTGATCTGTGGCTTTGAAATCGCGCTGAAGTAGCGTGATTTCAAAGCCGCACTGGTGTGAACCAGGGCTTCGTTCACAGGGCACTGTTAAGAAACCTAATATGTTCTAAATGATTTTTTTTTACAAGAAAAAACTTTTGTTCAGGGAATGCACAAGAGTGTCTGTTCATACCTGCCAGACATGGCTTTGTAATAGGCAAAGATCTGATCAGATAACTTGTACACAAACTGGTCAAAGCACAAATTCACCTATAAGAGAAGAGAAAATAAAACTAGTTAACCACTTCCCCTCTAAATCATTTTTTTCTGTTTTTGCAGGCATGCTAAAATCTGAATTTTGTTCAAACCCCCAGAACTTTAAATATTTTCTAAAAGCAAGGGCCCTGTAGAATAAAAAGACGGTAGTTGTCATTTTTTATGTTCCACGAAATGTGCGCAACTGTTTATCAAAATCTGTAAATTTTAGTGTAAAAAAACAATACAGTACCCAATTGTCTTGGTAAAATATAAAACAAGGGGTTATGTCGAGTAAATAAATACCAAACATTTCAAGTTCTAAAACTGCATGCACCCATAATATCATGAAAAACTATCATACCTGAAATTCTCCATAGGCAGATCTTAAAAAGCCTTTATAGCTCATTAGTTTAGAGTTAACAGTGAATTATGGCCCAGGAATTACTGTTCTCACTCTGATGTTTATGACGATATTTCATATTTGTGGTGCGATCGTGGTCTACATACATGTGCACACCCCGTGCATGTGTTTGCATTTACAGGTGTGTGCAGGGCAATGGAAGTTATGATAATTTTTTTTTTAAGATTACATTTTCATTTAACTTTATTTCTATCACAAGGGGGCTAACAAGGTTGCCAAAGTTTTTCATCATGTCTGTATATTTAAACCATATGTAAAGTCAAACCTATGCTCCCAGTAACTAAGTGAAATTAAGGCTAGGTTTACACTATTTCCGTTGCACGCATTCCAGCAGGTAACCACAGCAAAAGCATGCTGCTGTTTAGCAGATTGATGGAGGTGCTATTATTTATTAATGGCACCCTTACGCATTGCAAAATGCAGTGTGTTTTCCCATGCACAGAAACACATAGTGCCAAAGCATCGTGAGATTTCTGTGCAATTGCAGTTTTAGAAAAGGGTCAGGGACATTTTTCGTGCATTTCACACAGGTACAGCAGCCCACTGAAATGAATAGGCTGTGGCTGCACAAACGCAGCTACAGGAAACCGCAAGAGTGTGAACCTAGCCTAAAGGCTCGTACACACGATCGGATCAGGGAATTGTGTTATGACAGACTGTTTACCTAAAATCTGACCATTGGTGCGCTCCATCAGACAATTGTTGTCCAACTTTCCGCCAACAAATGTTGGATGACATGCTAGTAAATCTTCGGCAGAAAACGGTTGGTTATCAGATTTTCCTATCGTGTGTACGCAAGTCCATCACACAAAAGTCCAAAGTGCAAACGCACATACTCGGAATCAATGCTCTCCAAACACGACATTAGCAGAAGATGCCCAAAGGGTGGCGCTCAAGAGCTGAAATTCCACGTAGTACGTCACTACGTTCGTGTTTGTTGGCGACAATTGTGTACCTTTTGTATGCAAGACAAGTTCCTGGCACACGCCCTTCGGACAAAAATCTGACACTTTGTTGGCCAACAATCCGATCGTGCATACGGGGCTTAAGTCAGAGAGGGACACAGTAGAGGCTTTTCTGACTAATACAGGCAATCTTGTGGCCTCTTTCCTTGGGCAGCACATTTACTATTAACATTCTAAAATTGAATAAGGTTTACTTTAATGGAGGGCTAACATTTTTTATGGAGTATTGTAAATTGCACAAGTTAATAATGGGGGAATTGAGGATAATGACAAATAAGGGCTTGGGGAAATCATCTTGCCATGTTTTGGCAAATAAAGGTGTACAGTGAGTTAGTTAAAATATGTAGGCAACCTACCTCAGCTTCTATTTCATCATAGAGAAACTGCTTCTTAAATTTGGTGAGGGCATAGTAGGCACTGTCATTGTACAGGTCCAGGGGATATAGCACATACCTGTGAAATAAAATGCAGCCACTTTGTTATTATTCCCTTATGATTACATGTTATTCCATTACAAAAGATGCACATATCAGTTTGTGTATGGTCCAGTGTAGTGATTTCTAAAGCTGACCATATAGGTTACAATCTAATTGTACAATCATTGCAGATACACCACCGGTTATGTTGTGCAAGAGCCTGCCTGATAACATTTAAATTGAATGAATTGTTTAAGCATATTCTCACAGTTTCTGAATGCCATGCAGATATAAAAGACATCAAATATTGAAATATATTCATAAATACATCCTTAAATGTATTTTTTACATGCAAGCAATGTAAGTACCTGAATTTGATTTGGTATCAAGGCCCTGTACAGCACAGTGAAGAGAGAGCAAAGGAGATGCAGCACAAGGAGCTAATCAGGTGTGCTATAATGCAAGGAGCATGCTGATAAAATCACAGCAGATAGCAGAGTGACACAGAGATGAGCTCATCAATATAATGCTTCTCCTTTCACTGTACAATCACAGGGTGGGCAAGGGAAGAAGGTAGGTATAAGAAAAACTGCAGCAGAGCTGTGTAAGGCTGGGTACACATATATGCAAACTGGATGCGTTTTAATACGCATCCAATACGCATGACATGTGAATGTGACTGGCTCTCAATGAAGCTGGTTCACACATGTCCAGGGTGGCCGCAGTGCGGTTTCAAAAAGGGTCCTGTGCGTTTTTGGGTTCGGTTCAGGTGCGAATTCAAGCAAAAATTCAAACCTAAGTCCCACCTAAACCAGTGAACAGAAACGCACCGGACTCCTGGGCTGCAAACCGCAGCCGCACATATGTGAATCCAGCAGAAATCTCAGGCCTAAAAGGACAAAAATAAATATCCTTTAGCAAGTAAAACAGCTCTCGTATATGTATTTGCCTGGAGTTCAACTATAAATTGTACAATCAGACCGTAAATTGTAAGCTCGGGGCTGCTTTGTGCAAAATCATTGCACAAAGCAGGTAAGTATAACATGATTGTTGTAAAAAAAAAAACACTGAGCTTTTATTATCACTTTATTCTATTTATTGTACTCACTATTAGTCCCTCTGGTAATTTAGACTTTTGTGTTTTGGAATAACAGGTGCTGCTCCAATCATCCAATCTAACACTTCCATGTGTGTCACATCCCTTTGCTCGGTCTTACTCCTGTTACCGTCTCCGCTGTATCATTACCGTATCCCTGTAGTTCCCCACACAAAGCCTTGGTGCTATTATTGAATATATTATGAGACTGTGATGGGAGCTGCAAAGATATGCTAATACATAGCAAGCAGCACAGAAACCCAGGGAACTGACACACTAACAAGTGTCAGAAACTAGGAGCAGTGACAGAGTCTCTTTCTATACAGCCTATATTTAGGTAAGGTGGCATATTGTTGAACATGAACAGCAATTGCAGCAGCTTTATTTGTAATCTCTTACTCCATCATGGAAGGCTCCTTGGTCTCTAGGATGTGATCAGTCAGGATCCAAGGCATTGACATCTCAATAGGGAACTGAATACGTCGACCCATGGTAAGTTCAAGGAAGAATTCCCGGAACCAGAGCTGGGACAAATCACAACACTGCTGCAGAGCCTCTGAGGAAGGGACAAAGGGGACACAAACAGAAATTCATTGACAAGTGGCATTGTGCTGTGCAATACACAATAAACATTGGTTTCTATGCAGAGCTGCACCAGATTTTACACTCTCCACTTTTAGTAAATCAACCCCATAGCAACTAACCACATTTCATTTTACTAAACTTTAACTACAAAATGAATATGTTTCTGAGCTGGCTAGCTAAACAAAGTCATTCTAAATAATCTGCTAATGTAAATTAGTGTGAATAAAACAAACATTAAGTACTACAATAAAACAATAAAATTAATAAAACAATTAAAAAAATTAAAATATTAATTAATAAAAAAAAAAAACGAAATATTGTTTCAAAAAAATCAAAATAGCGCAAAACAATAAGTGAAAGAAGTCAATAAAGTGAACAAGATTAGGCAACCTATGGTACTTTAGAACCTTAAACAAAGTCTTGATTGACGAAACATGTCAGGCCAAGCTATTGCCTGTACCGGGTGATGATCCTGGAGGAACACAAGTGTGTCACATGGCCTGTTAAGCCTCACATTACTAACGTTGTGAAGCAAGAGAACTGAGGAGAACCGGAGTTGCTTTACCTAATTAAACTATATCCTTTCCATGATAGAAAAGGATATATCTAAGTTGAGAGGTTTCTCCAGCTGGTTGGGACAATTTGGTTTAGGGCATCATGTTTTTCTAAAAAAAATAATCACAAGAATTTTGTCACTGACTGGCAAATAATAGGAAGAAAAGCCTCAAATTGAATATTCCTGTTCACTTTATAGACTTTTTTGTCACTTAGGAGTTGATTTACTAAAACTGGAGTGCAAAATCTGGTGCAGCTCTGTATGGTAACCAATCAACATCTAGGTTTTTTTTGTCAAAGCTTCATTGAACAAGCTAAAGTTAGCAGCTGATGAGCTACCATGCACAGCTTTACCAGATTCTGTGTGCTCCAGTTTTAGTGAATTCTCCTTTATTGTTTTGCAAGATTTTGGTTAAGGCAGATCTTCACCCTAAAGGGGAAGTTCCACTTTATGCTCTCCTCCTCCCTCCTCTTCTACATTTGGCACTTTTATTTGGGGGGGGGGGGGGGTAATGGATACCTGCTTTTGACAGGTACCTGCTCCTACTTCCAGTGAGATTGCCGCACTGATTCCACCAGAAGTTCCCCTTCTTTCCGCAACCTTCTGGGACACTTTATAGGTCCCAGAAGGCTGCGGGACCATTTACAAAGCGCAGCCCTTCTCGCATCTGTGCAGTGGGAAGCCGGCAGTGAAACTATAAGGAATCACACCCAGCTTTCCAGAGTAACCATGCCGGCGCTGAGGACTGACAAAGAACTGGCCCAAGGGAGGACGGCACTGGATCCCTGGACAGTGAGTGCATGTTTATTAAAAGTCAGCAGCTACAGTATTTGTAGCTGCTGACTTTTAATTTTTCTCAAACAGACTGAAGCTCCTCTTTAATGTTTATTTCATTACAGTATAGCGAATGTTATTTTAGCACTGCAGCTCCTAATCTTTTATTTTAAATGCCTTATTACATAACGTTGAATATATCCTTTTGCCAGGACCATGAGGTGTACATCAGTCCTATTCTAAATATCGATCTGTGTATTTGTAAATCTTACTGATTATTTGGGAGGGTTATAAAATAAATCGGTACTTCTTTTGATTTTATTTGTTTTTATGGGTTACCACTGTCTGAAAAATGTTGTACAAAAAAACACAATTAGAAAATTAGCTAAAAATCTGCTTGATTTCTACTTGTACTTACAGGATTACTACTGTGAGTTAACCCCTACCTCCAAAAAAAATGTTCAAAACAAATGGTAACTAAAGGAATGGTGAAAGTCTGCAGACTCCAAATTCGGAAGTTGGTATCCCAGCTGTACAACTACTTGTACCACTTTGGTCCAGTTTGGAAAATGTAAGTCTGTCAAGTGGCAAAGGGTATTTCTACCTGGCGGAACATGCTCAGACAACTGTAACTAAACCATACATATTAAATGGTGCAGTTGAGGCTTGTCCATAGGGACTTCTGGGGCAGCGCCCCACCAGTTTTTGTTGCAGAAAAAAAAAAAAAAAAAGCGATATAATTGTTTTTTCTGTTGTAAAATGTGTTCGGTGCCTTTAAATGCTAGACCTGCACTTGCAAATTCCCTTCCCCATTGTTATCTCTCTCTCTCTCACTCTCTCTCTCTCTCTGCTGCTGTTGCTAGGTAGATTAGAAAAAAAAATGTCTATGATTTAACTTCTTATTACTAATCTGCCTAGCAACAGGACGTCCGTCCAAAAAATAGTGTATTTAGGAAACAAAGTAAACCGTTTCTGCATGCTTAGGCTTCATGTACATTGGATGTTTCAAAACCTCTTCTGAAAGTTGTAACTTGACAGCTAGTAACCGACATTAAAAAAAGTCAGTTTTGGCACATTCACATGCCGCATTTAGGGGCGTTAATGAACGTTTTAGTTTACAAGTGTTTTGAATGGGAAATCTTTTCTGACCATTTGCAATGGGAAAATTCTCTCTCTCCCTCAACTCAACTGCCTAGAAACTACTATAAACGTCCCTGTGTACATTTTCTGATAAGATAACATAGAGGAGAATTCAAGGGCAGCTAAAAAAAATGCCCAACTGCTCCTAAACGTCCATTTACCAGCTGCAGTGTACATGATACCTTATTGGCTGCTTGCCAGTTTCCTATTGATTTATATGGAGCTCAATTGGGCGGGCCGAAATACCAACCTGGCCTACCCATTGATCTTCCCAAATTGCTTCCTGAGCCAGAACAGAGGAGAGGAGGTGTCCCCGGGTTCTCCACAGCTCCCAGGTCATATCTTGGGCCCCATCAGTTCCTTCAGAGGGGCTCGGGAGGCTGTAGCATGGAGTAACTATTTTTTTTAAGGGACCGTGCTGCAGCGGATTAACGCCATCCAGCACCGCATTTCCTGAAAATCAGATTAAGGGTCCGGCTGGGCCGGCTCGGCAGAGCGATCAGTCACAGGACACTCAAGTCGGCAGAACAATCAGTCAGCAGCTTCTTCACTGCCTGCCTCCTTCAGCAAGTAGGTGCCGAGGAGAGGGCAGGCTCCATTCAAGCAAATTGCCAGCAGCCATTAAGACACAGAGAGGGACAGGCAGCACAGCAGGCTCCAGGCTGTTAAAGTGTGAGGAAATTGGGGACCATCAATGCTGTAAATTATTTTTCTCTGTAAAGGTACAGTGATTAAAACACCCCCCCCCCCCTTCATCTATGCCATACTGCCCCTGTTGCCTATGATTGAATTATACAGCAGCCAGATGTGATCATCATCATTATCATAATGATAATAACACAGTGTAGGTGCATTGGACCAGAACACTTATATTGTGTGCTTATCATGCTGATAATAATGATGATCATCATAAAAGGAGAGTGAAATCATGCATCCTTAGGTCTCATTTAGGGCCAAATCACACATGGCGCTGCAGATATGCGTCTCTTCTGCAGGGCCATCTTTTACCAGCACGGGGATGCACACAACATCGTGCCACCATCCCATTCATTTTTATTGGGAGATTATTATATTTTATTGGCTTTTGTGCTAATCAGTCACTTTTTCTCTTTGTCGCACTATACATCTCAGTAGATATCCCATAATAGGGCCCCTAACCCCCTATTATGGGATATATACTGAGTCTGAGGAACCCCTTAATATGGGATATACTGAGAGTATATACTGAGACACCCTATTATGGATATACTGAGAGACCCCCTATTTTATTATAGGAGCTCTCTCAGTATATCCCATAATGGTGGGCTCACAGTATATATCCCATATGAGGGGGGTCTCTCTCACTCTGTCAGTATATTCCATAAAAGAGGGTCTCTCAGTATATCCCCTAGGGTGTCTCTCATAGTATATGCCATAATAGGGCCTCTGTCCAGGATATACTAGTACTAAAAGACCCCTAATATGGGAAAAACTGGGAGTAAGAGACCTCCCTATATGGGATATATACTGATTGTTCCCCTATTATGGGAAATAATGAAAGACCCCCTATTATGGTATATACTGAGAGACCCCCTATTATGGGAAATACTGAGAAACCCCCTATTATGGGATATACTGAGCGACCCCCTGTTATATTATAGAGGGTCTCTCAGTATATCCCATAATAAGGGGTCTCTAACTTTAACCCATATGAAGGGGTCTTATGAGAAGTGGGAGGGGTCAAAAAGGAGGGGTCAGCCGCCACTGAAATGGTGTAAAGCTGCCCACACATGCTATAGTCCTACTGTAAAATCTTTTGTTTAGGGCCTACCTAATCTGTCCCCTCAGTTTATATTCAATGAGGTAGTCTCCTAAATTACGTCGTTGTTTGGAAATCTAGCTTTAGGCCATGACTGTCAAAGTAATTGCTGGTAAGTTTTAGGCCCTGTTCACACATACTGCGTTGACCAAGGTTTTACCGCACTGGAAGTGGTCATGCCTGATGAAGGAGTCCTGCGTGTCTCCAAAACGTTGCACTACTCTGTTTGTGATGTGATCTTATGTCAAAGAACACAGGTCACTGCATGGACACATAGAAAACAATTGTTTTCTATGTGTTCTTTTCCACATAACAATGCTAGTGTCATGTGAAGTGCAGTGTGAAGTTAAAATGCTACATGTATGCATTTTAATGCAACGTAATGCATGTCAACACATGTAAATGCACATCAACACAATGCAATGCAAGTTTATTGGGGGGGAAAAAATTGAAAATTGTTCCAAATACTTACTGTAATTTTCCTTTTCAAGTACCAATCCATGGCAGCATACTACCACATATATGCTGCCATATTGGTGCCAGGAAAACAGAAAATTGTATCAAATACTTATCGTAATTTTACTTTCCTGGCGCCAGACCATGGTAACATACTATCACATATATGCTGCCATATTGGCGCCAGAAAAACTGAAAATTGGATCAAATACTTACCGTCATTTTCCTTTCCTGGCGCCAGTCCATGGTAACATACTACCATATATATGCTGCCATATTGGCGCCAGAAAAACTGAAAATTGGATCAAATACTTACCGTAATTTTCCTTTCCTGGCGCCAATCCCTGGCAGCATATACTATATGTGGTAATATCCTGCCATGTTGGCGAAAGGAAAATGTTTTCTATTATTTTGTCCTATACAAGGACCCAAACAGGAAAATGGCAGAAGAAAAAACCTACAAAATACATAGCAATTTAATGCGTATAAAATGTATATCAACTCATGTTAAATTGTGTGTCAACACGTTTAAAAAATGTGCATCAATGCACGTCAATCGAAGGCAATGCACATATATTTTTCAAGCATTTTTATGCATTTTGATACAAGTTTATGTGTGAACAGTCCCTTAAATTTGTTCTTTGCATCTCTGGTAGAAGTAACAAGATGACTACCCATTAACAAGTTGGCTACTTATATAGCCTGTACGCACCACTGAAGTTGAGCAAGTGAGTGAAGAAAAAGGACTGTTTATGGAACTCTTCAATAGCCTGTACAATTGGCCCGTCCAAACTGCTGCGCAATGTCTTTTTGGAACCACTTTTGTCCGCGATTAAAGACTCCAGCATAGTACGCACCATGTACAACTGTAAAAAGGTGGTAAATATAAGTTATTAGAATACGGAAGGTTCATTTTTTAAAAAGAAAACAGTCTGATAATAATACGAGAGAAAACAGACTTACAGGAATGAAAAAGAGTGTTAAAGTGTACCCACATTCTAACAGACTTTTTTCACATTTGGTCTGTTAAATACAGTGAAAGTGCATTTTTCGATAAAGTGTCAAAAGTACTTGGTGATTCTGCCAGAATTCTTCTAATTTCCTGTGCTCTCCACCTGTTCTGCACTTTTATCAATTATATTGTTTTGAGGACTACAGGACCCATTTATATATTATCTACAAGAGCACTGGGGGTGTTTCTAGTAGTCATGTCCTTTGTTTTTTTTCCCATCCTGATGCAGTACGGTGAGTAAGTATTGTCACTACAAGAAACAAATACAAAATGGCGCACCAGCCTAAAGCATTATCCCAAAAATTCACTTTATTAAGAAATTGTCAAAAAATGTACTCACAAATGTGGGAATAAAGAACGATTATAAAGCCACTCGTCTGTAGCTAAACAATCCTGGACTCAGTACACTCCAGAATTCAGGGGGACCCTTCCAAGGTCCAGACTGGTTGACACGTTTCAAAGGTAGCTCTGATGAAGAAGGCACTACCTTTGAAACGCGTCAGTCAGGCTGGACCCAGGAATGGTCCCCCTGGATTATGCAGTCCAGGACCATTTAGCTACAGATGAGTGGCTTTATTTGCACGTTTGTGAGTACATTTTATGACAATTTCTTAATAAAGTGAATTTGTAGGATGATGCACTAGGCTGGTGTGCCCTTTTGTGTTTGTTTCTTGTAGTAAATTCAGGACATCACCAGTCCTAGAGGGCAGCAAAGCTTGAATTGCAACTCTTTGTTGTGAATTCAGCTTCAGCCATTGTACAAGGCTACCACATTCATGTACAGGAGATATTTTTTCTGTTAGTAATTGTTGTCACCCTAGGACAGGAAGTGTGTTACTGGCAGGATCACTGAGTGAAAATAAAGAAAAAGAAGCCTGAAAAGAATAATTCAACCACCACATGTAGGAACTGATAAGCTGCAATATATTACATTTTTTTGTTTTTGGGTTTAGATGCACTTTAAAAACACACACTGATCCTTACCTGCGTGCTGGAGGGGCCGACTGCTCTGCGAGGAACTTTAATGTCGAATCCACCTTTAGGATCCTTTTCTCCTCTCAAACACGGGTCATTGGGCGGCTCACGTCCTGCTTCCCAGTCACAAATAGTCTTGCGGATTGCCTGCAGAACACTGAAGCAAGAGAAGAGGCAATCATATATAACATAATCATATTTTAGCCTTTTAATTGCTTCACCTCTAAATCTGGTAACCAAAATTTATACTATAAAATATTCTTCCAACAAAAATCAAAAATAAAATATAAAATATAAAATAAAAAAATGACCACAATGCATTTACTGTCACGCACCTAATCAGAACATTTTTCTTCTTGCGCACAGCCTGACGTAGGGGTTCCCGCAAGGTGCTTTGTGCAAAGTCTTGCAGGGCAGCATATATGGTATTGCGGATGGCCTGGTTAAAGACGCTCTCCATACGTCCCATGAGCACTTGCAGACCTTTCACCATAGCAATCACCTTAAAGCAAAATAAAATGTATTACAAATGAATATTTTACACAAATTAGGTAGGCTATACATTTTATACTTTTGGCTTGTATATTGCATGTTTTCATTATTTTTTTACAATTAGGTGCCTATATACTGTATATATAAGGGTGCTTGTCAGTCCCAAGCTGAATTGTACGTAAGTACCTAAACACACAGTGACAAATACAACATACACATACGGTAGGGGGAAAAAGTATTTGATCGCCTGCTGATTTTGTATGTTTGCCCACTGATAAAGAAACAATCAGTCTATAATTTTAATGGTAGGTTTATTTTAACAATGAGAGACAGAATAACACAAAAATATCCAGAAAAACGCATTTCAAAAAAGTTATAAATTGATTTGCATTTTAATGAGTGAAATAAGTATTTGATCCCCTATCAATCAGCAAGATTTCTGGCTCCCAGGTGTCTTCTATACAGGAAACAAGCTGAGATTAGGAGCACTCTCTTAAAGGGAGTGCTCCTAATCTCAGCTTGTTACCTGTATAAAAGACACCTGTCCACAGAAGCAATCAATCGGATTCCAATGTCTTCACCATGGCCAAGACCAAAAAGCTGTCCAAGGATGTCAGGGACAAGATTGTAGACCTACACAAGGCTGGAATGGGCTGCAAGACCATCGCCAAGCAGTTGGTCTGATTATTCACAAATGGAAGAAACACAAAATGACTGTCAATCTCCCTCGGTCTGGGGCTCCATGCAAGCTCTCACCTTGTGGAGTTTCAGTGATCATGAGAACGGTGAGGAATCAGCCCAGAACTACACGGGAGAATCTTGTCAATGATCTCAAGGCAGCTGGGACCATAGTCACCAAGAAAACAATTGGTAACACAGTACGCCATGAAGAACCTTGAAGCCCACAAGGTCTACCTGCTCAAGAAAGCACATGTACAAACCATCTGAAGTTTGCTAATTAACATCTGAATGATTCAAAGGAAAACTGGGTGAAAGTGTTGTGTTCAGATGATACCAAAATCAAGCCCTTTGGCATCAACTCAACTTGCCGTGTTTGGAGGTGGAGGAATGCTGCCTATGACCCCAAGAACAGCATCCCCACCGTCAAACATGGAGATGGAAACATTATGCTTTGGGGGCGTTTTTTTGCTAAGCGGACAGGACAATTTCACCACATCAAAGGGACAATGGACAGGGCCATATACTGTCAAATATTGGGTGAGAACCTCCTTCCCTCAGCCAGGGCATTGAAAACGGGTCGTGGATGGGTATTCCAGCATGACAATGACCCAAAACGCAAGGGAACAAAGGAGTGGCTCAAGAGGAAGCACATTAAGGTCCTGGAGTGTCTCCAGACCTTAATCCCATAGAATATATGTGGAGGGAGTTGAAGGTTTGAGTTACCAAACGTTGACCTCAAAACCTTAATGCCTTGGAGAGGATCTGCAAAGAGGAGTGGGACAAAATCCCTCCTGAGATGTGTGCAAACCTGGTGGCCAACTACAAGAAATGTCTCACCTCTATGATTGCCAACAAGGGTTTTGCCACCAAGTACTAAGTTATGTTTTGCAAAGGGGTCATATACTTATTTTGCTCATTAAAATGCAAATCAATTTATAACTTTTTTGAAATGCGTTTGTCTGGATTTTTGTGTTCTGTCTCTCACTGTTAAAATAAACCTACCATTAAAATTATAGACTGATCAATTCTTTGTCAGTGGGCAAACGTACTAAATCAGCAGGGGATCAAGTACTTTCCCTCACTGTATATGAACTGTTTTATCTGCTAAAATATTTGTTATTCTGTCTAGCACCTTTTTTTGATTTATTCACCTCTGCCAGACAGCACAATCAGGGGGGTGATATCACTTTCTTTGTAGGCTATCAGATAGGCAATTCTACCAATAGAGATGTGAATCACTGAGGTTCAGGAATTTTCTGTAATTGACATTTCTTGATCACTGAACTGGAATCCTGCAGAAACCTGCTAGCTAGCAATGATGTAGCATGTTACTTGTACCGCTAGTGAGGGGACAATGCCGTGGACAATGGTAAGTGGTCTCTATCACCCGCAAATTGTACCCAAAGACAGGATTGCTCGTGTGATATGGCCCTTGAAACTAAGCTGCCTATACACTAGTAAATTTCCCTTGAAATTTTTTGTTTTAAGACTGTGCGTTTGATTAAGTGCTTGTGGGGTCAAATTGACATTTGTTTTTGACTGCAGTAATGTGAAAATTCAAAGGAGGAGGATGGGAATTTTTTCTGAATGATCACCTTTCTAAAGCCACGTACACACGGGCGGACTTTTTGACCGGATCCGGAGTAGCCGATGGCTAGGCAGGAAGCTGAGTGAGGGTAAGATAGCCCCACTGGGCTCTATGCCCTTGGAGGACCGTAGCGACCTCCGACGTTTAAAGACATGATTTTCAAAGTGTCAAAAAACATTTTTTTTCTTTTGTTTTTAAAGGTAAATGAGAGATCTGGGGTCTTTTTGACCTCAGATTTCTCAATAAAGAGGACCTGTCATGCTTATTTCTATTACAAGGGATGTTTACATTCCTGGTAATAGGAATAAAAGTGATAAAAAAATAAAATAAAGGTACAGTGTAAAAATAAAAAGTAAAATAAATAAGATTTTTTTTAAAGCACCCCACTGCTTCGTGCTCGCATGCAGAAACGAGCGCATACGTAAGTCACGCCCGCATATGTGAACGGTGTTCAAACCACAGATGTGAGGTATCACCGCGATCATTAGAGCAAGAGCAAAAATTCTAGCAGAGGACCTCCTCTGTAACCCTAAACAGGTAACCTGTAAACATTTTTAAAGAGTAGTCTATTGAGATTTTTAAGTACCGTAGTTTGTCGCCATTCCACGAGCATGCGCAATTTTGAAACATGACCTGTTAGGTATGTATTTACTTGGTGTAACATCAACTTTCACATTATATAAAAAATTGGGCTAACTTTACTGTTTGGTTTTTTTTTTTTTAATCCATTAAAGTGTATTTCCAAAAAAAAAGCTTTTTTAAAAAAAGACTGCTGCGCAAAAAAATATATAATATATATATATATATATATATATATATATATATAAAATGTTTGGGGGTTCTACGTAATTTGGTCTTTAAGTGGTTAATAAGTCATCAGTCTGCTCTCTCCTCCTGTCAGCATGCTTCCTGTTAGCCCATGTCGATATGGAGGAGGAGGTTGATATCAAGACAGGTACTTATAGTAAATGTATGTAAATACACATTTCATTATTTTTAATAAAGGAATACACCAATGCACTAAATGTTTTTCCTATATTTGCGTAGTTCAGGTTAAATGTATTAACAGTCATGATTGGAATGTCTTTGTGCACCCTCAGCAGTCCTTAGATCTATTTTTCACTCAGCTCATTAGTATAGTAATGTAGAGCCTACCATGGCTCCTGAGATTTATTAGGACTGCAGCTATTGTTACACCTACATTTCCATTTACTGGACAAACTGGGTATTCCCAAAGAATATATAATACATTGAATCTCTATGAGAATTGTTAATTTGCATAATCAGACCTAAAAAATTACTGTAAGTAACAGCAAGACTAGGTAGGTGAGCAGTCCATCACATGCACGAGTCCCATTAAAAGGATTTCCAAGCTTTTGTAAAATCCCTTTATGGCTGATATTTCAGTAGCTGCTTCTTTCTTCATATCATGAAATAAACCCCAATGTTGGTTAGGAGTGTCATTGAATGGGGTGTTGGAACAAAGGCAGTCTTACTTCCACAAAGGCAAATTTCTCTTCACTGGTGTAGTTGTACCGCGTGGCTCTTTCATACTCCTCCGCTGTACCAGGACAATCCTTATTACAGAATTTGTCTGTAGGATGAACCAACTTCCAGGAATACTATGTGATTTGACAAATAAAAAGTGACATTATGCAAATGTTGTCATAACTTCTATTGACCACAATTAACCAATAAGCAATGCACATAAAGCAAACCCATCGTAACCATTTGAAATATCTCTCTCTGTGTCCAGTGGGAGTAGAAATTGGCCTCCTTGTTGGTGTCATTGGGAGGAATAGTGCCCCATCTCTGGTGTCAGTGGGAGGAATAGTGTCCCATTGTTAGTGTCATTGGGAGGAATAGTGTCTCATGATTGGTGTCAATGGGAGGAATAGTGTCCCACTGTTGGTGTTCGTGGGAGGAGCAGTGACCCATCATTGGTGTCACTGGGAGAAATAGTGCCCCGTCTTGGGAGAATTAGTGCCCCATCATTGATGTCAGTGGGAAGAATAGTGTCCCATCTTTGTTGTCAATTGGAGAAATAGAGCCCTGTGGTTGATGTCAGTAGTAGAAATTATGTCCCATTGTTGATGCCAGTGGGAGGATTAGTGTCTTGGATCTGTGGGAGGAAAAGTGCTTCAAGAGCCAGATAAAAAGCAAGCAAAGGGCCGAAGTTTGGAGACCACTGGGTTAGTGCATCATGCACAACATGCACTTTAATGGAGAAACACATATGCTTGAGCAGTTAAAGTTGTAGTAAGTGCAAAATACCATAGTGAAGGGATTTACTGATTTTTGCCATTGCTGGGATTGGCCGTAGGTTATGCCAAGCGTTTTCAGTAGGTAGAAAAAAAATCATGTCTTATGAAATTCAAAAGCAGCTAGAGTAGGTCAAATGTAGGTAACTGCACCTACATTGAGTTATGATCTCAAAAGTATTTGCCTATCAAAGCCCATTAAAACAGACCCTTGGGTTTCCTCTGTTCCTCGGTATGTAACATTATGCCCCCAGCTTATGAGTGGCCATTTTTGGCACAAAGCAGGTCCATGACAGTTGAAAGGTTTTCCCAACTGTTAAAGCTAATAAAGTCCCTTGCAAAAAAAAAAAAAAAATACCCAATAGCCTTCATTAGTTCAATACATATAACCGAAATGTAAACATTTAGCCGAAATGCCCCAATTTTTTGCAAAAATGATAACTCCAATTTATCTGCCATTTCTGCACTTACCAATACCATATCAAACAGACACATGAAAGAACATAGAGCAGTGCGAGTCTTCTGCGATGAGTTCTCTATAGAAGTCAACAGAGGACAAGACACATACATAAATACATAAAACTGATCTTGGCGACTCACCACTTCCATGACATGGGCACTCCATTTGGAAAGGAGCTGAAGACCCCTCAAAGCTAAGTCAAACAGTTCTCGATATTCTTCATCCGATTTTTGACTGTCCAGACCAGAGCCAGTCACAACCTACCACAAGGAAAACAGGAGTGATAGTCTTCAAAGCAGCTCTCCAGTCCTCTCTACAGAAACATTTATATATAATGATTTACATCTTATCAACTATTTAATCTGCAGTCACAGATTGTGAGACTGAATTTAGTGTTGACTGGTTTGCCCATATCTGTCCTAAAAGTAATGCATATTGGTTTTATACATATTTTCTTTACTTACTGCTGTAAGGACTATAAAAAAAGAATTTATGGTTAGGTAAATATGAAATACTGCATATGAATATATATATTTTTTTGTTTTTTAGTACGAGAATGCAGTTGACATTGAAGGTGGCTGCAACATTTGACCACTATAACAAAATAAGAATAACAGTATTCGATATACTGGATCCAGCAGTAAACACTAAACAGTGCATGCTGGATGGATGGTGGTCAGTCAACTATCTCACAATTGGGGAAGAGGGGGAATACAATATATAAAATATAAAATATTGTTTAGGTGGGAAGTGTAAGGTTAATTGTAAGGTGTGACGGATGCCGGTACTCAGGCTGAGCAGATCCGCCGTTACTGCTGCCTTGCTTTAGAGACCCTGTAACCCAGTGAATAAATGCTCTCAGCCCACCCAGTCACTAGCCATAACTCAGTGTAGGATGGTAAGAAACAAAATATTTTTATTGAAGAACAGACACAAGAATATATACAGTATCTCTGGGGACAATCACCCCTCCTTGTTGGCATAGAGACACAGGGCGGGGTAAACTCTACATCCAATAACACAAGGCATGGGTACATTCAAACATTTAACCAAATCTTATAAAGAAAAACTGGCCCAATTTTGTCAGTGGGAAGGACACTTGAGGAAACTTTCCCCTTTCTTAGGCAGGCCACACATGGTTCGAAATTGCGAACAAATTTTCTTTCAAAAATCTTTTCAAAGAATTTTCGTTCGGCTTTCGCACCTTGAGTAGGACACAGCAACGGCTGATTTTCGTGCGGCTATCGAATTTGAGTGATCGGACATGTTGGAAATTTTTTCTAATCAATGATGGGAGAATCATGTGAGAAATATAATTGAAAAAGGAATGCACATGAGTGCAAGAAAAGAGAATTCCCGGAAAGAAAAGAAGATTCCCAGACATGAAAATTCTTTTCTGTAGCAACATGAAGTGAAATTGAAGGCTTGGTTGGTCGAATTTTGAAAATCAATAGTATGACCATCGGATCACAAAACGCACAAAATTTCTGGTTTTGAAAAGAAAATTAGTTTGGAATTCCACCATGTATGGCCTGCCTTACTCTACCTCTGGCCCTCATGCTTGGAACATGCATAATACAAAAAAAAGGGTGTGGTAGCGTTAGTGACCGGCATTAACCCCATAGGCCTGGTTGGAAGAAGTGTGGCTGCCCGGTGCCTTAGCAACATGGTACGGTGGTCACACTCTATATCTGGGCAACAAAACGCTGTATGGCCAGTGACAGCAATGTTATGTCCAATGTCAGTGTTCTAAACATAGACAACCCTCGCTGGTTCAGGGGCCGGTATCCCAGTAAAGAAATGGGAGTTGAGACAGATGCTAAATGGGACTGGTACTGTCACAATATTGTTGATAAATATTACTGTCCCAAGTGAAGGAGCCTCTCCAACTTTCAACACAAACCACATATAAGGCCTAGGATAACAGGGGTAAAACGAAATCCTGAGTCCAGTGTGGGTGTACTGTAAGTCTGGTTAGGGCAGGCCAGAGTGGGCTTCTTGGTCACCCTGTGTCCCAATAGACATAGGGTGACTTACACATAAGCGGGGTCTGGGGAGCTGAAAAAGCAGTTTCCTGACCTCTCTAAGGTAAGCAGGATTCCATGGGCCCCACCCAAAGTGACTCAGGTCACAGAAGGTAATTCTTTAATAGTCCGATTTGATACAATTGAAAATAATGAACTATAGATAGTTGCATATCAGTAGGTAAGACTGATTGATCTCATTGAATGAGAAATTCTCAGACATCAAAGAATTTGTGGACCTGTGCTTAGAGAGGCCTCCACCCATTCCATGTGGAAAACATAAGTAATATTTTGTATATTTTTATATGCAGCAAACTGCATGTTTTCCAGGCTTCTCTTAGCTCCTCTGTAGTAAAAAGCCTGTTCACATAACTCATCAGCTCAGGTTATGATTTGTATACAGTAAGTAAATAAGTTAATGATTCAGAAAATTTGCTCATCTGCTCCCTTCCCCTCCCTGTCTGTCTTTTCAGATATATACATAAAAAATTTCAATCTGAGAGAGAGGAAAGAGAGAGAGCGTGAAAGTAAACTGATTCTACTGTATTCTACCTATGCTCTGTGAATCCAGTGTCTGCATAACATGCTAATTAAAAAAGCAAAGATTTTTTATATAGTAAAAAAACAGATATAAAAAAATCTGTTTATCAATGTATAAAAAAGTACAAAGAAACGAATACAAAGCCATTATAGTTTAATGTCTGAATCCTATGTTCAGTATATACAAATGGCACCACACAAGCAATACATTTTATTCACCTTAGGTGCTTCCTGCTGTCAGTCACATATTGAAACCCCTGTTCTCTATAGATATCAACTATATTTTAGCAACCTGTTACTGTCACCTAAAACCAACAAGCTAGGTGCACTCAGGAAGGCAGGTAAATTAGTAAACCCCTATGGATACAGATCGGGTATATTCCTTGAAAGAATCTGAAAGTGCAAAGACAATGGATATCCACCTGCCTGTATAAAAGGAACCATACCCAGGCACCTGATCTGCTATGAATTGGACAGATCAGGAAGTCAAGTTGGGAGACTCTCTGCGAATTGTTTGACTGGGTCTGTTTATTCATGTGTATAATTTATCTGCTGGAAAACTGATGTACACATAAGTATTTTTCCCTTATAAGACAAAGTGACATGGTTGGTTTTCTCTAGCCGCCTCCCGACCAGCCGCTGCAGTTTTACTGCGGCAGGCTGGCTCCCGTGCACGAAATCACGTTACTGTACGTGATCTCGCGAGGTCCGGATAGCAGGCGCACGCCAGGGTCTGGACATCTAGCGAGGTCCGGACATCGCGACCGTCGGCCACGAGCGATCGTGACCAGGAGACACAGAACAGGGACAAGTGTGTGTAAACACACACTTCCCTGTTCTGTTCTGACAGGAGTGACAGATCGTGTGTTCCTATTAGTTAGGAACCACGATCTGTCACTTCCTGTAGTTAGTCCCTTCCCCTTCAGTTAGAATCACCTCCCAGGAAACATAGTTAACCCCTTCACCGCCCCCTAGTGTTAACCCCTTCACTGCCAGTGACATTTTTACAGTAATCAATGCATTTTTAATCGCACTGATCGCTGTATTAATGCCAATGGCTCTAAAAATGTGTCAGAATTGTCCGATGTGTCCGCCACAATGTAACAGTCATGATAAAAATCGCTGCCATTACCAGTAAAAAAATAAATAATAATAATGCTATAAATCTATCTCCTATTTTGTAGACACTATAACTTTTGCGCAAACCAATCAATATACGCTTATTGCTTTTTTTTTTTTTTTTACCAAAAATATGTAGAAGAATACATATCGGCCTAAACTGAGGAAAAAAATAGTTTTTTTAATATATTTTTGGGGGATATTTATTATAGCAAAAAGTAAAAAATAATGTGTTTTTTTCAAAATTGATGCTCTTTTTTTGTTTATAGCGCAAAAAATATAAAAAAACCCAGAGGCGATCAAATACCACCAAAAGAAAGCTCTATTTGTGGGAAAAAAAGGACGTTAATTTTGTTTGGGTACAACGTTGCACGACCGCCCAATTGTCAGTTAAAGCGACGCAGTGCCGAATTGAAAAACTGCTCTGGTCAGGAAGAGGGTAAATTCTTCTGGAGCTGAAGCGGCTAGATTCATAGGTTGCACTTTCAAAATGGCTGACAGGCAGACTTAAAGGCTTTTTCTAGGACAATGGAAAATTAAGTATTTTCAAGAATTGCTAATAAAAGAAACCCTGACATAGTAGTTTTTGTCTTATTATATGTACGTGAAATCAATAAAGTATACAGCCTTAGTCACTTTTCTGCATGTTTTGGTTTCTTGTAATATGAGAATAATAATGACACTGACCCCCTGTAAAAATATCACATTCTTCCCTCTTTATAAAACTCTTATGCCCTGTGCACACGGTCGGATTTTCCTATGGAAAAAGTGCGATCGGATTGTGTTGTGGGAAATTCCGATCGTGTGTGGGCTCCATCGGACTTTTCCCGTCGGAATTTCCGACACACAAAGTTTGAGAGCAGGATATAAAATTTTACAACAACAAAATCCGATCATTTAAATTCCGATCGTGTGTACACAAATCCTTTGCACAAAGTGCCACGCATGCTTAGAATAAATGAAGAGACGAAAGCTATTGGCTATTGCTCCGTTTATAGTCCCGACATACGTCACCTCGTTCAAAACTATTGGATTTTCCGACAACTTTGTGTGGCCGTGTGTATGCAAGACAAGTTTGGCCCAAAAGCCGTCTGAAAAAATCCGATGGAATTTGTTGTCGGAATGTCCGATCAATGTCCGATAAATGTCCGATCATGTGTACAGGGCATAAGTCATCATATGAGGTGTTATGTCTCACCTACAGTCCACATGAAAAATGCTAGCTGTCATTCCTAGAAATACGAAGGGACAAATCTGACATATCTCCCAATATATTATTTATAGAAAGCTTAGAAGTCCCAAAAAAATATATAATATGATCATCATTTTCCCCATGTGATGGAAATGAACCTCTTACCTCACTGTTGCTGTAGCGGGCCAGCTCGGAGATGAAGCGGATGTGGTCGTCACGGATCTGTACCATCTGCTCACAGATATTGTACTGCGGACTGATACTGCTCTGTGTGCAGGTCCACCTGGGCAGGAAACAACTGCTTAAGCCTGTGGATGGGCCTCAAGGGGGCACGTGGAAAGAGTCTAGGAGGGCTTATTAGATAACAACTACACTACAGAATATTATCCAACAATAACCACATAATGTATTATAGAAGAAGTGACAAAGGGGCCGCTCTTTAATGATTCAATATTTCATCTTAAAAATTAAGGTGCAAATGTGAACCAATGAAGGGGCATTTATCGTATAACACAAAAGTGATTTTAACATATCAATATGCAAATGTATTTACAGGATATATACAGTATATAATATGATAAACTTTTATATGTGATATGTGTGTCCAGTTCTACTATTTTGCAAAGCCTTTCATGATTTAATTTAGCTGTAGTGTACCATACCATGTTAGCCATTGATTAATGTGGAAGGTTTGGAGTTTAGGTGATAACTTAAGCTAGCAATTAAAAGGCATTAAAAATGCAAGCTTTCGGGATTCCTTAGATCAGCCTTTATACAATTCAGTTCTATAAATGTTGGCAAAGGGGTCTAAGGCATCCCAAGCTTGCAATTTGAATACATTTTAATTGCTAGCTTAAGTTATCACCTAAACTCCAAACCTTCAGCATTAATCAATGGCTAACTTAAGTTAGCCAATAAAGCCTATCACTTAAACTGCACACTTTTTACATGATATAATTTAGTAAACTTCTATAGAAAATGAAGGGGTTGATTTTGACTACTGCAGTTGCTCTTTTGACAGCCATACACGTTGCAATTTACAGAGAATTTCAACAGCTTTTAATTGCAGAAATTACCAATTACCGGTAAACTGACCAGCATTGAGTTGGCCCAATAATTTACAATCTCTGTATAGATTTAGATTTCTTTAAATTAGAAAAGTAAATAGATAAAGATTTCCTTTAGATTTACCAAAACTACGTAATGTGAAAACCTCTTTAAGGCAGCCCATACATTGGACAATTTTATTTTTGTTCAACCAGAGGGTAGCACTGATCGATCAGGAAAAATCTGACAGGCTGTACTGATCGACTTCTATACAACCAGTCTGCCCACACATGGATCGAAATTCGACTAGCCCCTGCTGAACCAGTTGAATTTCGATCAGTGTATAACTGGATTAAAGGATGCATTCAACTTGTTTCCAAACAGGCAGACCCTCACACAAAATTGTTGGTAGTGTTAAAGAAGATTGTATAAACAGACTGCGATGTGTATTGTCAGCTTAATGATTCAGTTGTAGGCAGGGCCAGTGCTACCACTAGGCAAACTAGGCAGCCACCTAGGGCGCACTGCTGCCTAGGGAACCCAGCCACTGGTGTTCCTACTCTTTTCTCTCTGCAGCAAGCAACTAAGTCTCAGCATCAGCAGGCAGCCACTGCTCCATTCGCACACAGTGTCAAAGGCGCAGCAGCGGTGGAGGACTGTGTGTGTGTCCCGGCTCCCAAATGAATGGAAGCAAGCAAACATTCATTGATGGGCACTGTTAGGCTGTATTGTTGGGCGCTGGTAGGCTGCATTGATGGGCACTGGTAGGCTGCATTGTTGGGCGCTGATAGGCTGCATTGATAGGTGCTGGTAGGCTGCATTGTTGGACACTGGTAGGCTGCATTGTTGGATGCTGGTGGGCTGCATTCATGGGCACTGGTAGGCTGCATTTGATGGGCGCTGGAGAGGCTGAATTGAAGGATGCTGGTGAGGCTGCATTTGATGGGTGCTTCATTAAAAAGGTGGGGTATACATGGGAAGGGCAAAGAGGGTGGAGTCAAGGGGGGGAGAGGCGGCAAAATTAGGTTTCGCCTAGGGTGTCAAAAATCCTTGCACCAGCCCTGGTTGTAGGAACACTTAATGGATCTCAGGCCAAGGCTGATGTGTGCCCTTTCGGATACTGACGTTTACTTATCTCAGAAATTTTAGTACAGGACCGTTAAGAAAGGACTGTCTGCAATTGGAACATGTCTTGTTAGTGTCTCCTGCTTCATAGCCTCTTTTCTGGGCTCCATGGGTCAGATGGCTTTTAGAGAAGTGCTAATTTTCATTAAACATTTACAGAAAAGAACAGAGTGTATTACAGCCTTGTGTATGTAAAAGTCTGATCGAATAGCTGCCTATAAGTGGGTAAAGAACAAAATGTTAAAGAATAATGATCAATACCAACCAAACCCTTAATCATCATTTATTTTTCTACTTGCTCTAAACTGATGGAAAGGTGGCCTGATTGGTTGCTGTTGCCAATTGTAGAGAAAAAGGTGTAATGAATTAAAGTGTCAGCAGTAAGAATTGAAGATATTTCCTCACAAACACCAATTAAATTAAAACTTGACCTGAAAGTTTGAATCTGATTGGCTTTTAGGAAATTGGTCCATGTCTTAGTGCTGACTATGTGACACATCAAGTTTTACGTGATCTGTTCAAGAAAACTGTCACTATAACAAAAAAGTCAATCACAAAGTTACGTAACAATTTGAGAAGCCTTACATGGAAGCTTCCATTCTCTGACATGCAGTGAAGCTGAACAAGTTCAGCTTTACTGCCCTGAAACTATAAAACAGTCCAGGGGGGCCAAAGAACAGCAGTTTCCATTGCATGGCCACTAATGAGAAAAAAGATACATTCTTCTATTGCTGACCTTCTGCTGACTGACCTTCTTCTGAAAATGCTAATTGTTTGACTGCCTTACACATCCAGCGGCTTCAGTAATTTCATAGTTACTGACCTGGAACAAACATGCAGATCAGAAAAGCCACAGAAAAAAGTCAGAACCCCTGCATGCTTTTTTAAGTGACTAAAAAAGTACTGGATCCATTGGATCGGAATGATTGCCAGGCAACTAACATTTTCAGAAAGAGAGGGCATCAGTGGCAGCCTCCATATTTCTTTAGGACAAGTATCACTTACACTATCAGTGGGTAAAGGCTCCAATTTTGAAAGGGTCAGTCCACCCAAAAGTGATATTTTTAATGTTTGATAAATGCTGGAGAGTTAAGCCACTTAACAATGTTTTATATCTCTATGGGGCTCTGTTAGTGAGATCTATGTGCTGTGGGTGGCCACACTTGCTGTGGTCATTAGGAGGAGTTGTTTCCATTCCTTGTTTTTTCTTGTGTTATATCATGTAGACTTCAAAAAAACCACGCTGGAACACACAAAGGTGGGCAGGAATTTCCCAAAACTATCATGTGGTCAGGAACAGAGTTTAGAATAACAGCAATGAAATTTCACTGTTGGGGTTTTTAAAAAAACAGAAGAAGCTACAAACTGACTCAGCTACCCAAGCAACACCTATAACTAAAATATCACTTTTGGGTGGGGGTCATCCTTTCATAATTAACTCTACTGTCTTACTGTCTGCAGCACTAAACAGCTTGTGGCAGCAAAGCCCAAATCACAATAAAAGCATTTTACAACCACAAGCTGCTTATTGCTGTGTATATTGGTTTCCTCGCCAGTTACCATAAAGTATGACTCATCAAGTTCCACTTTGATCACCGCTCATCCTACTACTGCCAAGAGACATTACGGCATGCACTCACTTTGACTTGTTCTCTTCATAGTGAGCACTGGTCTTAATGTATCTGGCCAGCTCAATTTGCATGTCTCCAAAGAGAGGTACCACCTGCAGCTGCTGTAAGAGAGAAAACAGACGGACTGCACACTTAGACACACAGAAACACTGCACAGGGATCTTTGTACATGAACACACTGGAGCACCATCATAAAATATGTAGGACTTCACATATAAGAGTATCAAGTCTTGCTATCCAGAACTCTAGTACCAAGAGAGCATTCCAAGATTAGTACACAACACTTTTTTCTTTTAATTTTCCTGGCACTCCCGGTTGTGGCCACCTAAGCGGTTACATCATTAGGCTGTACTGTTGACTCCTGGGATATCGGGGTCATCTATCCAAGGAGTCTTCAGGTAGCCAAAGCGTCTAATTTAACAGTATTTCCAGACAGAAAATTACACGATTGAGAGGTGCATGCTGGGTAGCCAGCTGCACTAAATCCTGGAACTCAGTGACGCAGGATTCAGATGTCCATAGCTAAGATGGCTGCCACCAGGATTTTTGCAAGGGCCAGTAAACAGGACTTTTGGCAAGTAAGAAATATAATTACATTATTGACAAAATCCAAAGTAAATCCAGTGATTTGTGAAGATCATGGGGATGTGTTCATTACAATTTTGAGTAGGAGATTGTAGCTCCTCTTTAAAGAAGAGGTCTCACCAAACAAATATTGAGTTCCTCCTGTCCCCCTAGGTGTGGTGGATGCTGTGCTAACATAGTCAACAGCATGCCACCCCTCCCTCCACTGCTGTTTGTCCATACTGCTCAATAGGAGACAAGTGGCTAATTTGTTTTGATTTAGAGCACTTGTCTCCAGCACCATGTGCTTGCCCAAGACAAGAGCCCGTCACCACTCACACACGGGGGGGGGCTAAGTCTGTGAGAGTCTCCTGTTACCTGTGGACAACAAATACAGCACTGACCACAGAACAGAAGAGCTTTTGTATATCAAGACTGTCCCATTTAAATCCTGGGTGTAGTGTCTGCAAACATGCATTAAACGTGCAATGTGTTTGTGGTGCCATTATTTCCTAATTGTGACCCAAACACAGGTAGCAGTCATTTTGGCACGTGTTTTCCGTGCAAAAAAAAAAACAAAACGCAAAAACGAGACATAAACCACCCTTGGCTCGTGTCCAACATTTGGTACATGATCTTCTTTAGTGCACTTTTGGAGCGGAGGGAGGCCCATTCAAATGAATGGTGCTGCTCAAAAAACATGCTAAAAAAGCTCCACAGTAGCATTGCCCATATATGAACGGTGCAGGACATGAATAAAACTGGCAAGAAGTATATACATTTTGTTAGATCTATCTATAAATTTCATGTTTGCTGTGGTTGGCTTCTGGGAATTGTCTGCCCCACTGAAAGGAGTGCATCATGTCAGCATGTCCAACATGCACACTCACAGAGCAAGGGGAGACATCAATTGAGCTCTGTTTGAGCTCCACAATGGGAACAACCACAAACCGGGTTTCTGTCTGGGGAGCAGCTGATATGGAGTAATGTCAGAGAAAAAGAACTGATTTAATGCACAATCATTTGGTGTTTCTTTTTACAAGAAGAGATCAGTACATAAATGAAAAAATTTGTTTTTGATTGCTTGTGAATTTTCTTTAAGTCATGTTAATGGCTTTAACTATTTACCTAGTGCTCTACAGCAGCCAAAGCGTTTGAGCCGAAATGAACTCCCCAATACATCTATTTACCCACTCAAAGTACACTATACAGCCAGAAGTTCCCCACTTTTCCCATGTGTTTGTCACAGTGGCGTGTTCTCCTCCACCCATTACAAATCATCAAAAACGAGGTAGGACTTCCAGGAAAGGCACTAGACTTCAGGACTGTACAGTATAGCATTTTACAAAAGCATGTGAATGAAGTATTGTGCACTGATATCAACAGGACTGGAGTTGCACTGTGGGTGAAATTCTAGAAGCAAGACTTGCAATTTTCATATATGAGGGCCATTGTGTTTTATCTTCCAAAATTGCTGTTATTCCTAAATTAACCAAGAAAATATCCAATTTGAGAATCAGCTATACTTCAGCTATACCTTTTTTTTCAACATTTGATATAATAGGGCAGGCAGATTTCTAAGAAATCATGGAAATAAATGTCTATGTTGGCCATTGCATCCAGCTGTCTTGATTTGTGTACTGAACTATATGTTTGACAGCTAGCTTGTGACTGACTGCGACAGGTAGTGAGGGCACTAATTTATTACATTCTTTAAATGACAATTTGCCACTAAACAGAAACTATCAGGTATGGATTACTGGTTTAAATTATATCTATAAAATTTTCTAACCTGCATTGAATAAGTAGAATTACAATTTTATTGGCTGACATGGCTTACACCTCCAACGCTTATATGAACTAGCCCCAGTAAATTGGCATGGGTGGGAAACATCAAAACAGCAGAGATGTAAAACAAGGTTTGGAAGCTGCACTTCACAAATATGAACCAAAAGCTGATCATTGTTCCAGATTCACTAGACTAAAATGTAGCCTGTACATTTGCTAGCATAGGATAGTCTTTCTAAAATGCTGATTGAGATACATATCTACAATGTTGCACTCAGGGGCGTTGCTAAGTCTACAAAAGATCCGGGGCTAGAGCCCATAGCAGCGTAGTAAAGCAAGTCATACGCTTGGGCGGGCATACACATGTATATACAGTACTATGCATGTGTGTGTATATATATCCCCAGAGAGCCCCCCACTTACATCAGGGTCCCCAGAGAGCCCCCCTTACATCAGAGTCCCCAGAGAGCCCCCCTTACATCAGGGTCCCCAGAGAGCACCTCCTTACATCAGAGTCCTCAGAGAGCCTCCCCCTTGCATCAGGGTCCCCAGAGTGCCTCCCCCTTGCATCTGGGTCCCCAGAGAGCCTCTCCCTTGCATCAGGGTCCCCAGACAGCCCCTCCTTACATTAGGGTCCCCAGAGAGCCTCGCCCTTAAATTAGGGTTCCCTGAGAGCCTCCCCCTTAAATCAGGGTTCCCAGAGAGCCTCCCCCTTGCATCAGGGTCCCCAGAGAGCCTCCCCTTGCATCAGGGTCCCCAGAGAGCCTCCCCATTTACATCAGGGTCCCCAGAGAGCCTCCCCTCCCCTTGGGGACCTCTGCAGAGAGTCGGGGCTATGGGCCCCAGATTCAGGGCTATAGCCTCAAAAGCCACACCCTAGCGACGCCACTGGTTGCACTCATTTTTAAAACAGATTGTTGGTGATTAACTTAATTCTGTACAAAAATGGGGAAACTCAAACTTAAAATATGATAAAAACACTTACATAAGCAGGCGTTACATTACGTTAAAAATCATATGGCAGAATGATTACTAGATCTAGTAATTCAGGCAGCTAAAGATATACATCCTTTTATTGGAAAAATTGGCGAAAGGCCCCACCCCTCCACATTCTGTGCCTCCTCATTGGTGTATGGTGTCCAATGGGAGGCTTGGGGAGCAAAATGGGCTGTGCCTATCTCAGCTTTACAGTAAAGTCAATATTTGCATATAAATTTAGCGACCTGTACCTCTGGATCTACTCACCAGTCTGACATGCGTTTTTTCATTGAAGGTAACCTCAGCATTTTTTATTAAAATATGCTAAATTAAGCAGCTTCTTGATGGAATTATTTTAAGAATTTGAGTGTATCATATGAAATAATCACAAACTGAAATGGCATGTAGTTACATAGAAGATCTCAAACTGAATTTTAGTGATTCGTAGACATCACCTTAAAAAATTTGTCGATTTTGCTTAAGTTTATCCGTTTTTTTGCATCAAGTTTGTAAATATTGCTGACATTTCCATCCATCAGATACAACCCGAAGCCCATCACCTGCAAATGAGAAAGAGAAATGTTTTGCGCTCAATGCATGTTTGCATTAACTTTTTCCACGTACTGTGTAGCTGTAAAGTGTCCTTCTTACCCACACATATATAGGCCTATTTTAAAGTTTTGCATAAGTGTAGCCAAAAAGAAAAAAAACGGAAATCAGCACAAGGGACATGACTTACAGACAGTGGGATGGGTCCTCTGTGCTGATTCCTCCTACTCCGTCTATGCCCCACCCTCCACCACTGCAATCTTCCGGTATGTGGTGGTGGTTAATACAACTAATGGGCTGTCACAGGCTCTCGTCAAGAGAGCCTGACAATGCCTGCCCTTTTTGCCCAGCACATGGGACACTACTTACAATCAACAACCACTTACAGACCGGAAGATTTTCCTCCTTAATGACAGACCATTTTTTGCGATACGGCACTGCGTCGCTTTAACTGACAATTGCGTGGTCGTGCGACGCTGTACCCAAACAAAATTTATGTCCTTTTTTTCCCCACAAATAGAGCTTTCTTTTGGTGGTATTTGATATTTGATCACCTCTGAGGTTTTTTTTTTTTTGCACCATAAACAATTTTGAAAAAAAAAAAACAATACTTTTTGCTATAATAAATATCCCCCCAAAAAATGTAAAAAAACAAATGTCTTCATCTGTTTAGGCCAATATGTATTCTTCTACATATTTTTGGTAAAAAAATTCACAATAAGCGTATATTAATTGGTTTGCACAAAAGTTAAAGCGTCCACAAAATGGTGGTGATCAGCGATTTTTAGTGGGACTGCGACATTGCAGCAGACAGATCGGACACTTTTTTGGGACCAATGACATTTATACAGCGATCAGAGCTAAAAATAGCCACTGATTACTGTATAAATGTCACTGGCAGGGAAGGGGTTAACACTAGGGGGCGATCAAGGGGTTAAGTGTGTTCCCTGGGAGTGCTTCTAACTGTATGGGGGCTGGGCTAACTGGAGGAGGAGAGAGATCACTGTTCCTAATCACTAGGAACAGCAGATTTGTCTCTAACTCCCCTGTCAGAACGGAGATCTGTCTGTTTACATTAACAGATCCCCCTTCTGGCTCTTGCTCCCGCGATTGTGGGTGGCCAGCGGACATCACGGCCGCCGGCCACGCGCATCGGTTCCTCTGACATACAGCGGGCACGCGTGCGCCTGCTACGGCTCCTTAAAGGAGCCAACATACACCTACGGCGATTTGCTGAAAGTGCCGACCTACCATCGTATAATGACAGCAGCTGGTGGGCAAGTGGTTAAATCTTCCATCCTCTGCCCCCCTATACCCCCACAGCAGTAATCCTCTGGTCCTTCACGTGTTACTACAGCTGCTAGATCTAACATAGTCAAGAGTGCCGACTATGCCAGCCCTTTCCGACCCTCCTCCATTGCTCCACTGCAGCTGTACTATAGCTTCCAGTAATAAAAAGCTCTCTATGAATTGAGGATGGACAGATGAATGAAAAGTCTGCCTTTTCCACTTATAGAGTGCTTTTCATTGATGGAAGCTATATTATTAATGTTATTATTTCTGCCAAATAACAGGAGATTAGAGTCTGTTAACATCCTAGCAAATTATACAGTGTAACTGAAACAAAGATTGTTGTTTTAATTTTACAAAAGAGGACTTACACTTTAAATGAAACCTGTGTTTTTACCCATTCAGGGGCAAGCCACCCCTTCAGCAGCATACAGTATACATACCTTTACTTTGTTCTCCTGCTGCTCCACCCAGAGCCAAAAGTTGAAGATAATTTCCTGGCCTTCCGGGTAAAGAGAAGCATGTGACTTACTCCAAGCAATAGGCCAATTAGCACTGTCATGTGGGTAGTTCATGGCCCTGTGTACGCTTCAACACCAGGAACTTCTAGCTTACAAATGGATGTTCTTTCATTCCACCAGCTGAAGAGAACAGCAGTGGAGCAAAAGGAAGGCCAGTATGTAAGTCTGCGGAGGTCTGCATTAAAGTGAACCCACTGCTGTGCCCTGCCTTGGAAAAGCAGATTTACATTGAGCTGGCCAGCTTTACCTCCTGTGGCACATTGTAAAAAGAGCTTATGACCCCGGATTCTCATCTAGGTAGATCGAGTGGCTCCAGGGGGCTTGTGTTATTCAGAGAAAACTGGCTTTTCAGTTTCCTCACCGGTGGGTAAAACACAGAACCTGGAAATTTCATAGAGATCTGGGAGGGATGAAATCTCCAATCATGGGTCCTGGTTTTCAGAACCACCAGCAGACAAATTAGGCAGGTGTGTGCTGGGCTTTTAGGAGAGACCTGACTAGGGTTCTGGGCTACACCTTAGCAGACAGAGGAGGTCTCTGCCAGGAGTCAGGAGGGCTCCACTTTGGAGAGAGGTGGGAGCCAGAGCAGCAAAGGGGTGCCAGGTGTATGAACCAAAACCTAAAGGGTGAGGCCAGGGCAACAGCGCTGCAGATATAAGCCAGGAACCTAAATGTCTATTTCTTTGTGAGAGAGAAACTCTCAAAACCTCTGAAAGGGCAACTCTTTGATTTTTATTTCAACAAAAGAAGAAAAGCAAGTAGTTAAAATTCCACTGTTTGAAGCGAGTTCTCACACACCGTCAAAGAGAAATTTTCACTGTAAGGGTTACCTTTAGCAGCATGTGCTTTTCACTTGGGGTCAAATACATTTTATTCTCATAATAATCCACACAGATGTTGACAATGTCGGCAAGCAGCTCCTCGTAGCCGGGAATCACCTCCAGCTGCTGGTGCAGGCACTACAAGGAAAAGAGCAAACCATGAAACAAGTGAGTGCAATGTTATACTAGCTGATTCTCTTCTTATCAAGACAGACACCTACGTATTCTGAGTACAGAAGTTCAAACCAATCAGATTGCCTGAAACAGGCACTGTCTTCTATAAAAATCGGCTACATAACTGAATGGGACAATATTTGTAGAACAAAAGTCTGAATTTAACAGGGTTTTACAGAGCAATACAGACAGTTCTAGGACAATTCCTTTTCCTTAAGACTTTTTGTAAAATTATTGTTATGATTAAAGAGGTATAAAGTAAACTTTACATGAGTCCTAAATGAAAACCTAGCTGCATTGCAGATAGGCAAACACAGAATGCTTTAAGTTGCATTACCTATAGGCAAATTTGCATGGTCCCCAACTGTCCCTGATTTTGAGGGACTGTCCCTGATTTGGAGCAATGTCCCTCTGTCCCTCTTTCCCCCTCATTTGTCCCTCATTTTGGTCTGATCTATATACTTGTATATCAAATGCACTCTTTATCTTTCAAAAAGTGTTTCCCAGTTCTAAACCTTTCATCCAATTTCTAAATTGTTGCATTTGTAAATTTCAAAAGCCAATATAAAGGAATAGTAGAGGTAAAAAAGCACTCGTGGGTTTAACCAATCATTTTTTTCCATACAATTCTCCTTTAAGGGGGGCGTGGCGGGGTGTGTGTCCTATACCTGCATTCATTAGCTAATAGGTTTTCCTCTTTCCCATTTCAGAAAGTTGGGAGGTATGAAATTTGTTCTTTTTTAATATGAAAAGGTTACAATTTCTGTCAGTTTTTTGACATCTGCCTCCCATTGGGGAGATTTACTCTCACATCCTGTCTTGAAGACACACAAGGGCTTAAATTAGGAGGAAGGAAGGAAGGACATCTCTCTAAAAAGATGGGAATTCCTCTCACCAGAACAGGTTTCCCCACACCTCCTGTACTGTAAAAGTTTTAGATTTCCCAAGTTTGGGATAGTTATACATTTTAGGTCGAACATGCTTCAATATTACATCTAATGCCCTGTACACACGACCGGTTTTACCGTCGGAATAAACTCTGAAGGTTTTTCCAATGGAGTTCCGACAGAATTCCACTCAAGCTGTCCTGCATACACACGGTCACACCAAATTTCGACCGTCCAGAAGGCGGTGACGTACAACACGTATGACGGGACTAGAAAACGGAAGTTCAATAGCCAGTAGCCAATAGGTTCCATCTCGTACTTGTTTCAGAGCATGCATCGTTTTTGGTACGTTGGAACAGCATACAGACGAGCGGTTTTTCCGATAGTAATTTCTTCCGTCGGAAAAATATAGAACATGTTCTCTAAGTCCGTCTGAATTTTCAACAGAAAAAGTCCGATGGGGCATACACACGGTAGGAATAGACGATGGAAAGCTCCCATCGAACTCTTTCTGTCGGAAATTCCGTTCGTGTGTACGCGGCATAAGAGTTGCATTCAAATTTCCATGTACTTTGATGGGAAGTAAAGACATTTTGAGTCAAACAAATGCCTGTATACGTAAAAAAAAAAAAATATATATATATTTTTTTTTTTCCTGATAATAGTATAGGTATCTGTCTCTTGAGATCAGCTTCCTGTATTCTCACCAGATTAAGAGGGAGGGGCAGCATGCTCAGCCAATCAACGCTCAAGTACTTTGAGCAATGTTGTCAGGAACATGCATACAGTACATGAGATCACACGGCGGACCTCATCAATGTGCTCCTGCTACTTTTCTGTCCAAATTACAGACTGGGGTGGATACTGGACTAGGCTGTTTTGCCATACGTCAGTGTAGTCTGCAGAGGGATCCAGGACATGACTATGCTCTCATGTATGGGTGATTGTATCTAGGGCTGATACAACTAATTGACAAAATCAATTATAATTGATTTTAAAGATAGTTGTCAACTATTTTCATAATCAATTAGCTAGTCAGACAATTAGTCGGCCTGCATACAGAATTCATTATTTGTGTACATATCAGAAAATACAGTGCAGCACACATACAGCTCAGTACACCACCACACTTTTTCAAGGTTTTTTATCCGACTTTATCGGCCAACTAATAGATTATGAAAATAATCATTAGTTGCAGCCCTAATTGTATCAAATGATTGGCTAAACAGAATTACAAATCCTTGGCAGGCAAGACAACTCACACATGTGTATTTGAACTGTGTACTTAGCTGTTTGCTTGGCATTCAGGTTTAATTAGTATAGAGCAGTACACATGTTTTAGGTTGCAGAAAGTGATTTTTAATACATTTTACAACAAAAGACTTCAAATACCATCAGTTTGGAGAACTATCCTGCTTTCAGCATACAATAATGTTATAAATGTCCCCATGTTTATTTTCGAGACTTCCAGCTGCAAGCACAGTTGCACTTCTTAGTACCACTTTAACAGAGTGTTCTTACCTGAGTGATCCTGTTGTGATTGGCCAGAAACATAGAGAGATTCTGTGACTCTTGTATAGACTGAGGGTCTGCCATCTTCCGCAGAAACTGGGCAGCACTGCAATAAAATATACATAAACAATGCATAACTAGGTATAAATGTAAAGGATAATGCTTCTCTATTCTATATACCCACATCCTCAAATACATGTAAAACAGAAACATTCTTGTAGCAATGGATTTTTTCTGGGCATATAGAAAATGGTAACAGAAAGTAAATTCACTAAATCATAAAGTTCAATATACAAATATTAAAACTGCATGTAGCATCATATCCAGTGTTTTCAAAGTGAAGTTCACAAATCTTATTTCAATTTAACATCCACATGTTAGCTCAACGCATTACGAATTATTATTAGTTTATTACTGCCTGGGTTTTTTATGTAAGTATATAAAGAGTGCTGCGCAAATAAAAGTCCTTAAACAAACATACAAAGAATAAAAGTATAATGGCAGGATAAGAGGACAGGAACCACCGGTGACAGTATAGATATCTGGATGGTGACTTTATTCCCTCCACCGTTCTTATATGGCCCCTCACCTCAGATATTCGACCTGAAACAGGTCACAGCGCTTGTATGATTGGATGGATCAATCTGTATAATTGGTAATTACTCCTTCACCTCCCAGTACTCAGTATAATGGCAGATGATGAATATGAAATAAAAAGGCAAAACATAGTGTTCTCCGTGGCTACTTTATTTTGAATGATAAAAAGCTGAAATGCAATTTGTAACACTCACAGAATACCGGCACTCCGATCCGAGTGCCGGCCAGCAGGCTTGTGATCGTGTCTGTCGGATGACCACGGGTGACGTCATACGCTCCTAACCCCCGTACGCGTTACGTCCTGTGGGCGGGACTTCATCGGCGTGGAGCGGGATGCGCAATGACGGCCCGCATTGTTAATAATCTGTGCCATGGTGACGGCGGCACCAATCAGAAGAGCAGGAACAGTAATCAGGAAGTCAGGCGCCTCCCTATCACTGCATCTTAACCATTGATTCCTATTACCCTTCCCTCCAAACGGGAAACAAAAGAATCAACACCGCCAGCAGCAGACAGATGACACAAAGTGTAAATTATATAAAGATGGTTGATTGCAATACCCGGATAGCATATCTCATTATGCACAGTAAACCATCTTAATCTCTAGATTTAAAATTATAAAAGACATAAAAATATTTTCATTTAAACACGCATAGACTCATGCTGCAAAATCGCATGTAAAAAAGTTGCATAAAAAAGTCACATATACGATATATATGAATAATATCAAAAGGAAAGACATCAACCCACGGGCATCGGCTAAACACGATCACATGTACAGGTTCAAAAAAGGCCTAAATTAAATATAAAAATTGAAAATAGAAATAAATAATAAAAAATCATTATCTATTAGAAATAAAACAATTTAAATCAAAATCAACATTCATTCCAAAGGGGGAGAGAACTTTGGTCTCATAGATCCAGAATGATTCCCTACGGCTAAGCTGCCTGATGTAATGGCCACCCCTCCAGTGTCGCGGCACCTTTTCTATCCCCCAGAATTTAAGGCATTTGGGGTCTCTTTGATGACAAAGGCGAAAGTGCCTGGACACACTGTGGGTCTTTACCCCCCGCTTGATGTTGCTAATATGTTCTCCAATTCTTACGTGGAGTGCTCTTGAGGTCCGGCCCACATACTGGAGGCCACAATCGCACTCCAGCATGTAGACCACCCCCACTGATGAGCACGTAATCAGACCTTCAATTTTATAGCTTTTTTGTGTTGCATATGAAACAAACTCCTTCCGTCTCTTTATATTTCTGCAGGCCTTCCTGCATGTGGCACATTTCCCACATGCGTAAAAACCAGACAGAAACCCGAACAATCCACTGGTCACGGTCTTGGGCGGGTCAATGACCCCTGGTGCTACCCGATCACGTAAAGATGGAGCCTTACGGTAAATGAACCGAGGATGATCGGGAAGGACCGGTCCTAGGGTCCTATCTCCTTTGAGAATAGGCCAATGTCTAGCTATGATATGTTCTAATTTTTTATACTGGATGTTGTAATCAAGTATAATACGATAGCTTGATACATTAGCGTTATCCTCCAAGGGTTTAACCTTGTCTGCGACTACAGTATTCCTATCAATTGCCAATACCTTGGCTATTTCTGCATCCACCAAAGCTTGGGAATACCCTTTTTCCTTAAACCTATCCGCGAGCACCTGCGACTGTACCAGGAAATATTCATCTGAAGTACAGTTGCGGCGCAAGCGGATAAATTGGCCTCTCGAGAGGCCTACTGTTCCTGCTCTTCTGATTGGTGCCGCCGTCACCATGGCACAGATTATTAACAATGCGGGCCGTCATTGCGCATCCCGCCCCACGCCGATGAAGTCCCGCCCACAGGACGTAACGCGTACGGGGGTTAGGAGCGTATGACGTCACCCGCGGTCATCCGACAGACACGATCACAAGCCTGCTGGCCGGCACTCGGATCGAAGTGCCGGTATTCTGTGAGTGTTACAAATTGCATTTCAGCTTTTTATCATTCAAAATAAAGTAGCCACGGAGAACACTATGTTTTGCCTTTTTATTTCATATTCATCATCTGCCATTATACTGAGTACTGGGAGGTGAAGGAGTAATTACCAATTATACAGATTGATCCATCCAATCATACAAGCGCTGTGACCTGTTTCAGGTCAAATATCTGAGGTGAGGGGCCATCTAAGAACGGTGGAGGGAATAAAGTCACCATCCAGATATCTATACTGTCACCGGTGGTTCCTGTCCTCTTATCCTGCCATTATACTTTTATTCTTTGTATGTTTGTTTAAGGACTTTTATTTGCGCAGCACTCTTTATATACTTATATGCTTTTGAGGTATTTTTTTTTTAATTGACCTTAGTGCCTGCTTGCATTTATCTTGATATGTCCATTTAATTAGTCAGCGCTGAATTTAATTACACTGTTTTTGGGTTTTTTATGTAGCGATTTCCCTTCTCATCCTTTTCCAGTGCCCGTTGCCACCTTGGACAGGAAGTCAGAGAACATTTTCCACATTTGGGCAAAGACAACAATACAAACCTTTTAACCTTTCTCCCTGCTATACAGAGCTAAAGTCTTGGGTAGACAGGCATACCCCACTTTTAAGTACACAATGGAGTTTATTTACTAAGGCTGGAAAGTGCAAAATCAGGCTCACTTCTGCATAGAAACCAATGAGCTTCTAACGCCAGCTTGCTCCGTTAAGTTTTGGTAATAAAACCTGGAAGCTCATTGGTTTCTATGCAGAAGTCAGCCTGATTTTGCACTTTCCAGCTTTAGTAAATAAACCCCGTTGTGTACTTAAAAGTGGGGTATGCGTGTATCTAAAGAAACAGAATCAGGTAAGACAACCAGTAAAAAGTTACCTGTGTGTATGAAGACATCAGGGGATATCTGCATCTACTTTTTGTATCTTCCAGTGCATGTGTCTTTTAATATATTTGTGCACATATGGCATCCACATTGCATTGCCTAAACACCAACTGTACAAGGCAGGAACTGATCCCCTGTCAGGTCTTTACTGCTGTACATGAACATGTCCATTACAAGGAGACTTCACCAGAAAACTTTTTTTTTTCTTTTCATTTTGGCTAGAGTAATGACGCGTACACACGATCAGACTTCTCGTCGGAAAAATATATGATGGCTTTTCCGACAGGATTCCGCTCAAAATTTCCTTGCATACACACGGTCAAACAAAAGTTCGCTGAACTTAAGACCATCAAGAACGCGGTGACGTACAACACTACGACGAGCCGAGAAAATGAAGTTCAATGCTTCCGAGCATGTGTCGAATTGTTTCCAAGCATGCGTAGGAATTTTGCGTGTTGGAATTGCCACAGGCGATCGCATTTTCGGACAGGAACTTTTTCCGACCGAAAAATTGAGAACATGCTCTCAATCTTTTGCTGGCTAGAAATCGGCCAGCAAAAGTCCGATGGAGCATACACACGGTCGCATTTTCCGACGAAAAACTCCCATTGGTCTTTTGCGGGCCGAAATTCCGATTGCGTGTACGCAGCATTAGGGTTATAACCTCTGTCAAAGTTTTTTCCCCTCTGTGCCCCATTGGAGAGATTTCCCTTCACTTTCTATTCCAAAGCCAATACAAGAAGTGAGAGCAAATCCATCCAAAGTGAGGGAATCCTGGTTGTCACCAGGGTCACCAGAACTAGTATCCCTAGTGGAATCTTTCCCCTCCATTACTGTTATTGGGAAAACCCAAAATGTGATATTTTTCACTTTTGGTCAGTGTTGCCAACCATTAGTATTTTTACTGGCAGCCAGTAAAAAACAGGCAATTTTCTCCTGCCAGTAAATGCCAGTAAAAGTTTAATGTTGCCAGTAAAAAAATATGGCTGTGACCCTCGGCTTGGTCCGGAGTCGGTTGGGACCATCCCAGTGCCTGCTACAGTGTGATCGGGCAGCTCTGGCAGAGGCAGTGCCTGAGCATGTCCTGTGATGTCATGGTGCAATGGAGCCAAGCAGAGCAGCCAGAGCCTTGTGTGCGGGTCTGCAGTATGGGAGCAAGGCAAGCTGGGATCAGGACCGTCAATGCTGTTTGGACTGGAGTGGACTGGAGGGACCGCTTGCCTTGGAGAGAGAATGTCACTGGGACTCAGGAGGGGAGTGTTGTGTCAGTGAGGTGTCATCATCATCTGTGCTGCTGCACACTGCTGTCAGTGTCACTGTGAGAGTGAATTTTATGTGTGTGTGCCGCCCATTCTAATTTCTTACCCTCCTGAGGCCGGTCCCTGAGCTACTTACTTTATCAAAAATAAAATATGAAATATGTTTTTTGCCTTATTATCTACCTTAAATCATATTGCTAATTGCATATTGTATTTGTTTGTAGCCTAAATACTCTCATTTGCACTTAAAACTGTAATTTTGTAAGTTTTGGAAATGCCAGTAAAAACATGGCCGTGCCAGTAAATTTTGGGTGTTGTGTCAGTAAATTTCAATCTGGTAGGTTGGTAACACTGCTTTTGGTGATAATGGTAAACATGGCAAATAGAGAAGGTGAATCTCCCTAATGGGGACACAGACAGAAATAAAACCCTCTCCACTCTATCCAAAACAAACAAACAATAAAAAAAATTATTATCAGGGTTCCTTACCGTTTATAAGCAGAGTGGTCATTCTTCACACTGCACTTCATGTTTTTTAGCTCATCCAGTACAGCGAACATGTTGATGAACTTCCCCAGGGTGAGCAAGTAGGCTTCTGATACGAAATCCTTCCTGCGCTCAGCATGACAGAGGCGCTTCACCTCATTGCAGAACCTCTCTATGGCTTTACGCTGAAAGTGATTATGGTTGACAGCTAGTACATTGTGCTCAGAAACAGAGGTGGTTTATAAAGTATACTTAGATACAGAATGGATGGTCCTGTTCCCCTACGTGTTATGACTGTTGACCGATTTTGATTTCTCCCTCCATACCTTTCTCTTTCAGTAGAAATGCTGCTTCCTGCCTTCCCCCTCCAGTGCTCTGTGCTACCAGAGCTGAGTAATAGCCACACCCCCCAGCATAAGAATCCTAAAGACTTGCTTTGCAGAGAAAAGGAGGGGGGAGTATCTTACCAGAACTGATACATTAAAGCGCATCTCCAGGATCCGTCAGAAAAAAAGAAAAGTCAGCAGCTACAAACTACAGATATATACTGTAGCTGCTGACTTTTAATATTAAGACACTTACTTTCCCACAAATCCAGGGTGCTGCCGACGCCATCTTGGGTAAGGGAAACTGGCAGTGAACCCTTGTGGCTTCACAGCCTGTTCCCTACTGTGCATGCACGAAGCTTCGTGAATGGCCTGGCGGCAAGGGAAGAAGGAGGGGGCCAAACTTCCAGATAACTTTGCTACAACCAAGAGTGGGAGCGGGTACCTGTCAAAACCAAGTACTCGCTCCCCCCTGAAAGGTGCCAAATGTGGCAGCGGAGGGGGGGGGGAGACAAATAAGCCGAGCTTCCCCTTTTGGGTGAAGCTCTGCTTTAGTGAGTGCACTGGGTCTGCTGCCAATTGACCTGCAAAGTCATATACAGACATCCGCTACCACTGCTATAACAGGAAAGAGGAGCTAAGACTATGAAAATGGAAGTTGTGCAATGTCTGACTGCATATCTATTCCGTGACCTCAGTTGGGCTTTAAAGCAAAAGAAAGTGTATTGATTATACAAAAAGAATATAAACAGAATGATATTTTGCAAATGTGTAACTTTACTTGTCAACTATTTAGGTATAGTTTTTGCTGACCTAGCTGACCAAACATGGGCTCTATATGACGTATGCTATGAACTGTGAAAAAGACATGGTATAATGCAGTGCATTCTCACATCTTGTGCTCCTACAGGGTATTAGTCCTGGCTGCTCCCTGACTGTTGGGAGTTTACTTTGGTTTCATACTAGGACAGACAGATGAAGGTAGAAGTCTAGTAAACCAAGTAAAGCTAAGGACCTGGAAATGCTTATGGTACTTTAAAATGTCAGCCTGGGAAATAGGCTAAATCATTTGGTGAACCGCTAATGTTTTCTAGAAAACATTGCTACAATGCTAAAGCCATAAATTTACCAATTTCTTGCTTTCTCCCGAAGCCAGACTTAGCAGGGCTTTAGGAGTGCTTCAGGGAAGACCTACAGCCTCTTGCCAGTCATTCTGTGTGACATAACCTTTTTATATCTCAAAGCCTTTGCCCCAGAGCTTCCAGGAGACTGTAGCACAGGAGGATTAGGGAACAAAATGTCATTTTGAATGGTTAGGGATAAGCACATTTAAAATACGTTGATCCTGAGCATGCATAATAAATATGCCTTTCCTATGTCTTCAGTTTGGTTCTGATGAGTGTTTTTAAAACTTACTTGCCTGGGTAATCATACTTGGTCACCAGCAATTAAAGTGGTTGTAAAGGTAGAAGGTTGTTTTTCCCCTTAATGCATGCTCTGCATTAAGGTAAAAACCTTCTGTGTTCAGCCCCCGTAAATACTTACCTGAGCCCAATCATGATCCAGCACTGTGCCCGAGAGTAGCGCCTCTCTCTGCTCTCTCTTTCCTCACAGGACAGTGTGACAGCAGCATATGTAAACCCAATCACTAAAATCTTATATAAGCTTTAATGTTAATGCCATTTTAATTTTGCACTTTCAATATTTTTTATTCTGAAACTCTCATCAAAATAATACCTGTGATCCTACTATGGTATGTCTTTGTTTAGACATTTCGTGTTATACAACACATTAAAACACATTACAGGTATGCAGAAATTGTCCAATATGGTCACCATCAGGCAGCCCACCCTGAGATATGCAGACATGCAGACATCTCTGTAGAGCATGTACACAGGAAGTGGTTGCTAAGAGGCTGCATGAGATTAGCAGAACTGAAATGTAACATATGATGAAAAAAAGGTGACAAGTGCATTTAGGAAAAACTGTCAGTTGTTTGTGATACACAGCTTTTTTTGTTTCGTTTTTTTAGCAAAGCAAGGGGGAGATTTACTAAAACTGGAGCACTCAGAATCTGGTACAGCTGTGCATGCAAGCCAATCAGCTTCTAACTTCAGCTTGTTCAATTAGACTTTAGGAATAAAACCTGGAAGCTGATTGGTTTCTGTACCAGATTTTGCATGCTTAACACGTTTTAGTAAATCTCCCCCTAAATGTCATCCAGTTAGGGTTTACATCTGCTTCAGATAAACCACTGGTGCACCAATTCCCAGAAAAGACAAAGATAAGAAAACTTAAATGTACCTGGAAGTACATAAACTTCATTAGTTTTGTGACTTCCGGTTCTAGAACTTCCACCGTCTTCTCATAAATCTCCACACGGTTAGGCTGTTCATTGCACTTCACCTAAAAAAACACATTATACACAGGTATTTATAAAGCATATGTGAACCCTTACCTTGTTAAACAACCTATGCAGTTTAAAACAGAAATAGGCGTGGGTGGAGACTGCAGAGGGATGTGTCAGAGGGGGGCAGAGAAACAGCAGCACACTGATCTTCCAGTGAAATGCTGTGCGGGGGGGGGGGGGGGTGTCGGCACAAGTCTGACCATTGGAGTACAGACAGCAGCTGTGCTCCTAAGTAGAATGCAAAGAAGAAAACTGGCCACACTGGGAGGGATGTGGTCTCATGTCTAGTGTGGTCAGTTTGTATGGTCACATCAAACCAATGAAATCATATATTTCTGACCAGTCACATGCAAAGTAGATTTTTTTTACCTGTGGAATGGCTCTAGAACAGCTCCTCCATGTGTACAGCATGACCGCGTACTCTTGTCCTTCTTCCAGCATCTCATTCTGCAGCATAAACATTTTATATCATGTTATTTGATGTGATTTTATTAATATATAATGTATATAACACATGTGTAATATACAGTTAGTTGACAGGCCACGGTAGGACTTTTAGCTTCTTAAAAAAAATAGCGGCATTGGGTTTTCTATGCCTCATTTAAAATATACCTGCCATGGCAGAAATATAGATGTGCCAATACTGGCCTCATTCTAAAAGTACATTCACATTTAGACTGAATTTAGAAGTCACTTACCATGCTGGAATGGACTGTAGCTTGTTCAATGTACCTGGCTATACCAGTTACAAACGCATTCCGATCTTCGAAATTGGTATCGAAGTTAGCCTGTAGGAATTAAGAACAATAACAACTTGAACTCACCCTAGAAACTACTGTAAAATGTATCTAGGTGGATCTCTGATTGGTTTTCTCCAGAAACCTCAGTAATTTCATCAAAGTTTCTATAAATCGAGCTTTGGATAGAGTAGGGTTGGGCTTTCATTTTTGCCTGGGTCCCTGCTGAGGAGACCTAGCCTCTCTGTTTGTCCTGGCTACTACTGTCACTTAAAGTTTGAGTTGTCATTGGAACAAGAGATGAGGGGAAATCTTCCAATGGGACAGCAATTCCACTGACAACTGTCTATGAGATGATTTCAGGCTTAAATGAGAGGAAGTTAAGGGAAATCTCCTCACTAGAGACACAGGCAAAAAAAGTTTTTTTTTTTTTTATCCATTACTTAATCTGTCCAAAACTGATAAATAAATGTTCAAATGATATACAGTAGAGAAATTGCTTCGCTTTGCAACCCAGTCTGCCTGCCTAGATGTTTCCTCTGGCTTTCACCCCAACATGCTTCACACCCGTAGAGTAGAACTCAAACCAAAAAATTGTCTTTAAACCATTTTTCAAGGCAAAAAAAAACCCATATTTCATACATTTCTGCAATACATGCACATCCCCCCATGTTTTATCCCTTTGAAGCACTGCAAGCCTACCTAATTTCTGTTGGATTACAAAGAACATAGATCTCTCCACATCTGCTTCCCCCTCCTCATCTCAATAACCCATCCTTGTGCACAGCAAGTTATCATTTCACTAGATTTCTGGCACGATCTACAGGTATTTTCTTTTACTTTTCACTTTTCAGTGAAAGAAAATCCCAAATTTTAGGTTGTCCTCAGAACACAAATAGTTGGTATATTATGTTTTTTATATGATATATTTATATTACTGCATATATTTATAATATAATATTATTTATATAATATTTATTATTATATTAGTTGGCCTTCTTCTCCAATTGCCATGTCTTATGCCCCGTACACACGGTCGGATTTTCCGATGGAAAATGTCCGATCGGAGCGTGTTGTCGGAAATTCCGACCGTGTGTGGGCTCCATCGGATATTTTCCATCGGATTTTCCGACACACAAAGTTGGACAGCAAGAGATAAAATTTTCCGACAACAAAATCCGTTGTCGGAAATTCCGATCGTGTGTACACAAATCCGACGGACAAAGTGCCACGCATGCTCAGAATAAATAAAGAGATGAAAGCTATTGGCCACTGCCCCGTTTATAGTCCTGACGTACGTGTTTTACGACACCGCGTTCAGAACGATCGGATTTTCCGACAACTTTGTGTGATTGTGTGTATGCAAGACAAGTTTGAGCCAACATCCGATGGAAAAAATCCTAGGATTTTGTTGTCGGAATGTCCGAACAAAGTCCGACCGTGTGTACGGGGCATTACCCTGTTGCTTTCTTGATCTCATTCCTTGCACCTTATCTTCTTTCATTCCTGCTGCAACATGACTTTTAATTTAGTATTTTCTGCTGCCAATTGTCCTCCCTCCTGAAAACTCACAGTCATAAAATCAAAACACTTTTTGGACCCTTTGGCCTGCTCGAGCAGACATTGGCTCCTTGGCCTTCTCAAGCTGACATCTTGTACTACATCTTTCCTTGTTATTCAAACATTTTGAAAAGAACATTCAGAACTGGCTGTCTATCCCCTCTCTCAGCTAATTTCAACTAATTTCCCGTTAGATCATCTACAACAAGGATTTCACACTTACCATGAAACTAAGTGATTGGGTATTCTTTGCAAAGTGGAACTTCACCGCATTCACTAAGCATTGGGGCAACTTCTCTTGCAAAGTGAACAGCCTATTTGCCTTTAGTAAATCAACTCTATAGCATCTATAATTTCCTCACTATCTTCTCTCCAACTCCTAGTGTGCCACAAGGCTCTATCCTTAGAGCCCTACTCTTCTTCATCTTTTTCTTGGTAGTATATTTGCTTACAGCAATACTTTAACAGTACATGCAAATAATACTCAAATCTATTATTCAGATCTTGTTCTCACTTCCTTGTTACCTTGTGTTCCCAATTGTCTAACCGCCTTCTTCTCCTGTTTCCTTAAATGTAATGTCAATATTTTTTGAACATTTCAGTTGGCTTCCCTGGCTAAAATATCTGTTACTGCTGGTAAGACACCAATAACTCTAGATCTCCAAGTGCATTGATAAGGATCATATTTGCTTTTGTTCTCACATTTAGGCTACATTCACACCTAAGCAGAAAGCGATTTTCCGGCGTTTTTGACTGTTTTGCCATTCATATTTGGAAGCGTATTCCAAGTGTTTTGTTTGAGGCAATGGAAAGCACTAAGTGGAGGAGACCAGTTCTTACAGGCTCAAAATGCCTTGACTATGCCTGAAAATTTTTTCAAAAACACTAGATTTGAGCGTTTTCAGACCTTCCAATTAAAGTCTGTGGGGCCAAGAATGCCCAGATTTGCCTCAAAATTAGCTCATGTAGCTTTTGGAGTTTCAGTCTTTTGGAGCTTTGGGTATTTGGAGCTTTAGGCTGGGTTCACACTGCTGTGCGGAGCGGCACACAGCAGGGGTCTGGAGTGTCCCTGCTCTCCATTTCAGGGACGAATCAGGCCCCAAATCTGAAACGGACCAGAAGACGCACAGGACTCTTCTAAAAACTGCTCCGCAGCCATCCTGGAGCTGTGAGAACCGGCTCCATTGAGAGCCGGTCACACTCTGCGTGTGACGTGCGAATTGGAAATCCGCATCCAATTTGCACTAGTGTAAACCCAGCTTTAAGCTACAAAATGCTCAGATGTGGATGGGGCCCTTAGACTTTACAATCACAAATAAACCCTATGACTCCAACTTAAAGTAGCTTTGACCATATATGTAATTGCTGACCTTCTGAATATACATGCAGATGATGATTACTTGTATCATTATGTCTGTTTGGAACTTATGATGGCCTGCATGACAGCCAGGTAAGCAGAATTTTAGGAGGGTGGTTGAGCAATGGCAACCTTCTTGTTTCTCTCATGACAGATTTCCTTCAAAAAATTGTATCTGTTCTTTCCTGGCATATAAGGCATCTAAAGTACTAATGCATGTGCTCATCATTTCCTGTTTTGATTATTGAAAACGTCTCCTCAGTGATCAATTGATAAACAAAATGGCATCACTTTAATCCATCCATTCAGTCCAGCAGCAGGAAGGTGACCTGCTGCTGGACTGTAATAAAGGCTCCCACGATGGAATTAAAGGACCCCCAGCATCAATGGGAAGAGCCCTGGTTGGGGCCAGGAAGCGCTTCATGTTTTTTTTGGCACTGGAGCCCTGAAGGTTCTAGTTACGCTTCTGGAATTAAGTCCCCACACTTTGACTTTGTGATGTGTAGCACTAATGCCTATGCGTTTATGTACATTGCGTTAAGACTGATAGAGCAATAAAATAAATGGGCTACAAACACACTACAACAATCAAAAAAATGGGCATGCAGCATTTTTTCTGATGCAGCACACAACAAAGTGTGGTCATATGTTACTGTGCATGGTGGTGCACTGCTAAATATGTGCATCAGAGGTTCATTGGGTTAGCACATGGCTCTCCAAATTGCGCCCTGTGAGCCAAATGTGGCCTTTACCTGCCTTATCTGGTTCTTGGGGCACTTCCACTGACACCAACAATGGGACACCATTCCTTTAGTTGACACCAACAGTGGGGCACTATCCCTCCCACTAATACAAATGATGGGATTCCCCCTCCTACTGACCACAGGCGTTAGGTCATTTTTTGTCCCAATGATGTTGGGACATTTTCTACCCCTACCGGCCCCCCTAAGGGCTGAAGGACAGTAAGCTGTTTAGAAAGTTTAGAGACCCCTGGGTTAGTGTGTAGAGGTGCCATTGAAAATGGGTTTCTGAAGAGCGCAAGAGGGTTTAAAAATATGCAGGTACCCCAGGGCGTATGCAATCAATTTATGTCAGTTTAGGTTACCGATTGTTTTACTTCAAGAGCAGCTCCCTCGCCTATTCACATCTTTAATCTTATTTTATATTTTCTAGATTTTGGGCTCCTCTGAGCAGAACTTTCTGTGTCGCATCTTGAAACTGTATAGGTTTTGCTAAATAACTCTACAAGTATCATTTCAATCTTATTTATGTATTTGCACTATATACAGTGGGGACGGAAATTATTCAGACCCCCTTAATTTTTCACTCTTTGTTATATTGCAGCCATTTGCTAAAATCATTTAGGCCCCTTTCACACTTATACGACTTCAAAGTCGCACGATTTTACCACGATTTGGGAGCAGTACTACTTTGCCACGTTTTTGGCATTAACAAATGAAAACAGTTGGTAGTAGTTGGTATGAATCATACCACGGCTAGTGATTTCTCAACAAAATAAAGCATGGAGACATGGATGGAAGGGTGAGCTTGCCTTGAATATTAAAAATGAATTAAACAGTGTTTTTGGTTTGTGGTGCTTAGATACAATGAAAAAGAATAATTATAAAGGCCCTTAATAAAAAAAATCCTGATTATGAAAGGAAAACGTGAAGCACTGCAGCTCTGTGACAAGATGATACCTGGTACATTATGGAGGACGGAGGAGGTTCGATGCATGGCTGCTGGTCAGGGAGTGGTAACTCCTCCAATAGGTCCACGTTAGATAACGCATCTTCCAGCGTCACGTGGGTGGTCATGCTGAGTAAATCCGGTAGCACCAGTCTCCAGGGATTTTATGACAAACTTATCTAAATAAGAAAGAAAAACACAAAATATTTAATATACACTTATGACACATCTTGTACATTCTTCATCCCAGAGAAGAGCTTTAAAGTTGAACACCAGGCAGATATAAGTGGCACAAACTAATGTTGTTTATATTCATTAAATGTATTTTTACATGCAAACAGTGTAAGTCCCTTACTTTTACTTGGTATCAGCCTCTTGTACCCCCCTATACAGCACATCTCAGAGTGGGGGAGGCAGAAGCAGCACAAGGAGCAAAATAGTTTATGTGCTGCAGTGCGTGGAGCATGCTGATAGGAGGTTAGAGCAGAGCGAAAGAGAGATGAGCTCATCAGTGTGCTGCTTCTTCTTTCATTCTCCAGTCACAGGCTGGGGGAAGGACATGACCTGTAAGTTTTTCTCAATTGCAGACAGGGCAGCACTGTGCAGAGGTTTGTAAATCTTTGGTATGGATGGACAGAAATACAAATCCTTTGGCAGGTAAACAACTCCCACATTTCTAATTTATCTATGTATTTATTTAGCTGTTCAGCTTTAACCACTTGAGGTCCGGGCCATAGCCGAATGACGGATACAGCACGGATCTCAATTTCCAGGAGGCCGTCATGGGTCGTCCTCCCCTGTGCACGCGCATCGCGCGCACCCTGCAGGGCGCGGGTGTGTGCGCTGTGATCACCGAGTCACGGAGACTCGGATGATCACAGATCTGAGTAAGGGGCCGGTCCCGGCCCCTTACCATGTTATCAGCTGTTAGCCAATGACAGCTGATCACATGATGTAAACAAAAGCTCGGTGATCGGTTTCGTTTTCTCCTCGCGCTGACAGCGTGAGGAGGAAAAAAAAGCTGATCACCGGCTTATGTAAAAGGGACATCGGTCCCGAAGAGGAAGGAGGCACATATGCCTCATCTGTGCCTGCTGTCATTGCCCACAGTGCCCAGCAGTGCCACCTATCAATGCCCACAAGTGCCACCTATCAATGCCCACAAGTGCCACCTATCAATGCCCACACGTGTCACCTATCAATGCCCACCAGTGGTGTCAATCAGTGCCACCTAGCAGTGCTGCCATAAATCAGTGCCCAATCAGTGCCCATCACTGCCACCCATCAGTGCCCATCACTGCCACCCATCAGTGCCCATCACTGCCACCTATCGGTGCCCATCAGAGCCACCTCATCAGCGTACATCAACGAAGGAGAAAAATTACCTGTTTGCAAAATTTTATAACAAAATAAAAAATAATTTTTATTTTTTTTTTTTAATTCTGTCTTTTTCAATTTTTTTAACAAAAACTAAAAACCGCAGAGGTGATCAAATACCATCAAAAGAAAGCTCTATTTGTGGGAAAAAAATGATAAAAATTTCATTTGAGTACAGTGTTGTATGACCGTGCAATTGTCATTCAAAGTGCGACAGCGCTAAAAGCTGAAAATTGGTCTGGACAGGAGGGGGGTTTAAGTGCCCAGTAAGCAAGTGGTTAAGCATATCAGTTTACTAACATGTGGTGAAGTGGTGACTACATTCGTTTTTTTTTTCCTTTATTTTCACCTGATGATCCTGCCAATAACACACTATGAGTAAGCACTTGCCTTGGTGTGAAACATGTAGGCTGATACCTGTAGTTCACCTTTGTATCCGGTACTTGAATAAGAAAATTGCATAGTGCGGCCGTCCAGCCTTCTTTTCTTCTAAATAACACATTTACTGTCTTAAAGTGACAATAAAGGGTTTCTTTTTAAAAAAATAACAAACATGTCATACTCACCTGCTCTGTGTAATGGTTTTGCACAGAGCAGCCCCGATCCTCCTCTTCTCAGGTCCCTCACTGGTGCTCTTGGTCTCTCCCTCCTGCCGAGCGCCCACAGAGCAAGCAGCTTGCAATGGGGGCACCTAAGCAGGCTCGTTCATGAGCCACGGCTCTGCGTGTCCATTCACGCATAAAGCCACGGCTCGGACCTGCCCCCCTCTCTCCTCATTGGCTCGCTGGCTGTGACTGACAGCTGATGTCTCAGCCAATGAGAAGGGAGAGCAAATGTAAAACGAGGCCTTACTGGCTGGATCGCCAGGTGAAAATAAAGAAGACAAGCTAAAAAAATTGAAAATCGAATGCAGCCACCACATCTAAGAATTGGTAAGCTGCAGTATATAAAATGTTTGTTTTTGGGTTTAGATGCGCTTTAATGTCTATGTACAGTAATCAGTATCTGTCCGTGCAAATGTGATTTTCAGGAAAACAGAGACTACAAAATAAACAAGGATACCCCTGTAACTTGATGAATATTCCAAAAGGTTCTTTATAAGTGTATTTCTTCTTATTTGTAGCACTGACTTTCTTAAAAATAGAAATAAAATAACAATTGAAATAGGAAGCCCAAAATAAATGTGAGTGCAATAGGAAAGAAGATACTTATCAAAAGCTTAAAAGTTTTGCAAAGGTTTGCATGTCATGAAGAAATAGAAACAAACTATTCTTAGTGGCTCGCTTTACCTAACCTCACAGGACGCGTTTCATCTATACAGGAAGCACACAGCAGACAATACTGTTCCTGTTACAGACTGTTACATGATTATAATACTTACAGTGATGGAAAAAAGTATTTGATCTCCTGCTGATTTTGTACATTTGCCCACTGACAAAGAAATGACCAGTCTATAATTTTAATGGTAGGTTTATTTTAAGTGAGAGGCAGAACAACAACAATTTACAGAAAAACGCATTTAAAAAAAAGCTATAAATTGATTTGCATTTTAGTGAGTGAAATAAATATTTGACCCCTTCACAAAACATGACTTAGTACTTGGTGGCAAAACCCTTGTTGGCAATCACAGAGGTCAGACGTTTCTTGTAGTTGGCCACCAGGTTTGCACACATCTCAGGAGGGATTTTGTAAATCCTCTCCAAGTCATTAAGGTTTCGAGGCTGATGTTTGATAACTCGAACCTTCAGCTCCCTCCACAAATTTTCTATGGGATTAAGGTCTGGGGACTGGCTAGACCACTCCAGGACCTTAATGTGCTTCTTCTTGAGCCACTTCTTTGTTGCCTTGGCCGTGTGTTTTGGGTCATTGTCATGCTGGAATACCCATCCACGACTCATTTTCAATGTCCTGGCTAAAGGAAAGGAGGTTCTCATCCAAGATTTGATGGTACATGGCCCCGTCCATCTTCCCTTTGAAGCGGTGAAGTTGTCCTGTCCTCTTAGCAGAAAAACACCCCCAAAGCATAATGTTTCCACCTCCATGTATGACAGTGGGGATGGTGTTCTTGGGGTCATAGGCAGCATTCTTCCTCCTCCAGTTGAGTTGATGTCAAATGGCTCGATTTTGGTTTCATCTGACCACAACACTTTCATTCAGTTCTCCTCTGAATCATTCAGATGTTCATTAGCATATTTCAGACGGGCCTGTACAAGTGCTTTCTTGAGCAGGGGGGCCTTGCGGGCGATGCAGGATTTCAGTCCTTCACGGCGTACTGTGTTACCAATTGTTTTGTTACCAATTGTTTTCTTGGTGACTATGGTCCCAGCTGCCTTGAGATCATTGACAAGATTCTCCCATGTAGTTCTGGGCTGATTCCTCACCATTCTCATGATCATTGAAACTCCACGAGGTGAGATCTTGCATGGAGCCCCAGACCAAGGGAGATTGACAGTTATTTTGTGTTTCTTCCATTTTCAAATAATCGCACCAACTGTTGTCACCGTTTCACCAAGCTGCTTTGCGATGGTCTTGTAGCCCATTCCAGCCCTGTGTAGGTCTACAATCTTGTCCCCGACATCCTTGGACAGCTCTTTGGTCTTGGTCATGGTGGAGAGATTGGAATCTGATTGATTGCATCTGTGGACAGGTGTCTTTTATACAGGTAACAAGCTGAGATTTGGAGCACTCAGGGTGACCACATTTCCAAACTGCCATTCAGGGATACCCCCGCCTTTCCAAAAATCAGCTTGTGCTGTAACGAATGACAGCACAGCCGGGGCGCCGGGTGCATGCTCTACCCAAAAGCACTGTTCACGCCCCCAAAAAAGGGCGCTGCATCACCACTTTACTCACTGACAGTAATTGCCCTGGCCGGCCGAGACCCGTTTTACCTTGTTCCAATGCTGGCTCAGTGACTAGACACAAGAAGTGGGATTTATAATTTCTCTAATCACAAGCAGGGGGCGGGGATTGTGCCTCTCCAGACATGCCCCGACAAGTACTGTCAGTGAGTAAAGCGGCGATGTGCCTTTTTTGAGGGCATCAGATTGGCCCTGTATTGTCCTAGAATGAAGGAACCTGGGATCTGGGACACACCTACAAAATGCGGGACTGTCCCAGGCAATCCGGGACATGTGGTCATCTTAGGAGCACTCCCTTTAAGAGATTGCTGCTAATCTCAGCGCATTACCTGTACAGAAGACACCTGGGAGCCAGAAATCTTACTGATTGATAAGGGATCAAATACTTACAGTATTTCACTCATTAAAATGCAAATCAATTTATAACTTTTTCGAAATCAATTTTTCTGGATTTTTTGGTTGTTATTCTGTCTCTCACTGTTACAATAAACCTACCATTAAAATTATAGACTGATCATTTCTTTGTTAGTGGGCAAATGTACAAAATCAGCAGGGGATCAAATACTTTTCCCCCTCACTGTATGTAACATTTTTGTCCCTGAACATTTAATTTTGTTAAAAGATAAACTTTGGGCTGCCCCCACCTTCCCAGTCACCCCCTCTTTTTTACTGGAAGATCTTCCAGCATGTGGTTTCTGCATTTTTTTATTTTTACCTTTTCTAGATGCCAATCATGTGACATGCAGGGTCCTCTTATTCAGATGTTCTGTAACAGTGGATGGAGCTCAATACTCAGAGTGGCTGATGATGTCAGTAGGACAAGTCTATGCATTCATAGAATGTCCTCAGTGTTCTGGGTTAAATAGTGCCAGGTGTCATTCAGCTTAGAAGACTAAGGACTGAGGACATCTAAGGGCAGAAAGGAATTACTACGGGGGCAGCGCCAGAAAGGAGGTTAATATTGCTGCCAATGTGGCTTTTTTTTATCCACTTGACCAGATTTACCCCCCTTCATGACCAGGCCATTTTTTGCTATACGGCACCACGTTACTTTAACTCACAATTGTGCGGTCATGCAATGCTGTACATAAATTACATTTATGTAATTTTTTTCCCTTACAAATAGAGCTTTCTTTTGGTGGTATTCGATTGCCACTGGGGGTTTTTATTTGTTTGTGCTATAAACAATTAAAAAAAAAAAAAAAAAAAACTTTTTTACTTTTTGCTATAAAACATAGTCAATAAAAAAATGTAAAAAATCGAATGTCTTCATAATTTTAGGCCAATATGTATTCTGCTACATAAAAAGAACCTCAATAAGCGTATATTGATTGGTTTGTGCAAAAGTTACACCGCCCACAAACTATGGTATTTATACTGGAATTTTTTTTTCTTTTTGTATAATGTATATGTATAATAGTAATGGCGACAATCAGCGGGACTGCAAGATTGCGACTGAAAATCTGACACTAACTGACACTTTGTGGGAACCAGTGACACTAATGCCCCGTACACACGGTCGGATTTTCCGATGGAAAATGTCCGATCAGGGCGTGTTGTCGGAAATTCCGACCGTGTGTGGGCTCCATCGGACATTTTCCATCGGATTTTCCGACACACAAAGTTTGAGAGCAGGATATAAAATTTTCCGACAACAAAATCCGTTGTCGGAAATTCCGATCGTGTGTACACAAATCCGACGGACAAAGTGCCATGCATGCTCAGAATAAATAAAGAGATGAAAGCTATTGGCCACTGCCCCATTTATAGTCCCGATGTACGTGTTTTACGTCACCGCGTTTAGAACGATCGGATTTTCCGACAACTTTGTGTGACCGTGTGTATGCAAGACAAGTTTGAGCCAACATCCGTCGGAAAAAATCCTAGGATTTTGTTGTCGGAATGTCCGAACAAAGTCCGACCGTGTGTACGGGGCATAATACAGTGATCAGTGCTAAAAATATGCACTGCCACTGTATTCGTGACACTGGCAGGGAAGGGGTTAAACATCTAGGGCAATCAAAGGGTTAAATGTGTACCTAGCCCATTGTTTTTGTGTACACAGTGTGCTGCTTTTACTAGGGGATGTGCTGCTTTGCAGGGAAAGAAAATCCAGCACAACCCCGCTGACAGGAAGAAGCTCTGCATTGTTTACATATGCAGAGCTCCGTCCTCTTTTTCCTCACTGATCAGTGGGTGCTGACTGACATCCATTGGCCGGCACCCGCTGGTCGGCTTCTGCTGTGACTAATTATGTAACTATACATAATATACCGGTAATTGGGTACCAACATTTATAGGTATAGTTGATCCAGGGAATATCCAATTGCCATTCCGGGGATCAGGAAGGATTTTTTCCCCTGCTGTAGCAAATTGGATCATGTTTTGCTGGGTTTTTTTTGCCTTCCTCTGGATCAACTGTGGGTTTCGGATTATGTATATGGGATTGTATGTTTTTTTATTTCATGGTTTAACTAGATGGACTTGTGTCTTTTTTCAACCTCACCAACTATGTAACAGCAGAAGCAGCACATCCCCTACCCGGAAGTACAGAATTACTTGGCTGCCTTGTAGCAGTAAATCTGTTATAGGGCAGTCAGCAAATGGTTATTTTTATTTTTTATTTTCCCCTTCTGGGACCCTCATCTATGCCGAGTGCCGCCATAGCAAGCAGCTTGTGGGCCCCCCCCTGATCCCGCCTCTCTGACTGTGATTGACAGCAGTGGTAGCCAATAGCTTCTTCTGCATCTCAGCCAATAGAGACCCGGGAGAGCCTCTGGTCTCATGCATATCGCTGGATCGAGATCAGGTTTAGGTAGGTACTGGGTACTGGGGGGGGGGGGGGGTTGAGAGAGCAGCTGGACATAGAATGCATGAAGGTAAAAAACCCTCAGCCTTTACAGCCACTATAATGTCAATGAACTGTGAATTATTTAGTGTGATTCTGTACATTTCTTGGCCTGTTCAGGTGTACCAACATTGGGGCAGAGTATCAGTTCACACTTTTAATACAGACAGCCACTGTGTATGAAGTGATGTATGATATACTGTATACATACTAGCTTCCTGAACCATTCTGCTATGACAGCTACGGGCAGTATGGGCTGGAGTTTCACTTTTACGGCATTTGAAAAATAGTGACATATTCCACACAGGTAGAAAATGATTCTCTGTGACAAAATACATAAGGAGAAAGCATGGGGACTGTCAGTGTTACCACCTAGGGTTGCCACCTGTCTGGAATTTACCCGGACAGTCCGGGTTTTAAATCATGTGTCCGGGTTTCTGTCCACCTATTATTCAGATAGGAATGTGCTTCGGAACAGGGCTTGACAGGAGGGTGAGGGGGCACTATGTGCGCCGCATTACTATTCTCTTTGGAGGGCCCAAAGGTGTCCCAGGTCTGTTACAATCCAATAGTGTATATTAAAACAAAAAAAATTTACTGTGCACTGTTAAAGTGTTCGGGTTTGGCTTGAAGAAAAAATGGCATACCTACTACCACATGCTGTGGTAAAAGAAAGGAAAAGTTCAAATGTATGTATAGCCTTTTTTTAAAGCGGAGTTCCACACAAAAATGGAACTTCCGCTTTTCGGAACCCTCCCCCCCTCCGGTGTCACATTTGGCACCTTTCAGGGGGGAGGGGGGTGCAGATACCTGTCTAAGACAGGTATTTGCACCCACTTCCGGCATAGACTCCCATGGGAGTCTATGCCTCTTCCCGTCCCGACCGCGCTGTCTGCTGGGAACACACAGCTCCCAGGAGAGAGCACTAGGACCACTAGGGACGCGCAGCGCGACTCGCGCATGCGCAGTAGGGAACCGGGAAGTGAAGCCGCAACGCTTCACTTCCTGATTCCCTCACCTAGGATGGCGGCGGCAGCTGCCGAGAACCGAGCGGGTTCTCGGTGTCCCCTGCCGACATCACTGGACCCTGGGACAGGTAAGTGGCCATGTATTAAAAGTCAGCAGCTGCAGTATTTTTATTTTTTTTTGCGGTGTGGGTGAACCCCCGCTTTAAGTTTCAGTTTAGCACCCCGTCAGGTTTTAATTGTTGTCTATTATCTAAGTATAACTAAAGGCGAAACCTTTTTTTCAGTTTTGGATAGAGTGGAGAGGGATTTGAACGTTTGTCAGTTTTTATTGCTGTCTGTGCCCCCATTAAGGAGACTCACCCCCTCTATTTGTCATGTTTACCATTATCATTGAAAGTGAAAGTAAAAGAGAAGCCCACATTTTGAGTCGTCCCCAGAAAAGTAATAGTGGGGAAATCTACCAATGGGCATGCTAGTTCTGGTGATCTGGGGGTTCCCAGGGAATTCCCTTAATTTGCAGGGATTTCATCCTACTTCCTGTTTGGCTATGGGACAGGAAGTGAAGGGAAATCTATGCAATGGGACACAGGTGGTGAAAAAAAAATCTGACTGGGGTTATAACTCTCTCTCACTCTATCCATTTAGAAGTCTGCAAAACATTGCACCTGTGATAAGAGCTTTGTCAGGACCAAAAATAAGCAAATAAGATAAGTTCATTGTTTATATGCTTTTTAAGTTCAATTTGTTTGTACTGCTTAGTTGTCTAAGAATATGATATTACCTCTTCTTTTTCATTTATTACAGGGGCAGTGAACAATGGATGCCTAGAGGTATGCACTTTAAACTTGTTTGAAGTATGTTTCATATGTCTTGTCTTTGTGCTTTGACCCTGGGAGGGCCTACTAAACACATATCAAAGAACAATAGAATTGTATAATTCCTACATAATTGATAGCTACAAGGTAATAGGTGAACACCAGTCTATATACTAAATAGCTAAGCATACCTCCCACCTTTCTATGACAGAGAATAGGGACACCTTTGAGCAAAAATTAACGCAAAGTTCATACCCCCAACATGTCCCCATTAAAAAAAAAAAAAAAAAAGAATTACACAAAAAATTCTTTGAAACTCTACATTTTCCTCCGCATTAGGGTATCCAGTATTTCTAAATAGAGCCCAGTCATCCACAAGGCAGCCTTGGCAGGAGTCTCGGGTCCGGTGGTTGTCCAGGGGGCCTAGCTTCAACCTTCATGTTCCTACAGTAAACCAGGGGGCCTGTACGGCTATTCAAAGCTGTGCACCTGCCTGTCACTTCACAAGGGAGGATGTACTTGTAGGCAGGTGGTGTCTGATGGGGTCATATCAATATAGACGAGTGTTTCTCAACCTCCTTTCAGGTAGGGCACCCTTTAAAATGATGGACAATCTTGAGGCACCCTCTACAATTATGGACAGTCTCGAGGCACCCTCTACAATTATGGACAGTCTCGAGGCACCCTCTAAAATTATGGACAGTCTCGAGGCACCCTCTAAAATTATGGACAGTCTCGAGGCACCCTCTAAAATTATGGAGAGTCTCGAGGCACCCCATCCTAAAATGTAAAAAAGTATTTTAATAGTTTTACATAATACATCAACATCCACACACGTAGGACACCCAACGTTAGCGGTGATTAATTCTTCCAAATCCAATACTGACTAGTATTCCAATGTTTCTCTACCCCCTCAGTTTCTCTCCATCACTCAGCTAGTGTGACCCCAGCACTGACAGAGAGGGGCAAGGGAGGGTCAAAAAAGGATGCTGTGCAAACAACCAAAATCCTCTTTATCAACTGATGACATCATTGGTTGTTAGGATGCCGGTGGCTAGAAGGTCATAATGGTGGACAATGAAAATCTGTAGCTTTGTGTAATTAAAAGGCAGGCTTCATCTACCTGCTGGCTTGTATACAATTTGGGGATGATTTTGAGGCATTTGGGCAAGGTACCCCTGAAGAAATCTCGAGGCACCCTGGTTAAAAAAGGCTGGTATAGACAATGCAAATGGGGTAGCGCCTCTGTGCCTATTGCAATCCCTAATAATGTCAATTAAAGGGATAGGGGATGCGTGGTCAAAGTGGTCACCTTGCTTAGAGCTTCAGTTTGCCTTAACCGTTTGCTGACCAGTGCGCGGCGATATACGTCGGCACAAGGGCACGGCTGCGCAAATGGGCATACAGGTACGTCCCCTTTAAGACGCGCCATTGTGGGTGTGCGCGCCCGCCGGGTACTCTGTGACCGTGCCCGCGGACTCGATGTCCACCGGTGTCCCGCAATCATGTCACAGAGCAGCAGAACTGGGAGATGCCTATGAAAACAAGGCATTTCCCCATTCTTCCTAGTGACATGACAGAGATCTACTGCTCATCGGGAGCAGTGATCGCTATCATGTCAGTGGTAGCCCACCCCCCCCACAGTTAGAATCACTCCCTAGGACACAGTTAACCCCTTGATCGCCCCCTAGTGTTTAACCCCTTCCCTGCCAGTGTCATGTATACAGTAATCGGTATATATTTATAGCACTGATCGCTGAATAAATGACTATGGTCCCAAAATAGTGTCAAAAGTGTCTGCCATAATGTCGCAGTCATGATAAAAATCGCAGATTGCCGCCATTACTAATGAAAAAAAATGAATAATAAAAATGCCATAAATCTATTCCCTACTTTATAGACGCTATAACTTTTGTGCAAACCAATCAATATACGCTTATTGCAATTTTTTTAACCAAAAATGTAGAAGAATACATATCGGCCTAAACTGAGAAAGAAATTAGTTTTTTTATATATTTTTTTGGGGATATTTATTATAGCAAAAAGTAAAAAATATTGCTTTTTTTCAGAATTGTCGCACTTTTTTGTTTATAGCGCAATATATAAAAACCGCAGAGGTGATCAAATGCCACCAAAAGAAAGCTCTATTTGTGGGGAAAAAAGGACGTAAATTTTGTTTGGGTGCAATGTCGCGCGACCGCACAATTGTCAGTTAAAGCGGAGCAGTGCCGTATCGCAAAAAGTGCTCTGGTCAGGAAGGGGGTAAATTCTTCCGGGGCTGAAGTGGTTAAACCATTTCTAATTCTCTAAATAAAGGAAATCTGAGATTGTAGACTATGGTTAAAAACAGAAAATAAAAACCAACCAAAAATTGCTTTTCTTCACCACTATCTTTTCTTTTTAGCAAGCTTTTCAAAATAACAAAAACAATAATTTAGACTCAAAAGTGCCTTTAGTTTTCTATCCCTGTCAGCAAGCCTGTCGTGGGTTGAAACGCATCTGGGGATTGTGACTTGTTGGGTGGAGACGGTATGTATGCAAACATCTTATTTTTCATGATATAGATTAAAAATTGGATTCTATGATGGCGTGTGACTCTCATCCGGTACATATTCTCATGTTGGAGCAGAGACTGCTCATAGGAGTTAGCACCTTAATAGCCATGGATAAGTGGAGGAGGTTTGGAACAGAGCTACACATTGTGGATTGTCCAGCCAATTACAGAGGTCACACGATCGGGCAGACCTTCCTATCCTCCGGGCGTAATAGTCCAGTCAAAGGAACTCTGGGGCTGGACATGAAGAGGTTAAAACATGACTGTTAACCGATTTTGAGGGTAAATCTCTCCTGCCAACTGTAATTGCTGTATGGTGTTTTATTCTCTCAACAGTGAGATGCATTCAATTAGCTCCTGAGCCCCACCTTCTAGTCTGTGGCCCCAAAAACTGGGGCTCATTCTGTCCAGGGATGCAGTGCTGTGATCTTGGACATGTAAGATATGATGTAAGCATTCATGGTGTCTATGCTGTGTGCACTGTAATGTTATACAGTCCTGTACCACATAGAAATGTGACAAAGTGAAAGTATTTTACAAGAAGGCCATGGAGGGCAAATAGAGAAGAACGAAACACAAACATTGGAACCAAAAGTGGAAGAGGGAGTTGCGTCCCTTGCTTCTGGGAGGGAGTACTTTGCCACTAATCAATACTCCCACACACAGCCTCTACAATTTTGGCCCTGAACCAAGCATGTTTTGCATCGCGTGTTTTGGCACCACAAGCATGTTGTGCGTTTTATCAAGTTTTTCAGAAACGCAAGCAAAAATGCTCTTTTCCGCCTGCGTTTCCGCTACTCCCAGTTTGGAACACAGCCTTAGGTGCTAATTCCATTCATTTTGGAAAGATTTCCTCTCATTTCCTGCTGTGTCTCCCGGACAGAAAGTGAACGTAATACTTTCCAGCTGGACACAGGCACCAAAAGATAACATGATGAGAGGTTTAACCCTTCTCTACTCAACTGTAGCCTAAAACACTTGGGTTTTACATACACTTTAAGCTTCTTGATGCTTGTATCAATATTATTAGTAAAGGTATGGAAGGTGAATGGGTTGCTCAAACCTCTCCTTAATACTGTACACTCATCTGCTACTGTCCAAGGTGGTGATAGGGTCTCTTTAAAAATTCATTCTTTTTAGAGACCTATACATCAGACCAAAAAGAGGGACAACTGAAGAGGAATTTGTTTTCCAAAGAGGGACAGTCGAGAGTTATGCTTAAAGTGATTGTAAGGTTTTTTTTTTTTTTAAATGACAGACATATCATACTTACCTCCACTGTGCAGCTAGTTTTGCACAGAGTGGCCCTGTACATCCTCTTCTGGAGTCCCTTGGCGGCTCTTGTGGCTCCTCCCCACATCAAATAACCCCCTAGAAGAAGCCCTCTGCCGAGGGGGGGACCTTGCAGGTACGCTCCCGAGTCCAGCATTCGGCATCCATAGCCACTGTATGTATGACTCGGCCCCGCCCCCACCCCCGCATCATTGGATTTGATCAACAGCAGCGGGAGCAAATGGCTGCGCTGCTATCAATCTATCCATTCAAGAGCCGAGAACCCTGGGCAGAGATACAGCGCATCCCGCCAGGTCAAGTTCCAGGGCTCAGGTAAGTAAAACCAGGGGGGCTGCGGGGCCGGTCACTGCCAAAGGATGCATTAAGGTGAAAAAACATGAAGGTTTACAACCCCCTGGTGGTATTCCTGAGCGTGGCTTGGGGTGACTTTTCAGTACCAAAAGCAGTAACCCTGAGCCACACTCAAGATCGCATCGCAGGATCCAGGTACAGTTACTTACCTTGTCCCCAGGATCCTGCGATGTCTCCCCGCTGTGTGTGCGAGCCGTACGCCGCTCGATTCATCACAGCGCCGAGCTCCGTTCCCTGCGAGCATTGCGACGTGCGGGGACGGAGAACGGCGCCAAATTCAAAAAGTGAAACACACACTATGCATACAGTACACTGTAATCTTACAGATTACACTACTGTATCAAATAATTTCACATCCCTTTTGTCCCCAGTGCTTTGTCCAGTGCCCTGCATGCAGTTTTATATTATAAATACTGTTCTTTCTGCCTGGAAACTGAAGATTGTTCATAGCAACCAAAACCGTCCCTTTGCATCAAAAGCGGTTTAAGACCAGCTAGAAAACAGCGATAATAAATTAGAACCACTTGCAGAATTGAGCGATAGTGATTTGTGGGGAGATCCGTCATCAAACACTGAATGTAATGACAGCGACAATTCTGCAACTGAGCAAATTTCAGTGTTTTTGATTTAATTACATTATTGAATAATATTTATTATTATTATATTATTATTTGTTATAATTATTTATTATATTATAATTAATGTTTTTGTGTTTCAAACTTTATCATAACCGGGCTGTCTACTAGACTCTTGTTTGGACAGATTTAAGTGAGTTATTCCTAAGAATTACAGGCCTACAATATAAAACGCCACATTTCCATGCAAAACATTGTACCGCTTTGAGCATCAAAAATCTGAAATAATCATACCACCAGGGAGGTTAAGCCCGTAAATACACTGTATTACCAAAAGTATTGGGACACCTGCCTTTACACACACACATGAACTTTAATGACATTCCAGTCTTCGTTTGTAGGGTTCAATATTGAGTTGGCCCACCCTTTGCAGCTATAAAAGCTTCAACTCTTCTGGGAAGGCTAGCTAAGAAATTGAGGCAACTTTGGACTTTCGTGGTACGGTATAGACTTACAATGCTCAAACAGCTTTTTATAAAATCATAAATTTATTGAAAACATCCATTAAAAGACACCCAAAAGGGCAGACATATAGCATAAAGAAGTTACAGAGTATCCAATGATAGGGAAAACCCTTAAACAGTTAGATTCCTCTGGTGTGAAGTGGAAAGAAATAGATGTATCGACCCACGATGGGGAATTGGATATTCGTCTTTTTCCAGTTACATACTCTAGATGTTTTGCGGAAACCCGCTTCTTCAGGAGTATAATTCAGAGAAAGATCACTTCCACAAACTCGACCTATCCAAAAGCGAGCTCATGATATTTCCTCCCTCAGGTGCCACTTCCCCTGATTTCTCTGTCAATATCAATGGCTCAACTATCAACTTGCCCCCCCATGCCAAGGTACTAGGTGTAATCCTGGACTCTGAACTAACCTTTCGGCCTCACATCCTATCGTTATCCAAAATTTGCCGCCTCAACCTCCACAACATTTCCAAGATACGCCTCTTCCTAACCAATGTCACCACAAAGCTTCTAATTCACTCCCTGGTCATCTCCCGCCTCGACTACTGCAACCCCCTCCTCATTGGCTTATCTCTAAATAGGCTATCCCCACTTCAGTCCATCATGAACGCTGCTGCCAGGCTCATCCACCTCACAAACCGCTCAGTGTCTGCTATACCCCTCTGCCAATCGCTCCATTGGCTGCCACTCAGCCACCAAATTAAATTCAAGATACTAACTATAACTTACAAAGCCATCCACAACCTGGCCCCCAGCTACATCTCTAATCTAGTCTCAAATTAGCAACCTAATCGTTCTCTTCGCTCCTCCCAAGACCTCCTGCTCTCAAACTCCCTTGTCACCCCATCCCATGCTCGCCTTCAGGACTTCTCCAGAGCCTCTCCCATCCTCTGGAATGCTCTACCCCAATCTGTCCGATTTTCTCCTACTTTATCCACTTTCAGACGTTCCCTGAAAACTCATCTCTTCAGAGAAGCCTATTTGGCCCCCACCTAACAACTGTACATTTATCTGCTCAATCAGCACATCACCCACAGTTATTACCTCTTGTATCTCTTGACCTTCCCTCTTAGATTGTAAAGCTCTAAAAAGCAGGGCCCTCTGATTCCTACTGTATTAAAGTGTATTGTATTTGTACTGTCTACCCTCAAGTTGTAAAGCGCAAACTGTTGGCGCTATATAAATCCAGTATTATAATAATAATAATAATAATAATAAAAGAAAATTCATTAATTTATTAATTAATTAGCTTACAAAAAACGTATTGTATAAGGAGGGTTCAGGGAGATTGGGAGGATCCTCCAACCCCTGTTATAGACCCTGATTTGTAACATGATTTGTAACATCCATGAGGGTGTCTTTGCCTTATACCCCTTTTTTATTCTCTATTCAACAGCTGTTTTTTCCATGTTACCCTTACCTACCTCCCGCACTTGCCCGGGAGACTGCCATTGCGCCCTTGAGGTGCCTGGTTTGTTGGTGACAGTCCTGCTGGTGAGGACTTTTGCCCATAGGATTTTCCTCCTGATGACCATGGAAGATATGGATTAATGTACATATTTACCATGTGTAGTGAGTTTGACTGTAGTGGGGTGTTTCGCCATTGTGGCAGTTACCTGGTGGTCCGCTCCACATTCTGCAGTTCTACCATATGATCAAGTATTGTTATATGAACATTTCCTATGTGTATGCTTTTCTTTAAGAACAAATGTTTCTCTGAATTGTACTCCTGAAGACGCGGGTTTCCACGAAACACATAAACTGGAAAAAGACGAATATCCAATTCCCCATTGTGTGTCGATACATCTATTTCTTTCCAGTTCACACCAGAGGAATCTGTTTAAGGTTTTTCCCTATAATGGAATACTCTGTACCTTATGTATGCTATATATTGCATAATATATTTTTTCTGGGAAAGATGTCCACAAGGTTTAGGAGTGTGTCTATGGGAATGTATGACCATTCTTCCAGAAGCGCATTTGTGAGGTCAGGCACTGATCTTGGACGAGAAGGCCTGGCCCGACTCCGCTCTAATTCATCCCAAAGGTGTTCTATCGTGTTGAGGTCTGGAACTCTGTGCAGGACAGTCAAGTTCCTTCACCCCAAACTAGCTCATCCATGTCTTTATGGACCTTGCTTTGTGCACTGGTCATGTTGGAAACGGAAGGGGCCATCCCCAAACTGTTCCCACAAAGTAGCAAAAATGAAATTGTCCAAAATGTCTTGGGATGCTGATGCCTAAAGAGTTACCTTCACTGGAAATAAGGGGCCAAGCCCAACCCCTGAAATACAACCCCACACCATAATCCCCCCTTCACCAAATGATTTGGACCAGCCTACCTGTCCTTTATTTTCCACTGGTGATGCTGCCAGTAACATACTTTCTGTCTTAAGGTGACAACACACACTCACGATAATATATCTATTGAGGAGCAGCGTTGTCATGCTAGAGTGTCCTCCTGATATGGACTACAAACACCTCATTTTTATAACATCGAGGGACGTGTTCTGTAGTTCCCAAAAGAGAACAAGGTAGGGCAGATAATACAGTTTAAAATGGTATTAAACCCAAATGCAAAAATGTACTATATTGCAGGTTAATGTAAACACAACATTTCATATTCCTGATATGTGCCTGCTGTGCCATGTTCTTGTATGAGAAAGTATCCTTTTTGCTTTGTATTGCTTCCTTTGTGTGAAATCCCTTATGTTCCTGCCAGTCCCTCTGCTTTCCTATTAAATCGGTAGCAAAGTCCTTTTATTGATTTATACCTACAGGTAAGCCTATAATATGGCTTACTTGTAGTTGCAGTAAATATCTCCTAAACGTGCACCGTTTAGGAAATATTTACTTTAGTATCCGTATGTGACACCGTTGCATATGCACTGTGATCCCAATAGGCTGCATGCCATCCATTAAAAGAGATATGCCACAGCTGTTACTCCAGCACACATGTGCGGGAGTGACATCATCATGGCTTGGCTATTCAAACGGCGGGAGCCCATGAATGCAGAAGGAAGCCTGGGTGAAAATGGAGGCCCTGTCAGCGGTGACAGCGCTACGCTGGAGGGCGTCAATTTGAGGTAAGTCTTTTATAATGTGCTAGTATGCAATCCATACTAGCACAATGTGCTCTTAACTTGCAGGGGGGGGGATTTTTTTTTTTTGTGGTTTACTACTGCTTCAAAAACTGACTGCACGAGGCATGAGAGCTTTGGCTGTACTGCTCCTTTAAGGTGTCTCCACACACGTTTTTGACACGTTTGGTGTTTTTCTGTCAAAACCCTCCTCTTATGAAGGTGATTCTTCTGCATTCAGGAGAGAAGCATTTCACTGCCTTCAAACTCTGGTAAAAGCCTATGCATGCATGGACACATAGGGGGGTATTTACTAAAGGCAAATCCACTTTGGAAGTGAAGTGGCTGTAGATCTGAGGGGGACATGCAAGGAAAAAAAAACCAGCATTTTTGCTTGTACATGATTGGATGATCAAATCAGCAGAGCTTCCCCTCATTTCAGATCTTCCCCTCAGATCTACAGCGACTGCACTTGCAGTGCACTTGTAGTGCAAAGTGGATTTGCCTTTAGTAAATCAACCCCATAGGCTTTTTATGGGCTTGAGTTCAGGGGCAAAAAAAAGCCAAAGACTCCTAAACGCGAGTTTAGGAACAGCAGTGTGCATGATGCCTTAGCAGGGAGGACGTGAGATGCTAGTCTCCCCTCCCTCCATTGAATAGTCTATAAACCGCTACATTTAAAATAATAACAATAATATGGAAGAACAAGCAAGTAAAAATATGAAAATCACATGAAAATGTACTTTAAAGCAGCCCCACAATCATCGCCCAAAATGAACACAGTTAGTTTCAACCTAACAGCAAAACTGGGAAAAAAATTGAATAAAACAATAAAAAATATTTGCTCACTTTACACCTAATATTTCAGCCCTGTCACCTAAATGAGAGTGATGTTATCTGGCCTTCTTGCAGGATATCCTGGGAAAGCTGAAGATCCAAATCCCTTATGCCCCATACACACGATAGGATTTTCCGACAACAAAATCCATGTTTTTTTTCCGACGGATGTTGGCTCAATCTAGTCTTGCATACACATGGTCACACAAATGTTGTCAGAAATCCCGAACGTCAAGAACGCGGTGACGTACAAGACGTACGACGAGTCGAGAAAAGGGAAGTTCAATAGCCAGTGCGGCTCCTTCTGCTTGATTCCGAGCATGCGTGGAATTTTGTGCGTTGGAATTGTGTACACATGATCGGAATTTCCGACAACGGATTTTGTTGTCGGAAAATTTGAGAACCAGCTCTCAAATTATTTGTGACAGAAATTCCGATGGAAAATGTCTGATGGAGCCTACACACGGTCGGAATTTACAACAACAAGCTCCCATAGAATATTTTCCGTCGGAAAATCCTATTGTGTGTATGGGGCATAAGGCCTCTTGCACACTGGAGGTTTTTTACTGAGCTAAAATAAAGGCCATTAATTGTAATGTGCCTTTGCACACAGGTGCGTAAACAAGCGCCGTGCCACAAAAAATTGCGTGGTCGCAGACGCACAAATACATACAAAAAAAAGTCTGAAAAAGTAGATGCTCAAACAGGAGTATCGTGTGCAAGAGACCTTAGAAAATTTAGTTCTGTGTTGTTTCCATCTTTACTGTATGTAGTACCAAGCAGGGCCAGGAGGGGGGGAGGCAGGAGGGGCGGCTGCCCTGGGCACTGGTGTTATGTGATGTGGGGGGCAATGAGAGTTTGTGATGCTACAAGGAGTACTGACAGCAACTTCACTACTACTGTCAGCTTAGCGCAAAAAGTTTTACGTCAAATCTTTAGGGGAAGAGAGAGCCAGGAGTCGGGTGTGCTCATTCTCCCTTCAAGCTCCACACTCGTGCCACTGCAGTACTCCCAATCGAAAGGGTCAGATCGGGACTGTACAGGGGGCGGATAAACAAACCCTATAAAATCAACAGCCAATCGCTAGTGCAGGTCCCCGGTTCCGCAATCCCATGCTTGTAAAAAGTATTGCAATGCTTTCTCCTAAGCTCCTCCTCCATTGTGACCTGTGAAGATGAGGAACAGCCCAGGAGGCAGCCTGCAAGATGAGGAGGAGCCGGAAGGCAGCCTGCAAGATGAGGAGGAGCCGGAAAGGCAGCCTGCAAGATGAGGAGGAGCCGGAAAGGCAGCCTGCAAGATGAGGAGGAGCCAGAAAGGCAGCCTGCAAGATGAGGAGGAGCCGGAAAGGCAGCCTGCAAGATGAGGAGGAGCCAGAAAGGCAGCCTGCAAGATGAGGAGGAGCCAGAAAGGCAGCCTGCAAGATGAGGAGGAGTCGGAAGGCAGCCTGCAAGATGAGGAGGAGTTGGAAGGCAGCCTGCAAGATGAGGAGGAGCTGGAAGGCAGCCTGCAAGATGAGGAGGAGCCGGAAGGCAGCCTGCAAGATGAGGAGGAGCTGGAAGGCAGCCTTCAAGATGAGGAGGAGCTGGAAGGCAGACCTGCATCTGAGGTCTGTGTGTTGAAATGAGGAGATGATTGTGCTGGGGACCTTGGGGAGTAGAAAACATTTTTGTTGGGGATGAGAGTGTGCTAGTAGGGGGGAAAGAGAAGAAGATTAGTGCTAGCTGGGGGGATTTGTGCCGGAAGAGGGAAATTTTGGGGGGGTGACAGGATTAAGATTTGTTCAAAGAGAAGAATTTTTTTTTGACGGGGGGGGTGATAGAGGTAAGATTTGTGCTCACAGGGGGAAAGGAGAAAATAATTTGTGCTAGTAGGGGGGATTTGTGCTAGGGGGGATTAGGGGGAGGGAATTTGTGCTGGGAGGGGAAATTTTGGGGGCAGCAGGGAGCAAGATTTGTTCTAGGATGGGAAATTTGGGGGGCATGTGCTAGTAGGGGTGATTTGAGAGGATTTGTGCTGTGGGATGTGGGAAAGCATTTTGGAGCTAGAAGGAGGGATGTGCTAGAAGGGGTGATTTGGGAGAGGGGAGAAGATTTGTGCTAGGAGGAGAATTTTTTGGGGTTCGGAATTTGATCTAATAGGTATGATTGGGGGGGGGGGGGTTGGGGAGAAAGGATTTGAACTGGGAGGGGGAATGAGGGGGGGGCAAAGATTTGTGCCAGGAGGGGGGATTTTAGCAGTGGGGATTTGTACTGGAAGGAGGGGGAATTTTTGTTTAGGGAAAAATTTGGCCTGCAAAGGGAATTTATGTTTAGGGGTAAGCATGCAGATTAGTGCAGTAATATTTTTTTTTTGGGGGGGGGGGGGATTTGCTGACACATAATGCTTATACATCTTGTGATGGGGGCGGAATTTGGCATCTTTGCCCTGGGCACTAGATCTTGTCCTGGCACTGGTGCCAAAATATAGATTGGGTGACCTTTTAAAATTACCCTGACTCTATTTTGAACTGAAGCATGCCTGCAGCATACGAGTTTACATACCATACTCATGCACCGAGAAGGGATTTCCTCCTTTTTGCCGGCATGAATACCCACCCAGAACCGGTGACTAACCTAGTCAGTCCAGCATGGTCTCCAACACAAGCTATATACCCACCTGTGAAAGAACCTGGAAGTGACAAAAAAAGTTATCACTTCCAGGTTCATAACTTTTATTCCTTGGCAGCACTGGCCAGGGAAGAAACTGATCAAGCACTATCTGTTCCAGATCAGCTTCACTGGGGTCCATAGGTGACATTAGGGGCAAAAGGAATGCAGAGGCATGTCAGCCTTACTCCCCTCTGCATTTCCTTTGCTGGTGCTTGCCTCTACCACTGCCGTTCTCAACCTTTTCAACATGGAGGAGCCCTTGAAGTAATGTTTTGCCTTCAGGGAACCCCTGCTTATAATTTTTAAATTTACAGCTCACAATACATTAGTATCATGGTCAGTGTGAAGAATGCCCCTTACATTTGTGGTCATTAGGAAGAATCGCCCTCTTACAGTGTCAGTGGTTACTCATCTATTTGGTAGAAATTGATTATTGCTCAAGGAACCCATAGCAACTTCTGTAGAAACCCTAGGGTTCCGCAGAACCCTGGTTGAGATACCCTGATCTAGCAAGCGCTGGAGCTGGAGACAGGTGCTTGTTAGCAAAGTAGCTAACAGTGTTGGACAACCATGGGCCGAAGGTAGGGGGCGCTCCATCTTTACAAGGCACCTACCCTGTTTTCCCGAAAATAAGACCTAGCGTGATTGTCGGTGATGGCTGCAATATAAGCCCTACCCTCCAAATAAGCCCTAGTTAAAGACCTTGTAGGTCTTATTTTCGGGGAAACAGGGTAGGAAGATGGGGCAAAGTACTATATATACTTTATTCCACCATAACACAGAATAATGTAAAAAAAAATAAATATATATATATATATATATATATATATATATATATATATATATATATATATATGTTTTTAAACAATTTTCTGAGGTTACTGGCTTACTTTCAGGGGAATTCTGGACTTCATTTACTCATGCTGGTGGCCAAGTTCCAAATATACATCTGTTAAGCAATTATGTGATATGAAAGGATTGTAAAGTGCAGCTGGTCCTCTCCATCTACTCTCAGCTAGAAAAAGAACAAACTTACAGGCAGAAAAGCACACAATAAACAGGCAATTTATAATAAGTTGTCTAGTAAGCATTCCCTTCTTGTTTCCATCCAGACCCTTTTTTTGGAAGCCCCGTTATCTTATACATGGATATCAGCAATGGGAAATTTCATGATGCACACGTAATCCGATTACTCACAGTGGAGAGTCCAATACAGATAAATGCCATTCATGTGCTTACAAAGTGAAAGAAGTTAAAATAATCAGTCATTTCTGTATCCCTGCAGACAGCAATGGAAAAGCTCTTGTAAAAACTGCCACAAGGCCCAGAGTCAATGTATGCATTGCAATGTACTTTGCCAGGACTTTAATGGCACAATAGCAGCAGACAGACCTTACAGCCCTCGTCACTTAAAACTGAAGTCTGGACAAACAGATGAAATACATACATGGGGCATTTTTTACCTGCCAAAGTTGTCTATTTCTGTCCATCCACTCCTGAGGTTTATAGAGCTCTGCCACACAGTACAGCCCTGTCTGGCATGACAAGAGAACTGATTTTTTTTCTGCTGCAGGTACGTTACACTTACAGCCTGTAACTGGATGGTGAAAGGAGAAGCAGCACATTTATGAGCTCATCTCGCTGCCACTCTGCTCTGAAAATTGGAAAAAATGGCATGCTGATAGAAGGAGTCCTATCAGCATGCCATTTTTTCACTGCCGCATTACTGATTGGCTGCTTGTGCTGCTTCTCCTTCTCCTCCTCTGAGCTCTGCTATACAGGTACTGCAAGACGCTGATTTCAAGTCAACTCCAGGTAGTTATACCGCTTGCATTAAAAAACAATCAATTGTATATTAATAAATACAGTGCTGCATTAGTTTGTGTCTTTTATATTTACCTTAACACAAAGAAAAGCAATTCTAGCGTAAAGCTTTTCCTCAATAAAATCTTCCATACCAACAACACAGGTTTTATTACGCAAGCAAACCCGTTAACTTTGGATGAAATAAAATGTGATTATTAAAAAATTATTTCATTTTTCACTGATGTTGGTACAAAGGTATTTGGTTTCAACAAATAGGGGGCACTTTGGCACGAGGTGCAGGGCTGCAACAGGCAAGCAGAGTGGCATAGAATTGCAGGTAAGGTTAAAGTGACACTAAACTGTATTTAACCACTTCAATACCGGGCACTTTCCCCCCTTCCTGCCCAGGACAATTTTCAGCTTTCAGCGCTGCCACACTTTGAATGACAATTGCGCGGTCATGTAACACTGTACCCAAACTAAATTTTTATCATTTTCTTTCCACAAGTAGAGCTTTCTTTTGGTGGTATTTGATCACCTCAGCGTTTTTTTTTTTTTGTGAAACAAACGAAAACTTTTTTGAAAAAAAAAAAAAGTTTTTCTTCGTTTCTGTTATAAAATTTTGTTGTCTCCTTTACTGACGGGCACTGATGAGGCTGCACTAATGGGCACTGATGAGGTGGCACTGATAAGGTGGCAACGATGAGGAGGCACTAATAAGTAGAATTGATGGGCACTGACAGGCTGCACAGATATGCAGCACTGATGGGCACTGATAGGCGTCACTGATAGGGACTGATAGGTGGCACTGATAAGCGGTACTGATGGGCACTGATAGGTGGCACTGATAAGCGGTACTGATGGGCACTGATAGGTGGCACTGATGGGCACTGATAGGTGGCACTGATGGGCACTAATAGATGGCACTGATAGACAGCACTGATGAGGAGGTACTGACAGCCATTACTGATGGGCGTCTGTGAGGGCACTGACAGGCGTTACTGATGGACACTGATTTGCACTTTGCTGGGCACTGATTGGCAATTTGGGTGGGCACTGACTCGCAGCTCATGGGCACTTATTTGCATTGCTGTGGGCACCTCTGATGGGGGCTGTGCTGATAATCAATGTGCTGATTATCAGTGCACACCCCCCCCCCCCTGACAGGGAGAGCCGCCGATCGGCTCTCCCTGTCAGCGTGAACCGTCGACAGCTGATTACCGCCACTTCCTGGTTCACTCTGTGATCAGCTGTGGTAGGTCACAGCTGATCACGTGGTAAAGAGCCTCTGTCAGAGGCTCTTTACAACGATTGGAAATGGGGTGTGTCAGAGTGATGCCACACCACCGATCACCGCGCTGCACCCCCTCCCCCCCCCCCGCGCGCGGGCGCGTGTCCGCGGCTTGTCCCGCTGAACACCCAGTCAGGATAACTGAACCACTTCCTGGGCATCATATCGCTATGGGCCGGGCGGGAAGTGGTTAACTATGTATTCTTTATTCAACAAGGACCTTCTGTTGCTCTCAGCTTCCTCCAAATATCTAAACTCTCAAACTCTTTTTTTTTTTTTTGCTGCTGTGATCTGACTTCCTGTTAGAGGGTGGCTACATCCACTCTTCATGGTCCCCACTGTATGTAGGAAAGTAGTCACCTCCTCTTGCTCACTCCTAAAATGGACTAGGAACTATGGACCCTGGGATTTGTAGTGTGCATAGAGCAGTGGACATGAATGCAATTAACGTGCACTCCTCGTTCCAAACAAGTGAATTTGAGGGAGCAAAGGGGAGGTTTAGGAGGCAGAAAAACACAGTAAAAAACAGGAGGGGTGGCTCACACACAGACAGAGAGGGGAGGGGGGAAGAGTACACAGGAGCAGAGAGGAGAGCAGATAGCAGGCTGCTGATGATAGGCACATAAACTGACCAGTGTCTGGTCTCAGCAGCCATGATACACTGTGGTCAGTTTACAGAGGGGTGGGGAGAAACTGGCAGGATCAGCCAGGTTTTCTAGGTGTTACAGGGGGCCAAATGACACAGGACAATCACTGTGTCATATAACATGCTTTAAAGGAGCAGGATCCATTTTTTTTTTGGGTTAATAAACGCTTTAAGATAAAAAACCTCCTGCAGCAGCCCCCCTCAACCCCCAATACTTACCTGAGCCCCATCTCGATCCAGCAATTGGCAACTCCCTTCTTATTGGCTGAAACACAGCAGCGGGCGCCACTGACTCCTGTTGCTGTCAGTTAAAGTCAGTGAGCCAATGAGGAGAGAGAGGGGGCAGGCCGACCCGCGGCTCCATGTCTGAAAGAACATACAGAGCAGCAGCTCGGCTCGAGTGCCGCCATAGCAAGCTGCTTGCTGTGGGGGCACTTGGCAGGAGGGAGGGACCAGGAGCACCGGTAAGGGACCCGAGAAGGCGAGGATCTGCGCTGCTCTGTGCGAAACCACTAAACAGAGCAGGTAGGTATAACATGTTGGTTATTTAAAAAACAAAACAAAAACAAGACTTTAATATCACTTTAAAGCTCGGTTCACACAAGATGCAGTGCAAATTGACAGCGAATTCACTGCAAATTCGCACCGCATCTAAATTGCAAACCTGTTCATGCAAACTGATTGCGGAGTGTATGTTAAGTTAACGACACCCCACAATCACAGACATCCCAACCTGCAAAAACTCACTTCAGGGAGGTGGTAAACTCATTTCAGGGAGGTGGCGCTTCGCGCCCGCAACCCCCCCCCCCCCCCCCGCGGCAAAATATTTTTTAAATCACCTTTTTAATATTTTTCCACAGTGCTTCTGGGGAAGGGGGTGGGTGGTGGTGGACGTCAGTATTTTTTTTATTTTTAATAATTGTTTTTTTTTTTTACATCTTAATTTGTTTCTTAAATTTGTTTCACAATGCTTTTTGGGGGGAGGTGGTCGGGGCAGTGGACAGCGTTGGTAGGGCAGGGGAGAGTGGTGTTAAACTTTTTTTTTTTTTTTTTTTTTTACAATTTTTTTTTTTTATATTTCTTGGAGGGGTTTTGGTGAGATGTCAGCATATACACTTGTTAATTTTTTTACTTCAAAGCAGATTATATAAATATATATATATATATATATACATAACAAATAAACAAACAGTGTGTATATGTATATATTTATATATATATATATATATATATATATATATATATATATATATATATATATATATTGTCCTATGCTGTAAGGAGACTCAACACAAGAAGAAGAACGTTTGTTCTCTAGCGTTTGAGAATTCTCCTATTAAAATCAATGCAATTTGGAGCCCTAATTACAAGGACAGATTGTTTAGTGTTGATGGGGATGCTAAGGGCGGAAGCTGTTTGCAGAGACGTCTGCGGGGACAGAGTCCATCTTCATAGCTGTTCCCCGCCACACCGATCATTCCCGGGAGATCGGGAGGCGCTTACGGGTGTGCAGGAGCCGCCGCAGAAATGCGGGAGTCTCCTGCACCTTGCGGGAGACTTGAGATGTCTGCAATCAGTTCGCAGAACGCAGCGCTATTTGCAGAATCAGATCCCATGCGATCCAATTCTGGTGCGAACCCAAAAGAAGGGTCCTGCAAGCCTTTTGTCCGAACGCGATGCAAATTCAGCCATACAGTTTGCATGGCTGAATTTGAATCGCACAGACATCGCATGTGATCTGCACAGCAATGTGGTGTGAATCACATGCAATGTCTGGCATCGCACAAGTGTGAACCGACCCTAAGTGTGTTTATATATGGAGCATTTACTAGTAGGCAGTACAAAAAAAAAAAACATAAACATGATGCATTTTCATTGCCTAGACTACTACAAACCTCACAATGCTATACAATGGGAAAAAAAGACAGGTCATATTTTCCAAATCATGCTGCAAAACAGTGCCTAGACCAGGATATGCAGTTAGCGGACCTCCAGCTGTTGCTAAACTACAAGTCCCATCATGCCTCTGGGTGTCATGCTATGCCTCAACAACTGCAACAGCTGGAGGTAATTGCATATCCCTGGCCTAGATTATTAGGACTATGTGGACATGCACTGTAATACATTGCAACGCTTGGCCCTAAAAGTATGTGTATAGAGCGTGCCCAAACAAGAGAACCTGTCCCTTTCCCCGTGAATGGTTTGTTCAGTGATACAATAATACATATATCAATGATTCATGACAATATACTGTACAAGTGGTTGAACTGTAGACACCAAATCCTACAAAGTAATATAAACAGTACATCCTTCTAATTGTATCCAATCCCTTTTTAATTGGTCCAATGAAAAATTAACTAAATGAAGCACTTTAGGCTTTCCATCATCAGTAAGCAGGGATAATTCCTCTGTGTGAGGTCCTCTCCGTGAAAGACATTATTGCCTGTTGCCATGGTGACGCGGCTAAGAGATTCTTAAAAAGAGCCTGAAATACATCCCCCCCCCCCCCCCCCCCATTACAAAAATACCATTTAATAATACAAGCTGATAATAGTTTATACCATGGGATTTTTGTGTGAGTTTACCTAAAGAAAAAGAGGTGAATCCAAACAGTTCTTGTGATCGTCTTCACAAGGGAAGGATCATCGATTGTTTTCTGCGAGCTGCAAGAAAAAGGAACATAAAACCTTCTGTTACAAAATAAGAACCAGTGAGTGTAGAAAAAAATGTTACCGTACCTAAGTGCTATAAGAAATATATAGATATATATACATATATACACATATATACACATATATATATATAATACATACACATATATATATATATATATATATATATATATATATATATATATATAATATATATATATATATATATATATATATATATATATATATATATATATATATATATATATACATACATATATATATATATATATATATATATATATATATATATATATATATATACATACATATATATATATATATACACACATACATACACATATATATACACATACATACACATATATATATACATACACACACACATATATATATATATATATATATATATAATATATATATATATATATATATATATATATACACACATACATACATACATATATATATATATATATATATATATATATATATATATATATATATATATATATATATATATATTATATATATATATATACACACATACATACATACACACACATACACATATATATATATATACATATATATATGTGTAAATGTTACCAAACCTTTTTTTCTTTTTAGAATCTTTATTTGTAACACAGAGAGTACAACATAGCCAACAATGTCCTACTGATGAGGGTTTGCAAATAAGAAAACAGAGGTAAATGCATCGACATACATGGCTATAAAAACATAGGGTATAAACGAGGATGGGGAGGGAAACTAGGAAAAGAGGGAAAAATATAGAGCAACATTGCTAAGGGGGATTTCCCCTATGTGACCCCTGGGTAAGCATTCTGACTGAATAAAATACGAGATCAATGCAAAGGGTGAACTCCAAAAACTCCAGGACGCTCCACCGTGAAGCGGCCGCAGAGGACCCCACCGGTCTTCTGCGGACCGGTGGGGTCCTCTTACCACCAATAATTCTGGACCTGACAGAAAAAAAGGAAGACAGCTATATACAGAAGATCTACAGTTATAAAAGCACATTTGGGCAGCTGATGAAGCCTAAAAGAAGTCGCAGTCAAACTAATATAAAAAAGAGAATGGCTACAATGTGAACCTAGGACCTTATGATTGATTTCATCATGCTTTTTAATATTAGTTTTTTTTTTAACTTTTGATCTTGTTTCCTCTGTTGTTATTATTAGACTTTTTCCACACTGCTCCATGCAGTTTTCCTGCAGCACAGGTGCAGCGCAGTGTACTCGCAGTTTTTGTGCAAGTGACCCGCACTTTCCCTTAGACCGCTATTAGATCAGGCATTTTTGGTGCGTCTTCTGAAAATGTACCAAAAACGGCAGATCTAATTAAAGTCTATGGCAGAGTGCGGATAACCTGCACAAAAAACACGAGTACACTGCGCTGCACCTGTGCTGCAGGAAAACTGCACCAGAGCAGTGTGGAAAAAGTCTAATAATAACAACAATAGTGGTGGCGGAACCTCAAAATAGAGGAAACAAGATCAAAAGTTTAAAAAAAAAAACTAGTATTAAAAAGCATTTATAATAAACAAGCTTATTTCTATAAAATGTATCAAATGGATCAGTAAATGAAATGCAGCCACATTCAGGGTGATTTAGTAAGGAGTTGATTCAATTCAATACATTTATTAAATATTCACTTAAATTATCTAATCAAACTCACATGACTGGATAACTAAAACTAATATTCATTAAGTTTATTCTCAATACCTTTAGTAAATCAGCCTCTGCTTTTTTACTCACAGTGATGTGCAGCCGCAATGGCCCTAATTCACTAAAGAAGAAAATGTTCATTTTCAAAGGAATTATCACCAAATTTAATGAATGAGGTGAAACAAAGTTAAAATGAATGTTCCAAAAAAATACCCAAACATGTGCATGGAAATAAAAAAAATAAAAAAAAACCAGGATATTTGCTCGCACATAATTGGAAGTCTGCACAACTTTTCCTAATTCATTAAAGCCCGAGTTCACACTGCCTGCGACTTCCACGTGACTATGTCATCGGACCCCAGCGTGACTTCAGCACCACTTGTATACGACTTCTTAAACAGAAGTCAATGCAAGTCATATCAAAGTGGGACCAAAAGTAGTGCGGGAACCTTTTTCTAAGTTGGAGAGACTCAAGTCACAGCGATTGGGCCAGTTCCATTGTACAGAATGGGGTCCGACTGGGGTCTGACTTCTGGAAACATTTCTCAGAGATTTTGGTCTATATTGACATGATAGCATCACACAGTTGCTGCAGATTTGTCGGCTGCACATCCATGATACAAATCTCCCATTCCACCACATCCCAAAGGTGCTCTATGCTTTCATGTTGTTTACTTCAAATCCTGACCCTACCATCTGAATGTCGCAGCTGAAATCGAGACGCATCAGACCAGGCAACATTTTTCCAATCTTCTATTGTCCAATTTTGGTGAGCTGTGCGAATTGTAGCCTAATTTTGCTGTTCGTTCTTAGCTGACAGGAGTGGCACCCGTTGTGGTCTTCTGCTGCTATAGTCCACCTGCTTCAAGGTCCGATGAATGGGCATTCAGAGATGGTATTCTGCATACCTTGGTTGTAACGAGTGGTTATTTGAGTTACTGTGACTTGACAAAGCGCTGGACGCGAAACATGTTGTCACGGTGACGGGACCATGCACATGATCTGCCTCCCTGTGCCTTCTCTCCACTCCCTCCATTGGCTATAGCCGTGTCCTTTGGCGCATGCGAGTGACATCATCGCTAGACACAGCGTCTGTACGGTGCCACTGCAAGAAGATTCATAGAGCCTCTGGCTAGGCATAAGCCATCTCAGTGGCGGCTGGTGCTCAAATTTTTTTGGGGGGCGCAAACAAACTGAAAAGTTCTGAAAAAAAACCCCATCAATTGCAGCCTCACTTTACCATCAATCGCAACCACTGTGCCATCAAACGCAGCCACTGTACCCATCAATTGCCGCCACTGTGCCATCAAATGCAGCCACTGTGCCATTCAAACGCAGGCACTGTGCCCATCAATTGCTGCCACTGTACCATCAAACACAGCCACTGTGCCATCAAACGCAGCCACTGTGCCCATCAATTGCCGCCACTGTGCCATCAAACGCAGCCACTGTGTCCATCAAACGCAGCCACCGTTCCATATCAAATGCTCCCACTGTGCCACCAAATACTGCCACTGTGCCATCAAATGCTGCCACTGTGCCCCATCAAATACAGCTACTGTGCCCATCATATGCAGCCACTGTGCCCATCCTATACAACCACTGGGCCCATCTTATGCAGCCACTGTGCCCCATTAAATGCAGCCACTCTGCAGCATTGAATGCAGCCACTGTGCCCATCATATGCAGCCACTGTGCCCATCAAATGCAGCCATTGAGCCCATCAAATGCAGCCACTGTGCCCATCAGATGCAGCCTCACTGTGCCCATCAAATGCAGCCTCACTATGCCCCATCAAATGCAGCCTTACTGTGCCCCATCAAATGCAGCCTCACTATGCCCCATCAAATGCAGCCTTACTGTGCCCCATCAAATGCAGCCTCGATGTGCCCCATCAAATGTAGCCTCACAGTGCCCCATCAAATGCAGCCTCGCTGTGCCCCATCAAATGTAGCCTCACAGTGCCCCATCAAAAGCAGCCTCACTGTGCCCCATCAAATGCTCCCAGTGTGGCCTATCAAACGCAGCCACTGCGCCATATCAAATACTGCCAGTGTCCCCCCCGCCCGCCGTCTGTACTTACCCTGTGTCAGTAGCGGTGGGACAGCTCCTCAATGTCTTCTCCTGTCCTCTGCTATGATTGAATGCCTGATAGACGTCCAATTACAGCGCCTGTCGTTTCAGCCAATCAGGTGACAGGTAACAGATCTGAACGGAGAGGCAGTTTAGTGTTAGGAAAGCGAATATTCATTTGCTTTTCTAACACAGCTGAGTGGCACTCGCAGATCACCTTTTTTGACGCTTATTAGAGCCTATGGCCTTCCTATATTGCACTGCCCTATGATATAAGCCCTGATTTCCATCTTTTATACATAATGATTACAATGTAAATGCAAACACCACATACAGCACAGTTCTATGGAACACGCAGCTCTAATTACATAGAAGGCCCACTGAAAACAATACATTTCCTTCCTATATCGAGGCATCTGACCAAGATGGGTTCATAACGGTGTTTACCTCTCCTGGGAGGGGGTGCTGCAGTCCCCAGCTTGGTGTGGGTGGATGTTTCTCAGATGCTGCGGATGTAAGAGCTGTATAGAGAGATCAGTCAGCTAAGCTTAGCTAAGCCTATCCCTTCCTGTCTGAGCACCTGCTGTACATGTATGCTGATCATACTGCTTACACTGACACAGGGGAAAACAGCCTGGCCTACTGGAGCACAGCAACGCTAAACCAGGAAGGAAAGAAAAATAAAAAAAAATCCATCACCTAATATATAATTATGATATAAGATAATGTCATCTGATACCCAGGAGCCGATGCTGGTACACAAATCTGCTTAAAGGAAACTCTTCTGTTTAGAGGGTAGATTTATACAACTTTGGACAGCTCAGTAAAACTAACAATGAACTGCTAATTCATCAATAGGTCCTATAACTGAAGATGCGTAAAAAAAAAAAACATACCATGTCAATGCAACCCACAGAGGTGGACTACCACCATTTAAAACAATTTCTAACGTGAGAACATACGTTGGTGTGTGTTAAAACGCATAGGCGCAATGGGCCAGAAGAGAAGCAATCAATTTCTAAACATGCGGAATAAATGATTCATATTCATTTCCATCCACAATCATTAGTCAGCAGTCAGAAAATTTCAAGACTTCATTTGATGAGTCTATGGGGTTGATTTACCAAAGGCAAATAGACTGTGCAGTTGCACTAAGTTGCTCCAGAGCTTAGTAAATGAGCAGAAGCTCTGCTGACTTCCATCATCCAATCACATGTAAGCAAAAATGGTGTTTTTTAAATTTTCCTTGCATGTGATTGGGTATTCTTTACAAAGTGCAGCTTTACCTCATTTACTAAGCTCTGGAGTAACTGCACTTGCAGAGTGCAACTGCACTTTGCAAAGTGCATAGTCTATTTATCTTTAGACCCCTTTCACACTGGGGCGTTTTTCAGGCGCTTTAGCGTTAAAAAAAGCGCCTGAAAGAAGCCTCATCTGCAATCCCGATGTAAAAACCCGAGCCCTTTCACACTGCCAGCACCCGAAAAACGCTGGTAAAGCGCTGATTAAGACCTCTTTCACACTGGGGCGTTTTTCAGGCGTTTTTCGGGCACTGGCAGTCTAAAAGGGCTCGGGCCATCTGCGCACCCAGCCCCGGGGCAAAAACAAGAAAGCGCTGCAAAGAATCTGCTTGCAGGACTTTTTTTGACGCCCTGCCAGCGCAGCGCCCCAGTGTGAAAGCACTCGGGCTTTCACATTGAGATTGCAGATGAGGCTTCTTTCAGGCGCTTTTTTTAACGCTAAAGCGCCTGAAAAGCGGCTGAAAAACGCCCCAGTGTGAAAGGGGTCTTAGTAAATTAACCCTTATATGCCTGTTTTGTTATGTTACCTGATGCTCATTATACCACTGATTTCATGCTTTTCTGGCAAAATTTTTTTAGCATTTTGTCTATTATTACTATCATCATTATCATTACTATCACTATTTGTATTATTATAATTGGTTTTATTAAATACATATTATTAATAAAGCAACACTTTTTAAAAATGTATTTAAACGAGAAGTGCGGGATTTGAAAAAATTAACATTAATCATACTAACCTACTGTATGTGGATGCAGCATGTGTCCCCCACCACCTCTACACCGAGACCTGAGTGATCAAAGAGGAGCGATCGCTTAGTTCTCAGTCTTCAGTGAGCAGACAGCTGGTGATTATCATTTACCGCCTCTCTGCTCTGCCCCTCCAGTGCTCACTGGAGCGCCTGGCTGTGAAGGGGGTAGGAGAGGCTGGCTCAGGCTCTTAGTGGCATGCTAAGAGGATGAGCCGGCTTCTGGTCAGGCATCTGGGCGGATACCGACATTATTGTCAGGATCCCTCCAGAGCCTGGACCAGCTCTATGACAGCAGGTCTGTGAATGCAGGCCACAGGAGTACAGAACTTAGTGCACTCCTGTGACCTACAGGAGAAGTATGGCCAAAGAGCTTTGGGCATACTTCTTTTATCCTGAGATTTTATCAAATCATACCAAATATTTGTTACAGCTTATATATACCCTTTGGTTTTGTTTTTATCTTATTTTACTATAATGTCTCAATACGCCTTCCTGATGAAGTGGCCTGCATAAGCCAATGAAACGCATTGATGGTGTTACATTTTATCATATGATCAATAAAGAAAATTTCAAGCATCACTCTTCTTGCGTGCCTCTGCTATCTACACTACCCATTTTTCGTGCTAAACTCCTTCACCTTCATATGGAATAAATTGATTGCTAAGGCTAGAGCTACATATAGGACTTTTGATTGCCCGACTAAGAAAAAACAAATTATAATTTATGCCACACAAATGCGCGCGTTTGTGTTTGAACGTTTGAAATTTTTGTTAGGGCACTATTGCAAGGCCCCTTTCACAACAGTGCATTGTGGTCAAAGGCGTGTTCTATCACAATGCTTTAAGTGCAGTACGATACTTTGCGGTGCCATTCCCACTGGTCAGCTATGGGCTTTAATTTAGATTTGAATGGCACTGTCAGGGCTGGGCTCTCAGCCTTTCCTTCTCAGGTTGCTCAGCTGTCGGTTAATTGCCAGTACTCATCGTTGCACAGTGGCTCACCTGTTGATCATCTCCTGCTCGTCAGTCAAGCCAAGAGCCAGCCCCTTCTGGCTATTTAAACTGCCTGGTTCATTTCATGAACTGCCTTCGCCTTGGGCAACATATCTAGAAACTCTCTGCTGTGTTTCTGTTGAAGACTTGCCTGGCTGACGTTCCTTCTGGTTTCTGATCCTGTCTGCTGCCTCTGACTACGCTGATCTCTGGCTTCCTAATTTCCTGGCTTGTTCTAACTACCCAATTTGGCTATTGAACCCTGGCTATGTTTTGACTACATTTACCAGTTGTACCATTTTATTAAAAGGTGTGATTTTTACTGCATTTTCTGTCTCCGTCTGTTTCATGGTTCCTGACAGGCACCCCATGAACCTACACAACACAAAGATGTGAAACAACTGTGTCTGTGGTACACTTTGTTGAAAAATTGGTGCATGTCTAGTTTTGGTGATTTGTCAATCAAAATCAATGGGTTGCTTAAGGCAATGTACATTAAACACGTAATACTGCATGTTAAGCACCTGTGTGTGAACAAGTTTTAAAGGTTGGAGTCTTCACTGGGTTATTTCCTGTACTCTAAGGCCCCTTTCACACTGGTGGACTGATTGGGTCTGCCTGTCATTTTCAGGCGGACCCAGTCAGACCCTCCAATCTCCTTTATGGATCGGTGGGTGTGAATGGACATGTGTCAGTTTACACCCACTGACATCCAATGCAATCTGCTAAAAACAGATGGATGGGGATCTGTTCCCCATCCGTCTGGTGAATTGGATCGGATGGCAGTCGGGTATAAACGGACAGGCTCTCCTCTATGGGCAGCTGAGTGTAAACGGACCGCCTGTCTGTTTACATCCAGCTGCCCATAGAGGAGAGTGGGCTTTGTCTTTGTCCACTCTGCATAAGCGGAGTGAACACAGACTAGCCATCCACCTGCTCAACAGGGGTCAGTGGACAGATTCCCCGCTGAGCAGGAGGACTTCAACTGAGCCTGCCCCATGTGGAAGGGGCCTAAGGCTTAAAGGGGTTGTAAACCCTGGCCTTTTTTCACCCTAATGCATGCTATGCATTAAGGTGAAAAACCTCTTTTGCTGCTGCAGCGCCCCCCTTATACTTACCGGAGCCCCGTAATTCCCACGACGGGAATGAGCACACTAGCTCCGCCTGGTGTCTTGTGTCCTGATTGGACAGATTGATAGCAGTGCAGCCATTGGCTCCCGTTGCTGTCAATCAAATCCAATGACATGGGCGCCGGGGGCGGAGCGGTGTCCTGCTGTCTATGTCTACAGACGCTGCAGCAGGACATGGGAGAATGCCCGAACGGGTATCCACGAAGGAGAGCGCTTCTCCAGTGGGGCATTCGAGAAGAGGAGGAGCCAGGAGCACCGCGGAGGGACCCCAGAAGAGGAGGATCGGGGCCACTCTGTGCAAACCAACTGCACAGCAGAGGTAAGTATGACATGTTTGTTATTTAAAAAAAAACAAACAAAAAAAACGAACCTTTCCAACCACTTTAATGCACATGACCGAACAGGGGCACGCAGGGTGTCTAGAGCGGGCCTAATCAACATCTCAGGACCTGCCCTGCCATGTACAGCTGTCCATTGAGATGAATTAAAAAATGCAGTTGTCTAGATTTATGCACTGTGGGTTGCATAAAGCACCCGCACATGCACAGACCCAGATACGGTGCATTTGGAGCATATGCCTGAGCATTTACTTTACGTGACCCCCATCACATGACCATGTATGGCCGCATCTTCTTATTCATCTCCATGGGAGGCTGTATGCTGCAGTGGTTACGCAGGCTCTGCACACTGTACGGCCAAAATTGTGTAAAGAAACAATAAGATGCAATTACCGGTAATCATAGTTCTCTATTTAAAAGATACGGCAAAATAATTGCTACTATGAGTAGAGGACTGATTTGGAGCATTGTGATACTGTCTGCGATCACTCAACAACCACAAATTATACTTCAACAACTAAAAATGAAATGCCCTAAGGCAGGTCCAAAGCAAAGCAAGCGATTTTAGTCGCTCAACTGCAAGATCAAAAAATGACCTATCATGTCATGTGTTTTATTGTTTAGCGCTTCATTGCTACCTTTTTGCCAGCAATTTCAGTAATATACTTTAGCTACTATAAAACTGTAGCTCAGTCAGCTGGTGATTTTATGCCAGTAAAACAAAGAAATGGTCACACTCTGAATTTCCAAAAAACTTGCTTGATGTACCTTTATTGTCACAAGTGTATCAGATAGACACAGGACAAGCAGTTGACGCGTTTCACAAACGATAGCTTGCTTGTTCACAACCATGGATTATATGCCAGTAGGGGATGGAATCAGACAGACATCTTTAGGACCACTGATGGAGCAGAAAAGCATGAAATGTGACATGCGGGCATAAGACTGTGGTCCAGGCTGCACACCCACTGAGTACCCCTAGTTCTCCACAGTGCAAGGGAAGTGCTGGAAGGATGGAGAGATCGAACGTGTCCTGGAAGTCACATAAAAATGCCTCTTTCACATGGGCATTCAGGGGATAGGGAAGGGTGGTGGTGTTTGGGCGTTTGAGCCCAAACAGGCGTTTGAGCCGAAGTTTTACTACCCCCCCCCCCCCCAACCACCAACCTACAGCCTACAATACAGCCAGGAGGGCTCTGTGCACATGTCATGGACGTGCATGGCATGAAGAGTTGACAGGCAGAATGTCTGTCAAACTTTGCTCTTCCAGTCAATGGGGTCGTGCTGCAGTTTTGGCTCACGTTTGTGGCGCACTGGTCCCATTTAAAATTGTTCAGCAATAAAAAAAATTTAAAAAAAAGCAGGATTGCCTCCTGAACACCTCATAGCGGCTGTTTAGTTGCACTCTGAAAAGCAATACACTGCAGATTGCCTATTGAGAGACTGGGCATGCTGTGTATCCCATGCTGTGTGTACAAGGCCTTACGTATACAGGAACTAAACAGGCCCTTTGTGCATTTTATTTTGTGTGTATGTTACTTGTACAGTTCAGCTCCAGCCAAAGGTATTTATTTTGTTTTGGATAGAGCAGACCAGGGTTGGTGACAGTTTTTTGACTGTCAAGCTTTTGGGGGGGAGATTTCCCCACATTTCCTGCCAGAACAGGAAGTGATGAGAAATAAGCCCTACGGTGACTCAAATAAAAAAACACATTTGTAAACATAACAGCTAGTATTTCAAAAGAAAGTTCAGCAATGTCAGCCTACGTTATTTTCTAATTGCAGGCTTGCTTTAAAGTGACCTTTTTAGTAGCTCCAGAAGTCTACATAGGATAACCCTTGATGTGTCACAATACACAGCAACAGAAAGGCCTCATGCACACCAGGCGTCTGTTTACCCCCTTTGAACGCCAGAACACCTAGCAGGAGAAAACTGCTTTAAAAAACGTGTAAAAGCCGCGTATTGCACATACATTTAGAAGCGTGAAGCGTCTGAGTATTAATGGATTCCATTGACTTAGAATAATAATTCATTCTGGCTACTGGAATGCATTAACTCTCAAATACACTTAAATACATCTAGCATTTAGATGCATTCACACGCGTTTCCGTGCATTCAGCTTTTTTTCAAATATAAATTTTATTGTTTTCCAAGAAAAAAGAAACAAAGGAGGAGAACAAAGAATAAAAAAAAAAGGGAAAACGACAGACAATACATTACAATGCCAGCCTTAACAAGTGATGGGCGCAGGAAAGTACATGTAACAATAAAAACCACAATATCAGTGTTAGCTAAAATCGTGGTGGTACATTCGTCTTCCACATTTCCCATCTACAGAATTCAGCTTTTTTTCTGTTCTTCCACTCTTCTCCTGTTTGTGCCTTTGGTGGGTTCTTTCTTTCAGCCTGTAAGCGCTCTTCCTCTAATACGCCTGTAAATGCACATGTATGCATGGACACATAGGCTTACATAAAGGTTCTTTTACAGGCTCAAAAAAAGCCACACGCCTGTAAAACTTTTATAAGGCGCTTTTTAAGGCCCAGCGTGCATGAGGCCTAAAAAAGAAAAAATTCAGTCAATAGTCTCTCAGGGTCGGCCTCACAGCTGCATTCTAGTGGAATGATATCATAGTCTGCTGCAGGCAGAATGAAGCATATCCCCAGTCCTTCCTTCCTTTGCAATTATACTGTTTAGTGCCAGCTCATTAAAAGGCAAACCATAAGTACTGCTAACCCTACTTCTGTACAGAAGCTGCAAGCAGATATAAAGTAGCACTATGCACTCCAGCTCTGTGTTGCTTTGTATCATTCAGTGCATTTTTTAATACATGCAGTAGAAGAGTCTGAATTTGTTTCGATATTAGCATCCTGTATTCCCCTGCAGAGCTGCACTTAGACTGGAAGAGGGAGAGGCTGTACTCTCAGCTAAAAGGTCTCTTTTGCTTTACAAACTTACATTTTAAGTGGAAACATGTTTATGGGAGAAAAACACAGGCCTAATTCATATGCAGGAACCCCTTCACAGCCCTATAGGCAGGGCAGGGTGGTTGGTACCCAAGTTGGAAGAATAGCACATAGAGTCCAGAGGAAGGTTGAACAAATAATATTGGGTTGAGTTGCATGTTTGACAGATACCAAAGCGGAACAATCAGCAATCACTAGCACTAGTATGCGGCTGTAGAAACTGCGGCAAAACACTTGCCATAACAGTTCTGAATCCAGACACTATTAGTAATTACAGTGACACTGGCAGGGCAGGGCAGGAATTCTGGTATTGGTAATCCTAGCAATGCTAGCGGTACAGGGGTATATGTTTAACATCAAGGTTATCACATGCTATAGTCTACATTACCAGGGCAGCATCTGTGTGGGGTGTGACTGACAGAGTGGCGGTACAAGCGGTGCTAGTCCTATGGTGCAGTAATGAAGTCCAGAGAAAAGTCCATAATCTGTCCTTCCTTGAAGAAGAACCTTTTCCCTAAGCAAATTCACTATCCCTAGAAAGTGGGTTTCCTTTCCCTAACCTAGCCACCTGCAACTGCATGCCTAATGCAGTGGGGCACTGCTACTTATTAGCATTGCCAACACTAAAGATGGCTGCTGAGGTCACCCAGTGTTGCAGTGTGCAATTGGACCACTGTTCACCTTGTAACATCTATGGAGTCTGCATAAGAACAAACTTCCTCCTCCATCTGTACAGTGGCCCAACAATACAGTGCCATCTACAGAATGGGGGTGGTAAACCGCACCTGCCTACAACCCAATTACTGGACTGGCCCAAGCTGTAATGTTTCATCACAGTGTAACTTGTAGAAAGTTCAGGATCTGCCTGTGCTGTCTAGTATAGCTGTGTAAATCACATGACCGGCTGAACATTGAGAGAACAGCACTCTTTCCCTTTCATGTCACAGCACTGGTGCTTAGTGATTGGACATTCAGACATCAAGCGATGCCACATGGGGGAAAGGATTTATAAGCCCTCTGTAAGCTTAACTTGGAGCCAGCACAGGCCATCCCTTCTTCATTCCCAGTGGCTGAACCACACAGTGGAGGAGCAAAAGGAAGGTGAGTATTTGCCGCTGGAAAGGGTGACATTAAAGTGATATTAAAGTGGGGGTCCACCTACACCGCCAAAAAAAAAAAAATATTAAAAGCCAGCAGCTACAAATACTGCAGCTGCTGACTTTTAATACATGGCCACTTACCTGTCCCAGGGTCCAGCGATGTCGGCAAGCGACGCCGAGAACCCTCTCGGTTCTCGGCAGCTGCCGCCGCCATCCTAGGTGAGGGAATCAGGAAGTGAAGCGTTGCGGCTTCACTTCCCGGTTCCCTACTGCGCATGCACGAGTCGCGCTGCGCATCCCAAGTGGTCCCCGCTCTCTCCTGGGAGCTGTGTGTTTCCCAGGAGACAGCGCGGAGGGACAGGAAAAGGCATAGACTCCCATGGGAGTCTATGCCGGAAGTGGGTGCAAATACCTGTCTTAGACAGGTATCTGCACCCCCCTCCCCCCTGAAAGGTGCCAAATGTGACACCGGAGGGGGGGAGGGTTCCGAAAAGGGGAAGTTCCATTTTTGTGTGGAACTCCGCTTTAAAGCTTCATATTTTTTTTACAGTAACATAATAAACATGTTATACTTACCTACCCTGTGGAATGGTTTTGCACAGAGTAGCCCCGATCCTTCTCTTCACGGGTCCCCTGCTGGCACTCCTGGCCCCTCCCTCCTGCCAAGACCCTCAAAACAAGCAGCTTGCTATGCGTGCACCCAGGCAGGCTTACCCCCGAGCTGCTGCTTTGTCTGTCCATTCACAAATAGAGCTGCGTCTTGGCCCTGCCCCTCTCTCTTCTCATTGGCTCACTGTCTGTGATTGACAGCAGTGGGAGCCAATAGTGTTGTGGGAATTTTATGTATTTAAGATGTAAGATATATAAGATGTATTTTAATATGTATTGCCATAGTGTCTCCCAGTGTTAGTTCTCCCGCAACCCGCTCAAAACTTCCTGAGGTTGGGGGGGGTGTTCGCTCTGCAAAGACATTATCGGTTTAGCGGATGTGCGCTCGTGTCACCCCTGTATGCCTGATCAACATATTGAGGGAACGATGGAGCTAAGATGGTGATTATGTCTGTTTACTGGGGAAATGCGGGAGACATGGGTTGTTTAAAGATGCATTATACCATTATGCTGACAGGGCGCCTAATAGCGCAAGAGTATAGTGGAATATCCACGACAATAGCTCCCGCTGCTGTCTCAGCCAATGAGAAGGGAGAGTCCCTGGAGAGCCGAGGCTCTCATGCACAGAGCTGGAGTAAGATCGGGCTCAGGTGAGCATTAGGGGGGGCTGGGAGATCTGCTGCATAGAGAATGCATGAAGGTAAAAAACCTTGAGCCTTTACAACCACTTTAATTGAACCTGTTGCTTAGTTGTGTATGGCCAAAGCACAATTTAACTTTAAATGCCTTTCAGGCAAATTCTGGTTTCTGATATCAATAAGCAGTATTACTTGGGAACCACAGAATGGGCTGGGATCTGTGAGTAACAGAAGCACTGACTGGTGAGTGAGTAGAGGCACCCACTCAGAGCTTCCTCCCCACACAAATCTCAAATTTTAACCAAGAAGGGCACTCAAAGCTTCCTGAGAACTAGAGGGAGGCGCTTAGTAAACTTACATCTAGGGGGATTGCTTGAACTATATATATATACAGTATCAGGGCTTTTTTTTAGCGGGAACACGGGGGAACGCAGTTCTGGCACCTCCAACAGTGAATGTATTTTATGGCTAGGTGTGCTGAAGGGTCTATTGATGTTGGCTGCTGAGGGATCTATTGTCGCTGGTTGGGATCTTTTTTTTGTGTGGGGGTCTGTTGTTGCACGGTAGGTCTATTTATGTTGACTGGGGGGTCTTATGTTGCTGTGGGGTCAATTGTTGCTGGAAGGGATCTACTGTTGAGGAAGAGGTCTATTGTTGCTGGCTGCTGGAGGGTCTATTGATGTTGGCTGCTGAGGGATCTATTGTCGCTGGTTGGGATCTTTTTTTTGTGTGGGGGTCTGTTGTTGCACGGTAGGTCTATTTATGTTGACTGGGGGGTCTTATGTTGCTGTGGGGTCAATTGTTGCTGGAAGGGATCTACTGTTGAGGAAGAGGTCTATTGTTGCTGGCTTCTGGAGGGTCTATTGATGCTGGCTGCTGGGGGATCTATTGTCGCTGGTTGGGATCTTTTTTTTGGTGTGGGGGTCTGTTGTTGCACGGTAGGTCTATTTATGTTGACTGGGGGGTCTTATGTTGCTGTGGGGTCAATTGTTGCTGGAAGGGATCTACTGTTGAGGAAGAGGTCTATTGCTGCTGGCTGCTGGGGGTCTATTGTTGCTGGGGTGGTATTTTGTTACAAGGGGTCATTGTTTCTGGGGAGAGGTCTGTTGTGTGGGCGATCGATTATTGTGGTGGGTCTGTTGTTGCTGGAGGAGCCTATTGTTGCTGGGGTGAGGTCTATCAAACTTCATACAAATTACTTAGCAGAACAAAATGATACTTGGTCCTGTATTCTGTAAAAGGGGTGGTACTGGGGGGTGGGTAGGGGGTGAAACCAAGAGACAGTGCTCAGAGGTGGGTAGGGGGCAGAGATGAAGGGTGACTAAGAAGGTGGGGGTTCCTGCACCTAGTCTCTGAGAAAAAAGCCCTGTACAGTATACATAGATATATATATATAAAATGTCCCTAGTTTGGGGAAAGTAGACAAGTAAGGTTGAGCTGTTAGTTTGGGAGATTTGTTCTTACTTCCTGTCCTGATGACTAGACAGGTAGGAAGTGAGATAATCTACTCCAGAGATAGCAATAAAAACATATCAGAAGGAAGTTTTGGGCACTTGATCGTTGTTTCGATTAGCTGTTCTGATTCTGTACTGTTCTGTTTTGTAAATGAGAAATTATCTTTTTAACCAACTCAGCAATGTGTAATGGGCCTCAGTCAGCACATGCCTCGTGTAGATTTGTGTTTGGCTAGGAAAGCACCAGACATGTTTTGTAGAGTCTAAAAGTAATTTGTAAGTAATATTTAGTGAAAATCCAAAGCAATCTTAGGGGTTCAAAAGGTCCCCTTTAATCAGGGTTTGAAAAATTGAAGAACAGAAAAAACAGAAGAACTGATGCTTGACTAGGTAAATATGGAGTGATCTTAAAGGGAGGTTTGGGGGCATACAGTACAGTCAGAAGGATCTGCTCCAGACACGAGTTTAGGCTGCCTCTTTAGTATCCAAATTTTTCCAAGCTCCGTTGAAGAGAACCCCAAATGCATTGTGTTTTTTACTGAATGTTACTTTCAATAAAATACATTTCTGGACTTGCAAAATGTGTCTGGTTTCTCATCATGCACCATGAGTACAACGTTTCTAAGCTTTCCCCAGCCGTTCAAAACGCAGGGAAAATATTTGACTTGAGTTGAACTTCAAAGTAGAACTTCAGAATTATTTATTAATTTATTTTTTGGTTTCCCTGCCCCCTCCCTCCCTGCAGTATCTAAAAAAGTGCCAATCTTCTTTTACCCTCTCCATGCTGCAGCACTGCCCTCAACTTCCTTCTTGGCCTAGCGGTGGTAGTCATTCTAAGGGCAGTACTCATCCTGCCATTTTTCTGGGGGCTCACAGTAGTCGGGGCTGAACAGCACTTACACTAGTACACGAGTGCCACTTAGACCTGGAAGAATGCTTGTCCCCTGCTGATGCTGGAGGAAGAAAAAGTCCTGGTGACATCGCTGGACTGGCAAGCAGGGTTGGCCTGTCCATTAAGGGCGCACAGCTGCCGCCCCCTCTATCCATGCCACCCCCTATATGATTAATAGAACGGCCTTTTCATGCGTCCGGCCCCTTTCAAGACGCCGGATGCATGAATTACAGCTGCGGGGGTGTTTTTTGAAGCACCTGATTAGAGTCATAGGCTCTAAAAGGGTTCAAAATAGGGTGGACTCGTGGCGCAGAGCATTGCGCTCGCAGCCCATCCAGGTGTGTTAGAAAAGCACTGAATCGCCTCTCAGCCAATCAGGAAGCATGGGTCTGATACCCATTTCCTGATTGGCTGAAAGGTCAGGTGATCCTATTGAACACTTAGGAGCAGGAGGGGGATGTACGGTCGAAGCCACAGTGATCCACACCACAGGAGGAGGAAGAAAGCTGCTGGACACGCTGCCCGCCCGTCCGCTTCCTAGATGAGGTAAGTGCGGGGCTTTAATGTCCTGACTTTCCTCTTTTGGCTGCTTGCGTGGAGTTAGTGGTTTTCGGCCGCTAGCGGGTGCTTTTAAACCCAAAAAAGAGGTTAAAAACTCCCGTGTTGCAGCGCTTCCGAAGCGCTTTTCTGGCATTGGGATGGGCAATGCCATTGGGCAGGGGCTATTTGAGAGCGCTGTATACAGCACTCCCAAATCACCCCAAAAATGCTGCTTGCAGGACTTTTTCTAATGGGACGTGCAAGAGCACCGCCTGGGTGTGATGAATTGGAGGCAGTTTTCAGGTGCTATTTCTAGCGCTAAAACGCCTGAAAACTGCTTACCTATAGGTAAAAGTACTAGAAAAAAGTTTACTACCACTTTAAGCCTATTTTCAGCAATCTGCACCCTCTTAATAGCAGCCGTCTCCATTAGCAACCAAATATTTCCAGGGGTAGCAGCATACTTGATTTGATTGTAGCCGTATTAGTGCAATTGTGACAGAGAAAATTGAGTACTGTCCGTGATACTTTTTTTATTTTCACTAACATACAATTTTTCAGGACAAGCTTTTGGGGTATGTCCCCTTCTTCAAGGTCCAAGCAGTACTGATTCACAAATTTTTAAGCAGAATGTTAAAGAAAAAAAAAAAAAAAGAGAGAACCAAACACATACAAATCAATGGTAATAAGGATAGCAGCAGAGTTAGTGAGATAAGACAGAGGGAGAGCTAGGGGGGAATGCAGGGGGGGGATACTAATCACAGAGCGGTCGTAAAACTTTAGCATAATGTGTAAGGAAACCAATATCTAAATTCAGGCCATTATTCTTCGTGTCCAAAAGAAGTATCATTCTTAGTTCAAACGTTTTCCTTTCCTGGATAGTTCTGAAATTCCCTTTAAGAACTAAAACATTGAGGTCTTCTATGGTGTGGTCCGATTGTGAGAAATGATGTCCCACAGGTGTGCATAAACTGTCTTCTTTATGTTCTTTGATGGTAGCAGTAGTCTCCGTGATTCTATCTTGATGCTTTCCCAGGCTTCACACAAGTTCCTCACCAACCTCATGTGGCAAAGTAACACTGCCAGTCAGACACACAGACCACAGAGCTTCAAGCATCAGAACTCACTGGACAGACAGATGTCTTCTGCTCCAAGCATGTGCACAGGCCTCAGGATTCAGGCCTGGATAGAAGAGGATAGATCACTTGGCCCTCCCCAAATATTAACACTCTCCCCCAGCATGCACCAGTGGCCATAAACCTCCTTTTGGTTGGCGAGGGTAAGTATGAATATTCATAAATACGTTTTACTGTAGTTTCTCATAATAATAATAGAGGTACCAATGACACCTACTGGCATAAGAGGACCACAGGTCCATTGAGTTTAGGGGAAAAACAAAAAAAACAAGTAGACTAGAAATCAGCTAAGTTGTCAACCACCAAGCAGAACTAAATTTGACAAGTGGCACCTGTTTAGGACAGGGTGGCTACACATGCCTGGAGGTCTGCATTAAGGGCCAATTTTCACTATTGCGATGTGTCAGTACACAAACATTATGTCTTGTTTCATTATGCATTGTGTGAAGGTAGCCCATTCATTTCTAGCAGTGTATTGCATGTTAGTCAGCAAGAAGCATTGAGGTGCCATTCAGAATGTTATTTGCTTTGCCACGTCTTGCAGTTACATGTGCATTACTATAATAGTGTGAATGAGCCCTAAACATTGAGAAAACAGTATCCTGGTGAGTTGTAGACGAAATTTACAGTATCAGTGGCGGAATAAAACACTGGTATACAGTTACTTCTAAGAAAACAGAAGACTGACACACAATACTTGGGAGCCACAGGCTAGAAGACATCCAATGGGTTTCATACAAAGTTACTACAAAGAGAGCTGGTAGATAGGATAATTGAACCAGATGATGCTAAGAAAGCAAACGCCTCCTACTCAGTGCTAATGTACAGAATCATTATACTGCAATACCATAGTTATCATTTTCAAATAATCTACAGGGATGCTTTGCTGCTAAGACATGCTACAAACATCATGAACAATAATATTCCTGACAAATTTAGACCTCTACTATTCTATTACAACTGCTGAACAGGTTTAAAGAAAAACTTGTCCTAAGAGAAGAATCCAGTCTGCCATTGCTAACCTCTTTATCTGAAAATGCTAGGAGTCTGGTCTCCATGCTGGTCCTCATGCTTCGGGCCTCATTCACGGCGGGAAGTTGTATTTAAAACTATAAGAGGCTAAGGCAGGCCATAGATGGTGCAAAAAAAATTCCTGCAACCATGGGTTGCAGGAAAGAAATTCACACGTTTCCCCTATCAACACAGACAGAGCTGACAGGGGATTCTCTCCTGCCGAGCAGTTGTCTTCTCCCCGGGCGGGAGAGGGTGGGGAAAGCCATCCCCACCAGGAGAAGACAGTGATTAATGCTAGTGGCTATAGCAGCCGCTTGTGATAATCGCAAGCGAATCCGGCAAGCTGGTTGTACCCAAGTTGATCCTGCTGTACCGGCCGAGATTTGATGTATCGCCGGCCTAACCCGCCCACCCGCAGCTATTCATGGCCATCTACAGGTAAACGTTGTATAACTGGTTACATCAGAATGACCTTGCTGTCTCCCATGGTCTCCTGCCGGTAATCACAGTCTGCCCCATTTCTCCCATTTGCAAGTGTGAATGGAAATGCAGATAAGGACTTTGCATTGCATACATTGATAGTAAGTGGTGTGGCGAAAAGAAGCCAAGCTCCCCTGACCATGCCCTGGTGCCATACTCACACAGGTACTCATTGATGGCCCTCTACTGTGTGTACAGCCGCTGCAGCATTGCCAACGTTGACTTCCACCTGGTGGACATGTCACAAATGAGGCGGTTGGTAGACAGGTTGCATTCCCTTTCAATGTCAGCCAGCCGAGCACTGGCATTGTATGACCATTGGAAATGACCACAGACTTTTCTGGCCTGCCTCAGGAGATCTTGTAAGCCTGGGTACCTGCTCAAGAACTGCTGCACCACCAAATTCAGGATGCGTGCCAAACATGGAACATGGGTTAAGTGTCCATGTCGGAGGGCGGAGAGAAGGTTGGTGCCATTGTCGCATACAACCATTCCTGGCTGAAGCTGGCGTGTCGTCAACCACCTCTGAGCCTACCCCTGCAGGGTTGACAGAATCTCTGCCCCAGTGTGGCTCCTGTAACCTAAACAGTGGTTTAACCTTAAACGACATAGAGGGTTCTTTACTGTAAGAGCGGCAAGGATGTGGAATTCCCTTCCACAGGCGGTGGTCTCATTGGGGGGGCATCGATAGTTTCAAGAAACTACTAGATAAGCACCTGAACAACCGCACATATATACAATGTAATACTGACATATAATCACACACATAGGTTGGACTTGATGGACTTGTGTCTTTTTTCAACCTCACCTACTATGTAACATCTTTTTGCCTGAGTGCTTGCGTAGCCCCTTGAACGCTTACGGAAGTTCAGAGAACAAATCTGCAGAAGAGGCCATAGAGGAAGAAGAAGAGGAGGGGGTGGAGGAGAGAGCTGTGGCAGAATCACCGCTAGCATTTTGGAGGCGTGGTGGCGGAACAATCTCCAACAATACTGAACCCTGTTCTGCATCCTTCCCAGCTGTCAGCAGAGTTACCCAGTGTGCCGTGAAGGAAAGGTACCATCCCTGCCCATGCCTGCTAGACCATGAGTCTGCGGTAATATACACCTTACTGCTGACCACCCTGTCCAACAAGACAAAAACATTGCCTTCCACATGCCGGTAGAGACCTGGAATGGCCTTCCATTAAAGGAAATGGCATTTTGGAACCTGCAACTGAGGTACAGCACATTCCACAAATTCACGAAAGGGGGCAGAGTCTACCAGCTGAAAAAGCAGTAGTTGCAGTGCTAGCAATTTGGCCAAGCTGACATTTAAGCTAGCATTCAGACTGTGAGCATGTGGATGGCTGGGACCGAATTTTTTTTTTACGGTTTAGCAACTGGGGTTGGGAAATTTGCCTGCTAAAATCAGATGGTGGTGTACTGCTAGCAGATTGGCTGCAATTACTTGGGACACTTATTGCTATACCTTCATTCCTCTCAGTGCAGGTTTTCGAGAGGACTGGAGTAGGGTTGGAAATCCCAGATGAGGAGCAAGGAGAAGTCCGCCTTTTTCTTTGATGTGGGTCTTTCAAGTGCTGTTGCCAACGGACTTCTTGCCTTATGAGTTTATGTGAAATCTACATTAATAGCTGTAAAATATTGGAATTATGAATATATTTAATTTATATTTAATTTATTTATAATTAATGAATATATTTTATTTAGCTTTTATCTATGTAGGGCGGATCATGTTATCTTCACAGAAATCTCTGGTAGACCAGACAAATCGTGCCTAGGCTGGCTATACAAACAATGGGATCCAAACCACACTGTTTTACACATACTCACTTCAAAGGATCCCATCCTGGGATATGCAATGAAGGGAGGCCAACCCATAAACAATACTTAACTTCCCAGGAAAAATCTAGTTAAGCTCCTGCTCAGAATAGTCACAAGGATTTGCATTTTAAGGGGGCTGACTTGTGCAAAATATAGAGATTGGAGATGTCGCCAGTCCTTAACCAGGAATAGGGAAGCTCACCAATCAGAGCCACGCTATGCCAACCAATGAGGCATCAGCATGTAATGATATACACAAACTAGATGGGAGGGAAACACACACTTTTATGCGAGAACAACTATCAGAATGGAACCTTGGTGCAAAGTGTAATTATGGGAAAGGTCTGCATTTTACTTGTAACTAAATATGTTTGCAGATTAATGTTTTCAGGAATATACTCTGTATTTCTTCATGTAATTCTCTTATTTTAACCGAATATTTTCTTCCTTGGTGTAGACTATAGATAGATGGCTGTATATTAGATAGACTTTCAACTACTCACCAATAAATGTTGTTATTGTGTTAAAGCTTTCACTCATGGTCAAAGAACTCTCATTTAACCCAAATCATATTTGAGAGATATTAAATCTCAAATATTGTATATGGGAAAAAGACTGCATGGGAGGTCGTCATATGTCTGGTCAATCATATGGTGCACAAGCAGCTGCTGTTTTGGCCACACTTGATCCGCTTCAGACATAGGTTGCAAACAGCAACGGTACGATCTGCTGCACACGTGTCAAAAAAGGCCCACACCCAGGAACTTTTCAAAATCAGCAGGGAGTCAGCAGCGCCCTGCACCTGCGGAGCTCTGCGGTGTGATGCAGTAGGGTGACTGCCCTCTAGAGGACATCCTGCCTTGTTGGAGTTGTGCCTCCTCCTCCTCCTCTATTCTATCAGGCACCCAAGTAGAGTCAGTGACCTCATCATACCCTCCCTCCTCGTCACTGGACCAAACTTGGCACTACGCTGCAGCTGAGTGAACATGACTGCCAGTTTCTTGTCCTTCTTGGGCACCCCCCTCTATCTAGGCTCACGTTACTCCCTTCCTCAACCTGGGAACCAACATCGGAGCCTTCAAATCGCTGCGCATCCTCCAGCAGCATTTACCCGACACTGTGGTCAAATAGTTCGGGGGACTCCTCCGTGCATGATGGTTGGGCTACGGAAGGAGTGACTGTGGACAAGGAGCCGGTGGAATAGGCCGCTTTGGCAGCTGCATAGGAAGGAAAACTACTCTGAGCCTGGGTGACAGAGGATGGGGAGGATGAGGATGGCTTTTTTATCCACTCCACCAACTCTTCTGCATGTTCTGGCTCAATAACCTGGCCAGCAGCAGAAAGAAGGACAAGTGTGCCCCACGGCCACTGGCAGAGGATGCACCATGTCCATGACCAGCACTGTTGACTGTAGACACAGCCTGCTTGCCCTCTTTTAGTGGCCTGTGAGCATCTGTCTCTCCTTGGTGGCCTTCTGGACATGATGTATATTTTGTTTTGCAACACCACACTACACTGTATTGTGTACTGTGTACACCACCAGAAAAGTAGTAGCAACTGCACTACGGCTGCACTGTATTGTAATTACAATTTTTGATCTAATATTTCACAGCATGGCCTGTTCCTGCGCTCAACAAGAGAATCTGTGAGGCTTTACAGTGTTTTGCCACCACCACCACCACCACCGCCTAAGGCACAATTTTTCTGCCCCTATTTAATAGGGGCATGTAATTACAATTCTTGATCTAATATTTCACAGTAGGGCCCGTTCCAGCGCCCACCAAGAGTAACTGTGAGGCCTTACAGTGTTCTGGTACCAACAACACCTAAGGCCCAATTTTCCGCAGAGTATATAGGGCAGGCCGTATAGTATATACAGGCGGTCCCCTATTTTTAAACATCCGACTTACAAACAACTCCTACTTACAAACGGAGGGAGACAACAGGAAGTGAGAGGAAATCTACCCCTAGGAAGGGAAATTCTCTCCTGTAAGAGTTAATATGGGAAAAAGGTGTTTCCACTGATGCTTTATCACCAATCCTTGTTTCCCTAATAACCCAAAATTTTCAAAATCCAATTGTCATTGGGACAGAAATTGAGGTAAAATCTTCTAAACAGGGGCACAGACAGCAAAAAAAAATGTTACAGGGGTGATAACCCTGCCCTATATTATTCAAAAAGCTTAAAAATAGATTTTTGGGCTTGAGCTACACTTAAAAAATGTACCTGTTCCAAATTACAAACAGATTCAACTTAACAACAAACCTACAGTCCCTATCTTGTTTGTAACCCGGAGAACACCTGTATAATGCTGCTGTTCAGAGTATATAGGTCCTGGGGGCCCCATGCTTTTTTTTTTTTTTTTATTTGGGTGTGAGGTTCCCCTTAATATCCATACCAGACCCAAAGGGCCTGGTAATGGGCTTGGGTGGGGGGCAACATTGCATTACAGCCGCAAATGACTTTTTTTCCTTTACAAATGTCATTTTGTGCAGGGATTGTTCTAAACACGGGAAAAAATGCACCACTTTACAGGCATACTATAGACACCCCCCAGGCACGATATTTAAAGGAATATTACACTTTTATTGTTTCACTTTAAGCATTATTAAAATCACTGCTCCCGAAAAAACGGCCGTTTTTAAAACTTTTTTTTGCATTGATATATGTCCCCTGGGGCAGGACTCGGGTCCCCAAACACTTTTTATGACAATAACTTGCATATTAGCCTTTAAAATTAGCACTTTTGATTTTTCACGTTCGAGTCCCATAGACTTTAACGGGGTTCGCATGTTCGCACAAATTTTTGGTCTGTTCGCATGTTCTGCTCATGTTCGACTCATCCCTAGTGGAGACTGGTGGGCAAAAGACTGAGAGTAAAGGGTCAGTCCACCCAACAGTTATAATTTAGTTATAGGCGGAGACTGGTGGGCAAAAGACTGATAGTAAAGGGTCAGTCTACCCAACAGTTATAATTTAGTTATAGGTGGAGACTGGCGGGCAAAAGTAGCCACTGGCTTCTTCTTATATGTCTTGGGTGCTCCAACAAGGAAATCTCCCTGCCATTATTCCTAACTCTGCTCCCGTCCACCTGGGAGTTTTTGGTGTTCCTGCCCATATTTGTGCCATGCATTCCCCACAATATAAAAATTCAACAAGAGTAGTAGGACTCCCTCCTAATGGCCATGGTAGGTGTGCTGACAATATATGTTTTTAGAGGATCGACCCTTTAACTAGTTCCCGACCAGCCACAAAGTTTACTGTGGCAGGTTGGCTCTCCTGCGTGAATCACCGTCATTGTACATCCGGCGCGTACACGCCGATCTGTTCCCCCGGCGGCGCGCGCGTGCACATTCGCTAGAGGGGGACCAATCAGCGGGTCCAGCGGACTCGATGTCCACCGGCCACACGCAGTCGCTCCACAGAGGGGCAGAACTGGGATCTGCCAGTGTAAACAGACAGGGGAGTACAGGAACAGGGATCTCTCTGTACTCCCAGTCAGTCCCCTCCCCCCACAGTTAGAAAGCACCTCCCTAGGGAACATTTAACCCTTTGAGCTCCTCTGGTGTTCACCCCTTCTTTGCCAGTGTCATTTATACAGTAGTCAGTGGCTATTTTTAGCACTGATCGCTGTATTCCAAAAAAGTGTCAAAAGTGTCCGATCTGTCCACCCCAATGTCACAGTCCTGCTAAAAACCGCAGATCAACGCCATTACTAGTAAAAAAAAAAAAGAAAAAAATACCATAAATCTATCCCCTATTTTGTAGATGCAATAACTTTTGCGCAAACCAATCAACATACGCTAATTGGGATTTTTTTACCAAACATATGTAGAAGAATACATATTGCCATAAACTGGGTTTTTTTTTTTGTTTTTCAAAATTGTCGCTCTTTTTTGTTTACAATGCAAAAAATAAAAACCGCAGAGGTGATCAAATACCACTAAAAGAAAGCTCTATTTGTGGGAAAAAAGAACATCAATTTCGTTTGGGTACAACGTCGCACGATTGCGCAATTGGCAGTTAAAGCGATGCAGTGCCGTATCGCAAAAAATGGCCTGGTCAGGAAGTGGGTAAATCCTCCCGGGGCTTAAGTGGTTAAAATAATTTTCCACTTTCAGCCATTAAAGGGAATAGCCTGTTAATATAGTCCCACCTCTCTCTGGCCCGATCCACCACAGCTCAGAGTCAGAATTAGAAAACAGTATTGATAAGACAACCAGGGACACGGCAACAGTCACACGGTGCAACCACCACAGTAGTGGCTTAGAACAAAGTTCCTGCACAGGCAGTTCAACTAAGTGAACATAGCCTCATTGGGCCAGCAGAATGAATACTGGGTGATCTACTTTTTTTCATAGATTAGGTGACTCTGAGAGTAGCAGTGCACGTCTGTGAGTGCCCATAGACTTACAATTTGCAGTCAAATGTTATATGTCTATGGGTAACTCACCTGGTTTACAGCATTGCTGAGCAAACAGTGTTGGCCATTAAACTGTAACTAGATGATATTTAGGGGTTGATTTACTAAAGACAAATAGACTGTGCACTTTGCAAATTGCAGTTGCCTTCTGCAAGTGCATTTGCTCCAGAGCTTAGTAAATGAGCAGAAGTTCTGCTGACTTCCATCATCCAATCATGTGCAGACAAAAATGCATTTTTTTTATTTTTCTTGCTTGTCATTTACTAAGCTTTGGCGCAACTCCACTTGCAGAGTGCACAGTCTATTTGCCTTTAGTAAATCAGCCACTTAGTTTGCTGTGTAAATACTGTTTTTCAACTTTGTACCCCATTTTTTGCAACCCTTTTTCAGCCACTTCAATCTTAAGTTGGACATACATGGATCAAAATTCGGCATGTACTGGCCAAATTTTCATCCACGAATGGGCATTGTGGTTGTTCAGAAGCTGATTCAGCATTCGACTTTTGTACAATCGGCCTGTCGCATTGCCTCATTCAGTCAGCACTGCAGGCTATATAGACCATCAGAATACAATGACACAGTGGGTACAATTCCCCAATCCACCTCAAATGTGTGGATGGGGAAATTGGGTCTTTTTTATTTGTTCAACCTGCTGGTTGAACGGAAAAACGTACTAATTTATGGGCTACCTTACATGCACTTGCTCCAGCTGCACATCATTGCTCTGGGCTTGCTTCCTCATAGTTATGACAGGGAACTATGCCTATGTAAAGTGGGTCACAACAGCTGCCTGTAATCTCCAACAGGGGTGCATGTGACAGGGTGACAACACAGCTGCACAACTGGGAGACAGGTGTCACTCCATAACAGGAAGTACCTGGGCAAGAACCTTCATAGAAGGATTATCAGGCACAGTATTATTATAAACTGCAGATTTAAAATAAATAAACATAAATAAACACAACTTTTGGAATTCCATTAAATTTTAAAGCCTTTATAAGATTTTAGTGATTGGATTTGGATCTTTGTTAACTCAGAAGATACTAATCTGGTAAACAGTGTTTCTGAGCCAAGAGCTGGAAATATATTTTTCTTGTACAGAGCCTGAGCACATATCGGCATAATACAAAGAAGATACCAGGCACAAAATAGTATTGCAATCAATGCTGATATAGTACAATATTGGGGGTACGGTGTTGGCCAGAACTACAGAGGAAAAAGATGTGGGGTTCTTATTACAATTGATTGTAAAATGAGCAAACAGTGTGGCCTGGCAGTGGGAAAAGCAATCATAATTCTGAGGTGTGTCACTAGGAGGGTCACCAACAGGAGGAGGTAGGTCCTGATTTCCATATTAAGATATTTAGTTATCACTAGAGGGATCTCCAGCAGGAGGAAGAAGGTCCTGAGATCTCAATATAGATCTTTAGTTATCACTAAAAGGATCACCAGCAGGGGGGTGGAGGTCCTGATTCCACTAAACAGATCTTTAGTCATCTCTAGCGGGACCATCAGCAGGAGGAAGGAGGACCTGATTCTCCTATATAGATCTTTAGTGATCTTTAGAGGGATCATCAGCTGGAAGAAGGAGATTCTGATTCCTCTGTATACATTTTTAGTTATCACTTGAGGGATCGCCAGGAGTAGGAAGAAGATCTTGATTCCTCTGTTTAGATATTTTGTTATCACTGAAAGGATCACAAGCAGGGAGAAGGAGGTCCTGATTCCTCTATATAGATCTTTAGTCATCACGAGATGGATCGCCAGTTGGTGGAAGGAGGTCCTGATTCCTCTATACAGATCTTTAGGTATCACTGGAGAGATCACGAGTAGGTGAAAAGAGGTCTTTATTCCCCTATACATATCTTCAGTTATCACTGGTGGGATCACCAATAGGGGGAAGGAGGTCTTGATTGCTCTATATAGATCTTTAGTTATCACTAGAGCGATCGTCAGTTGGTGGAAGGAGGTCCTTATTCCTCTATACAGATCTTTAGTCATCGCAAGATGGATCGCCAGTTGGTGGAAGGAGCCCCTTATTCCTCTATACAGATCTTTAGTCATCACGAGATGGATCGCCAGTTGGTGGAAGGAGGTCCTGATTCCTCTATACAGATCTTTAGGTATCACTGGAGAGATCACGAGTAGGTGAAAAGAGGTCTTTATTTCCCTATACATATCTTCAGTTATCACTGGTGGGATCACCAATAGGGGGGAGGAGCTCTTGATTGCTCTATATAGATCTTTAGTTATCAATAGAGGGATCACCAGCAGGTGAAAGGAGGTCCTGATTCCCCTATACAGATCTTTAGTTATTGCTGGAAGGATCATGAGCAGGAGGAAAAGGGTCCTGATTTCCCTATACAAATCTCTAGTTATTACTGGAGGGATCACCAACAGGGGGGAAGGACATCCTGATTTCCCTTTATAGATAGAGGGATCACCAGCAGGAGGTCCTGATTCCTCTATATGGATCTTAAGCCCTGGTTCACACTGGTGCGACTTTGAAATCATGCGATTCAAAGGCGCAGATCAGTGCAATTTGTACTGTCGATTTAATCGTGGTTGCGAACCACAATGAAATCGTAAAACATAGTGCGGGAACCTTTTTTTTTATAATTGCTGCAACATGAGTCGCAGCGATATGAATGGTTCCAATGCCGGCAATGGGGTGAGACTTGTCGTGTGATTTGGAACTGTCAAATCGCATGACATTTCGCCCCGGTGTGAATGAGGGCTTAGTTAGACCTCATTTAGAATACTCTGTGAGGTTCTGTAGACCTCTGGAAAGGTCTTAGAGTTAAAACAGACATGAGAGATTGTCAGAATGAATTATATACAGTCTTGGGGAAAGAAGGAAATTGGGGGATATGATTTATCCATTAAATACATGAAGCATACCTCCCAACATTTTGAGATGGGAACGAGGGACACCTACTAGCAAACGTATATAGGCATAGGACATGCCTCCTGCCATGCCCTCTTAAAGGAGAATTAACCCCAAAAATAAGGTCAATTAAATCCACAAAGGCTTTTAATTACCACTACTATTACTTATATAGGCTTTTAAAATTTACAAATGCAGAAATTTAGATTTTGGATGAAAAGTTTAGCTCTGGAAAACACTTTTTGAAAGATAAAAAGTGCATTTTATATACAGCTATATAGATCAGACCAAAATGAGGGACAAATGAGGGGGAAAGAGGGACGGAGGGTCATTGCTCCAAATGAGGGACAGTCCCTCCAAATCAGAGACGGTTGAGAGCTATGCATGAAGGGTGTGAGTAAGAATCAAGAGGGGCACTATTTTCAATATGAAGCTAGGACCAAGAACATGGGGGACATAACCTCAAACTAGAGGAAGCAATATGCAAAGCTAAGCTTAGAAAGTATTATTTTCCCAAAAGAGTAGTTGATGCTTGAAACAGGCTTCCAGCAGTGGTAGTGAGTCAGTCAACAGTAAGTGAATCTAAGCATGCTTGGGACAAACGTAAATCCATACTATACAGAAGGTTAAAAAAATTAATAAATACATTTTTTTAAAAAGGGCAGACTCAACGGATCACTTGCTCTTTTTCTGTCGTCGCTCTTCTATATTTCTATATCTGGCCTCCTACATAGGGGGTGTAAATGCAGCATCAGACTATTCCTCTACCCAAAATTTCAAGGAGGAATCTGGAAAGGCAGATTGTGCAGATTCAGATGATGCCATCTTGAACGTCGGCAGCTAGCAGGTGCTTCTGGGCTGAGCAGCACACATGACATCATACAGCTTTGCAATAGGATGAATGGAAACCCCATGATACATAATGAATGATGGAAGATATGGCCAGTGGATGATGGACACTGCAGGTGGACGCTGGCTGACATTTTCTACTGAATGAAATGACTCTCCCTTGCCCATAGTACACAGCAGAAAATACAAATAAGACCAACAGTGGTGGTGGGATGGAAAGGATGAAGCTAGCAAATAGCAGCAGCAACCCCAATGACAGGCTTGATGCTGATGTCACTTACCAGCTCAGCAGCAGCTCATGGTCCTGGGGAGGCTGCAGGAGGATGCTGAGGGCTCAGGTGCAAGCAGATGCTACTGGCCTTCTCTGTATAGATTCTATTTTTCTCTATGAATATCCAAGCAGCAGTCACAGGCTGATGTCTCCCACCATCCTCTAGCTCTGATCAGCTTGTGTGTGTTTCTCCCCTCCCCTCTCTCCCACCCCCTCACAAAGAGCCCAACATGGCTGCAGCAGCAGCAGATGGGAAGTACTGCTGTATGCGTTCCCCCTCCCTTCCCACTCAGACACCAGCCAACCCCCCCTAACAGAGGTCATATTAATGCAGAGCATTTTATTCTAGGCATAGAACACAAAGCTCAGTGTGACCATTCAACGTCTTAGTGACATAAGCGCTACTGTTCATTCTTATATAGCCCTTTATCTCATGTGCTAATTCACCCAAGACATATAGTTCAGTTTTTGAAAGCATGAAACCGCTGGTGAGTTTCCTGTATGTCGCAGGTTTTTGCTGCTCAGCTTCAGCTGCTGCCTTTATGATCTTTTTTTTTTTTTTTTTTTTTTTAACCTTTTTTTTTTAACCTTTTTTTTAACTTAAAGTTATATATCATAGACAGAAATTTATCATTTTTAAAGCTGAACTCTAGAAAGAACTTTGGTCATTTTTCTCAACTTTCCATCTATTAAATCCTCTGCCCTTGTTGTTTTAAAGTGATTGTAAAGATTTGTTTTTTGTTTTTTTTTAAATAACAAACATATCATGCTTACCTCCACTGTGAAGCTCGTTTTGCACAGCGTGGCCCCGATCCTCGATTTCTGGGGTACCCCGGCAGCTCCCGCGGCTCCTACCCACATCAGATAACCCCCTAGGAAAAGCGCTCTCCCGAGGGGGTTACCTTGCGGGCACGCTCCCGAGTCCGGCATTTGCGTCCATAGACACGAATGCCGGACTCAGCCCGGCGCCCACGTCATTGGATTTGATTGACAACAGCGGGAGCCAATGGCTGCGCTGCTATCAATCTATCCAATCAAGTTCCGAGAACCCTGGGCAGAGAGACAGCACGCCCTCGTCGTTGGAAATTACCGGGCTCAGGTAAGTAAAATGGGGGGGGGGAGCTGGGGGGCCGGTGACTGGGACATGAGGGTTTACAACCCCTTTAACTTTTTAATAGTAAAACATTTTTTTTCTGCCAGTAAATACCTTATAATGCCCACTTCCTGTTTCTTGTCTGGTAAAAAGCCTAGGCTTATGACATCATGCACAGCTCTCTCTCTCTCACTCTTGTGAGAGTTTACCAGGAAGGGAGGGGGGATGAGTCATAAAATGGCCGAGAGCTGCAGAGCTGGAGGTGTGCCTCTGTGTGTCTGTGTAAATCCAGGAAGTGAACAGGCAGCAGCTTCAGCTGCCCACAGTTAAAATGACTGCAGCCAGCCTTATGGCCCGTACACATGATCCGAATATCGTACGACAGTTTGTACGACAATTTTTGCTTAATAGTCGCAAGTGGAAATTGAATAGGTTACTAAAGTCACGAAAATTCTCGTACGACAAAAAAAAAAAATGGGAAGTGATGTCATGTGTTGTAATGTATTTGTATTGTATTTTTGGACAACAACTGTACAGACTAAATGAAAATCGTACGAGGAAAATTTTTGTGCTTGTCCGGTCGAATAATGTTGGATGAATTGTCGTAATCGGCTTTAGAAAAGTTCTGTACTAACGATCCGATTATCGTACGATCATGTCGAAAGCGTTTTTTTGTGTCCCATTTTCGGATCGTGTGTACGGGCCATTAGTTGGGGGAGATTTCTGCAGCATATTGGGCAAGTACAGAATCACAGGATATTTAAAATAATATGCAAAGTGGTTGGAGGAAAGCTTCAGAAAGGCAAAGATGTTTTTATTACAAATTATGGGAGCAGACTGTAGTTTCTCTTTAATTAATCATTACATTACACTACTGTGCAAAAGTTTTAGACAGGTGTAAAAAAAAAAAATGCTCTCAGAAATAGAGTATTAAAGCGGAGTTCCAGCTTTTTTTTTTTTTCAAATCCACCCCGTGATATTCGGCAATTACGGATTAAAAATCGGCATATGCTACATCTGACAAAATTTTCTGTGTTAGTAAAAGTATTGGTACTCACTGTACCCTCCTGATGCAGAAAGTGTCCATCCTGATTGTGGGCATCTGAAGTCTGCTAGGAGTCTGTTGCAGGACAAGGTGCTCCTGGCTACCAATCTCGCACATGTGCAGTGTGAACTTATCCAGGCCGTAGCAATGGCATCTAGCATCGTGCCATTTCTGTTTTAGAAATAACGCAATGCTAGCAGCGGAGGATGCCCATTGACTCCTGGGATTGATTACACTGGTATCCCAGGAGCTGATGCGAAAAAGGATATGACATACCTACGCTGCGGTGAGGAATGCAAGGAAGTTGAGCTTTGTTAACAAAAAAGGTCCTATATATGTAGCACCCTGATGTTTAGGCAGGGTTGCTATTAAATATATCTGCCAAGTGATAGTTGCCTTGGCCAATTGATAGGAGGTCCATTGATTTCATCCTAATTCTGGAATTGCTGCACTTCTCTCTTCTGTCACTAGATGCCCGGGTATCTGGGGACATTAGATAAGACAAGGGCATTGCAAGGACAGATTAGAAATGAATGAGGTGTCTCAGCCAATGGGCAAGGATTTTCTTGTGTCCCTTGGCCTGCTGGGAGAACCTATTTATTTCGGTGAAGTCAGGTGATCGGGGTTCTGTGCCACCTGGATGGCTGTCTGGGTGTGTTGTAATGTCCCAGGTTGCTAGGCCATAAGCCTTGGGCCTATCCCGGGGACATCTGGCTGCTAGGCTGTCTGAGAGCCTATCCAGAAGCAAGAGAGCAGTGTAGGGTTGGGATTGCGGCTTGCAGTCCAACCAGAAGTAACGGTTCCGCCGGCCGGAGAACCAGTCATTGTCAGAGGTAAAAAGAAAGCTGTCGCCGACAAGGCACCACCCACCTTGCTACCAGAGAATACTGTGAGGAAGCTGAGGCCAGTACCAGAGCAGATTTCTCGCCAGGCGGGGACGGTGAAGAAGTGGGAAAACTTCAGCAAGTGCCAAGTCAGGGGCCCAGCGGCACAGCAGAGGTGACGCTTGTGGAATGCTAAGCCAGGGACCTAACGTGTCAGCAAGGGTGAAGCTTGAGGTGTATCTGTGAGTGCCAAGCTAGGGACCCAGCAGTGAAGCGGGGGTGACGTCTGAGGAAGATACTAAGTGCTAGATTGGAAGAGCCCAGGGGATCCAGTGGCAGTTGATCAGTAAGTCTAGTGAAAGACTGAGGGCTCAGTGGAAGTGGAGTTCTACAATAGGAGATTGTAGAAGAAGTGAAAGAGTTCATTGCAACCTGCTAGAAACTGTTACAAGACTGTTGCCATAGGAGACAGCGTTCCTACTCATGCAGATGTGGTGTCTGGCTAGATACCTTTCCCTGCATGGCTGTCTGCCTATAGAAGTCTCGGAGTCTGCCAATTAACATTGCATCTACTTAAGGGTGTCCTGGCCCTAACCCTCTCTCCCACAGTTCTGTTAACCCCTTCCTGCCCGGCCTATAGCAAAACGACGGCCGGGAAGTGGTTTAGTTATCCTGACTGGGCGTTATATGACGTCCAGCAGGATAAGCCATGATTGCACACCCTAGGGGGTGCGCAGCGCGGCGATCGCTGTTGTGGTGTGTCAGTCTGACACACCGCAACACCGATTTCAGTAAAGAGCCTTTGACGGAGGCTCTTTACCACATGATCAGCCGTGTTCAATCACGGCTGATCACAGTGTAAACAGAAAGAGACGTTTATCGGCTTTTCCTCACTCGCGTCTGACAGACTCGAGTAGAGGAGAGCCGATCTGCTGCTCTCCTGACGGGGGGGTCTGTGCTAATTGTTTATCAGCAAAGCCCCCCCCCACGCGGATGTCGACAAAGGATGCCCACCAGGTATGCCACCCTAGACCACCAGGGATATGCCAATTAGTGCCCAGTCAGATGCCAATCAGTGCCCAGGCAGATGCCAATCAGTGCCCATCAGCAATGCCTACCAGTGCCAGTGCCATCAGTGATGCCTATCAGTGCCATCTATCAGTGCCGCCTATCAGTGCTCATCAGTGCCGCCTATCAGTGCCCATCAATGCCCATCAGTGCTGCCTATCAGTGCCACTCATAAGTACCCATCAGTGCAGCCTTTCAGTGCCCATCAGTGTCGCCTATCAGTGCCCACCAGTGCCACCTATGAGTGTCCATCAGTGCCGCCTATCAATACCCATCAGTGCTGCATATCAGTGCCACCTATCAGTGCCGCCTATCAGTGCCCATCAGTGCCCATCAGTGCCACCTCGTCGGTGCTGCCTTATCAGTGCCCATCAGTGCAGCCTCATCAGTGCCCATCAGTGAAGGAGAAAACTTACTTATTTACAAAATTTTATAACAGAAAAAAGAAAAAAAAAATTTCAAAATTTTTGGTCTTTTTTAATTACCCGTCTTTTTAATCACCCGTTAGGTAACCCCGCCCCCTTCATGCCACAGGGAAGTCCCCGTCAAGTCCCCGTGCCTCAGAGATATTTAAGAACCGTCAGAAGAGGAGAAGCGTCACACAGCAGGAGCCTCTCATATTGTCATCATGTATGCGGAGCGGCCCGAGGAGAAGAAGGGAAGAAGACGCTGGCGCCGCGGAGGAAGATGCCGGACGAGAACACCGATGGAAGAACCAGAAGAACCAGAAGAAGAAGAAGATCTAGGAAGAAACCGAAGGAAGATAGAGGATAGAAGAAAGAAGAAGCATTTAAATAAAGGAATTGTCAAAAACTGTCTCTTGTCATTTTTAACATTTTTGACACTTTTTTTGTGAAATGGTAAGAGGGTACTTTTGTGCCCCCTTACCATTACACACCGGGTGGAGGGCCGGGATCTGGGGGTCCCCTTGTTGATAAGCCCCACGCCCGCAGACCCCCACAACCACCGGGCAAGGGTTGTGGGGATGAGGCCCTTGTCCCCATCAACATGGGGACAAGGTGTTTTGGGAGGCTACCCTCCCAATGTTGAGGGCATTTGGCCCGGTACGGTTCAGGAGGGGGGGCCGCTCTCTTGTCCCCCCCTCTTTTCCTGCGGCCTGCCACGTTGCGTGCTTGGATAAGGGTCTGGTATGGATTTTTGGGGGGACCCCACGCCATTTTTTTTTACATTTTGGTGTGGGGTTCCCCTTAAAATCCATACCAGACCTGAAGGGTCTGGTATAGATTTGGAGGGGGACCCCACGCCATTAAAAAAAAAAAAATTGGCCGGGGTTCCCCTTAATATCCATACCAGACCTAAAGGGCCTGGTATGAAATTTAGGGGGACCCCCACGTCATTTTTTTTTTAAATTTTGGTTCGGGGTTCCACTGTGGGGAATTTTTTTTTATCAATGAACTTTTATGTGTATTGTCGAACCGGCAATTCATTAATAGCCGCGAGTAGTTTTAAATGACTTTTTTTCTTTTGAAATGTAATTTTGCTGTCAGACTGTTCTAAACACGGGAAATATGCGCCCCTTTACAGGCATACTATAGACACCCCCCAGGTACGAAATTTAAAGGAATATTACACTTTTATTGTTTCACTTTAAGCATGATTAAAATCACTGCTCCCGAAAAAACGGCCGTTTTTAAAACTTTTTTTGCATTGATCCATGTCCCCTGGGGCAGGACCCAGGTCCCCAAACACTTTTTATGACAATAACTTGCATATAAGCCTTTAAAATGAGCACTTTTGATTATGTTGGTGTCCCATAGACTTAAACGGTGTTCGTGTGTTCGAACAAATTTTTTGGCTGTTCGCAAATTCAGGTGCGAACCGAACAGAGGGGTGTTCGGCTCATCCCTACTATTAAACAAATAGGAAAAAAGCATGAGGTTGTAATTAGGCCTGCTGATAAAGAGGGAGGGCTGTTGATCCTGAACAAAAAGGACTACCAAGAAGAGATGGGCAACCTACTACAAGTAGAAAATACATATAAGAAGCTGAAAGAAGATCCTAAGAAGAAATACGAGACGAAATTGAAGATGTATGTGGAAAAGGGGAAAAATATGGGTATCCTGAACCCCAAAGAAGTGGAGTATCTGGTTTCAAATTCAACCAAGACACCAGTTATATATTACACACCTAAGATCCGCAAGAGATTGGAAAAACCACCAGGGAGACCCATTATCAGTGGAATCAATTCGGTCTTCTCCAGACTTGGGGAGTATCTGGACAAATACCTTAAACCAATTGTGCAGGAAGGGAAATCATACCTACGGGATAGTTTACAACTCATTCAAGAACTACAGAAGATCAAGGCTACAGAACATTGGCTGCTTGCAACAATCGATGTTAACTCATTGTACACGAGTATTGAACAAAAAGATGGATTACTAGGAGTGGAGAAGGCACTGTATGAAAACACAGGGATGAAATAGCATCAGATCAACTATATCTTAGAGGGTCTGAAACTTGCCATGGAATGCAATTATTTTTGGTACAATAAAGAGTATTTTGTGCAAACGAAAAGTGTTGCCATGGGAGCTCGCTATGCTCCAAGTGTAGCGAACCTATTCATGAACACGTGGGAGGAGGAGTATGTTTTCAGTAAAAACATCCCCCAAATTAAAATGTACAGAAGAAACATAGATGATTTGATTATACTCTGGGATGGGACACCAGAAAGTTTTGCAAAGTTTCTTGAAACTCTAAACACAAATAGATATGGTATTACCTTCACGGGCAAATGGAATCACCAAAAGATCGACTACTTAGATCTAGAGATCTTTAACTACTTGACAACTGGGCACTTAAACCCCCTTCCTAACCAGACCAATTTTCAGCTTTTGGTGCTCTCACATTTTGAATGACAATTACTCAGTCATGCAACACTGTATCTATATGAAATTTTTGTCCTTTTTTTCACACAAATGGAGCTTTCTTTTGGTGGTATTTAATCACCGCTGGGTTCTTTATTTTTTGCGCCGTAAAAGAAAAAAGACCGAAAAATTTGTAAAAAAATACATTTTTCTTAATTTCTGTTATAATATTTTGCAAATTAGTAATTTTTCTTCATATAGTTTGGCCAAAATTTATACCGCTACATATCTTTGGTAAAATTAACCCAAATCGGTGGATATTATTTGGTCTTTGTGAAAGTTATAGAGTCCAAAAGCTATGGTGCGAATATCTGAAAATTGATCACACCTGAAGTACTGACGGCCTATCTAATTTCTTGAGACCCTAACATTCCAGAAAAGTACAAATACCCCCCAAATGACCCCTTTTTGGAAAGAAGGCATTCCAAGGTATTTAGAAATATGCATGGTGAGTTTTTTCAAGTTGTCATTTTTTCCCACAATTCTTTGCAAAATCAAGGTTTTTTTTTTACTTTTTTTTTCCCACAAAATTGTCATATTAGCAGGTTATTTATGACACACAGCATATGCATACCACAAATTACACCCCAAAACACATTCTGCTATTACTCCCGAGTACGGCGATACCACATGTGTGTGACTTTTACACAGCGTGGCCACATACAGAGGCCCAACATGCAGGGGAGCACCTTCAGGCGTTCTGGAGCACGCAGGCCAATTCTGACATTTCTCTCCTACATGTAAAAATCATCATTTATTAGCTAGAAAATTACATAGAACCCCAAAACATTATATATATATGTTTTTTTAGCAAAGACCCTAGAGAATACAATGGCGGTCGTTGCAACTTTTTATCTCGCACGGTATTTGCGCAGCAATTTTTTTAACGCGTTTTTTTTGGAAAAAAAACTGTTTTGTGCTTTACAAAAACCAAAACAGTAAAGTTAGCCTAATGTTTTTACATAATGTGAAAGATGAAGTTACGCCGAGTAAATAGATACCCAACATGTCACCTTTCAAAATTGCACGCGCTTGTGGAATGGCGCCAAACTTTGCTACTCAAAAATCCCCATAGGCGGCGCTTTAAAATTTTTTACTGGTTACATGTTTTGAGTTACAGAGGAGGTCTAGGGCCAAAATTATTACTCTCGCTCTACCGATCGCAGCGATACCTCACATGTGTGGTTTGAACACCGTTTTCATATGTGGGCGGCACTTACATATGTGTTTGCTTCTGCATGCGAGCACACAGGGACAGGGGCGCTTTAAATTTTTTTTTTTTTTTTTATTGTTCATTTTACTTTATTTATTTTAGTTTTATGCTTTTTTCCAAAAAAAAAAACAATTTTTGACCACTTTTATTCCTATTACAAGGAATATAAACATCCTTGTAATAGGAATATGGCATGACAGGTCCTCTTTACAGTGAGATATGGGGTCAATAAGACCCCACATCTCACCTCTAGGCTGGGAAGCCTGAAATTAAAAAAAAAAAAATCCCCTCTCGCCTCCCGTAAGAATGATCAAGCAGTGGAACAGCTGCTATGATCATTCTCATGGTGTAGGGAATCGCCGGCTGAAAAAGCTGATATCTGAATGATGCCTGTAGCTGCAACCATCATTCAGATATCTCCGCACAAAGTCAAGGACGTTGTATGACGGCCGGCGGGCGGGAAGTGGTTAAAACGCTTTTTTTTTTTTTAACACAAAGTTGTCCATTTATACAATATTTCTACCACATAACATGTACATACCAAAAATGACACCCCAAAATAGATTCTCCTGCTCCTCCTGAGTACGGCGATACCACATGTGTGAGACTTCCACAGCCTGGCCACATACAGAGGGCGAGTACAGCTGAGCATGGCTCAGCATGGCAGGGTATGGCGGGGTATTGCGGAGTATGGCGGGGTATTGCGGAGTATGGCGGAGTATGGCGGGGTATGTCGGGGTATTGCGGAGTATGGCGGGGTATTGCGGAGTATGGCGGGGTATGGCGTGGTAGGGCGGGGGCATGGCAGAGTATGGTGGGGGAATGGCAGAGTATGGCAGGGGCATGGCAGAGTATGGCGGGGGCATGGCAGAGTATGGTGGGGGCATGGCTGAGTACGGCGGGGCATTGCAGAGTACGGCGGGGGCATTGCAGAGTATTGTGGGGGCATTGCAGAGTATTGTGGGGGCATTGCAGAGTATTGTGGGGGCATTGCAGAGTATGGCGGGGGCATCGCAGAGTATGGCGGGGGCATTACAGAGTACGGCGGGGGCATTGCAGAGTACGGCGGGGGCATTGCAGAGTATTGTGGGGGCATTGCGGAGTATTGCACAGCATTGCAGAGTATTGTGGGGGTATTGCAGAGTATTGCACAGCATTGCAGAGTATTGTGGGGGTATTGCAGAGTATTGCACAGCATTGCAGAGTATTGCACAGCATTGCAGAGTATTGTGGGGGTATTGCAGAGTATTGCACAGCATTGCAGAGTATTGCACAGCATTGCGGAGTATTGCACAGCATTGCAGAGTATTGTGGGGGTATTGCAGAGTATTGCACAGCATTGCAGAGTATTGCACAGCATTGCAGAGTATTGTGGGGGTATTGCAGAGTATTGCACAGCATTGCAGAGTATTGTGGGGGTATTGCAGTGTATTGCACAGCATTGCAGAGTATTGTGGGGGTATTGCAGAGTATTGCACAGCATTGCAGAGTATTGTGGGGGTATTGCAGAGTATTGCACAGCATTGCAGAGTATTGCACAGCATTGCAGAGTATTGTGGGGGTATTGCAGAGTATTGCACAGCATTGCAGAGTAATGCACAGCATTGCAGAGTATTGTGGGGGTATTGCAGAGTATTGCACAGCATTGCAGAGTATTGCACAGCATTGCGGAGTATTGCACAGCATTGCAGAGTATTGTGGGGGTATTGCAGAGTATTGCACAGCATTGCAGAGTATTGCACAGCATTGCAGAGTATTGTGGGGGTATTGCAGAGTATTGCACAGCATTGCAGAGTATTGTGGGGGTATTGCAGAGTATTGCACAGCATTGCATAGTAGTGAGGGGTGGCTGGATGTCTCTGTGCAGCGCTGTGGGCACTACACATACAGCCCACAGCGCTGCAGACATCCATCCCTCCCCCTCCCCGCTCACTGTGTACCGATCGGTACACAGGAGGGGAGGAGAGGAACCGGCGTCATCAGATGACGCCGGTCTGTTTACATGTGATCGCGCCGTCATTTGACGGAGCGATCACATGGTAAACGGCCGCGATCATCGGCCATTTACCGGAATCCGTGATGCACGGACGTGTTCGGGTGCGCGCCCCAGGGGGCGCGCGAGAGGGGAATTCTGGGAGGACGTCATAGTACTCCCTCCCAGAGTTATCCAACCGCCCTGCAGCCGTCATTCGGCTATGGGCCGGTTGGTAAGTGGTTAAAGTAGAAGATATCCTATGTACCCGTACCTTTTTTAAGGTAACTGACCGCAATGGGTATATTCCCACTTCAAGCTGTCATCATCCAAAGTGGAAATGTAACATTCCGAAGGGCCAACTATTGAGGATACGCCGAAACTGCGACACAATCAAAGATTTTGAGGCACAGGCTGATACCCTTATACAAAGGTTTTATGATAAGAGATATGCCCTTGACAGTCTTATGAAATTAAAATCAGAAATTATGGGAATGGATAGAAACAATCTACGCCATAATAAGAATAAAAACAGGAACAATCAAACGGACATAGCATTTGTAACTGGGTTTAACAGCCAGTATAAAGATTTTGAACGCATTATGAAGAAATACTGGCCTATCCTGAAAGAGGATCGGGTTCTGTCTAAAATCTTGCCCGCAAAACCTAAATTTGTGTACAGGAAGGCACACACTCTGAGGAACCATCTAGTACATAAGGCCATAGACCCTCCTAAACCGATTAAAATCTTTTCTGATATGAAAGGTTTTTACAGATGCCAAAGATGCTTACCCTGTAAAGCCAGTAAGAGACAACCAAGGAAGAAAACATCTTTCAAATCATGTACTGACCATAGGGAGTACCAGATAAAGCAATTAATTACATGCCGAAGCACCCACGTCACATACATCATTGAATGTCCATGTCACCTCCAGTATGTGGGAAGAACTACTCGTCCTCTCTTTGTCCGCATATGAGAGCATATCAAAAATATTAGAAATGGATTTCCCAACCATAATCTATCAAGACACTTTGATGAAGTGAATCATAGAGATCCGAGTGGACTTACATTTTACGGTATTGACCTAGTACAGGACCATTGGAGAGGGGGAAACAAAGAAACTTTAATTTCAAGGAACAAAACCAGCTGGGATCCCTTGCCCATAAATAACTCAACCTGGACATAGACCTGAATTGCTTTATAGCCAACCCATAACCTAGCAGCCATGGGGGGCATGTTGATGGGAGGCTGTGTTTTGACCAGCATATTGGTGATAACTGATCCTAGTATTTACCCTATGACATATTGATACTTGATAGTTAGTCGGGTCTGGGTATATGCTAGGAGTCACCTTATGGTGACTCCTAGCATACACCCAGGAGTCACCTTGTCTACATCACATCATTCAATCTATTAGTGTACTACCACCTGGTATGCTTACCAGTGTGGTTTCTGAATATGGTCATCCATTCTGAGTAGTCAGTTTGAATTTATGACTGACCTCATAGACTGTTATTGAGGGGTTTCTATTTTTTATCTCTATATTTATATTTATTTTTATTTTTTAATATTTAGATATTATATCCTTTGCTATGAATAATCCTTTTTATGTACATCACCATTCCTGGTCATGTAGATACTACTATAATCTGCTATGTTAATAACTCTTTGGTTTAATCATTACTAGCTTTACCAGGTAGTATCTGGGTTTGCTATATATACAGCTTATGACGATTCGAGCTGCATTTCTGCAGCTGGCCACTTGGCAAACCTATTGATCTATTTATCAATCAACATAGGTATACTCGGACACATTATGAAGATGCACATTAGTTCTCCCCTGTCCACTACTCTGCTACTTTGTGCTTCCGTTAGCCATCACTTGATTCCCCTACATATATTATTTTTGCCATTTATCTATTGCACATTTAGATCCTAGATCCTTATACCACCTAGGTCCTATGGAATGGGGAGTAGGGACACCCCTTCTTATATAGGACACAGGAGGACTATATATGATATGCACCCCCGGTTGTATTTTAACCCCTTTTTTTCTTTGGTTTATTTATTTTTCTTTTTTCCTTTCCCATATAGTTCAATGCCAACTTATAAACTGTGCACATTTTCGCATATTTTGCACTTAGTAGCCCTTCCCCTCCTGGGAGGCTGCCTTTAATCATACCTTTTTCCTGGCATATTATATTTCTTTAATGAGCTTATTATTTATTATTTGGGTTTGCCTGAGTCTTTATATATTCGGTGGCTTTGAGCTGCAATCCCATGGCCGGCCACTTAATTTTTCCTACTAACATACTTACCATCTATCACCAAGCCTTTACATGTGGTATTTTATATATTTTATCACAATCTGTATATTAACCACGTTATATGCCTTTTGTATACTCCTGCCCACAATATGACTTCCTAGGTTAAACGGATATACATATATATAGTTTGATTATCGTTTGGGGCGATTGCCGCTTGATGCGTGCTGTATATGGCTACTTTATCCCCTTAATTCACCATTTGTCTTTCTAATACTGTGGAGCACCCATTGGCTACACTCCGGGAGGGGGAGGAACTTGCATGTCCGTTCGCCTATATTAGTCGTCCAATGTGGAAAGATGATGCCGCCTTTGAGAATGTGCAATGACGAAACCCGTAAGGCGGGGCTACGCTTTCACGTCATATCCGATACGGAAGTAGGAAGCTTGGAACGCAGGTGGAACACACGCTGCGGACCAGCTCTTCCTACCTACCTAAGAGTGTAGCTTGCATCTTTACCACACCTGTTGGTGGGAAGCTTTTGATTTATTTTTTTATAAACCTACCTTTAATTACTACACTATGGGAGCCCTTTTTTCCTTCATATGAGGATTGAACTGTGGAGCGATCTTTTGGGCATATACTGACCAAAGTGCTTTACCCCTGACCGTGTGGAGACAGCTGTGGAAGCCTGTTTGTGTGGAGCCAGCTGCGGTAGCCTAATAGACCATCAGATGGGACACCGAGAGAGCTGAGGAGAAGCTCCATCCACAGTTACCCACATATGCCCATTACCCCTGCAGGGGTTACTACATTCAGTGAGTGGGAACCTGATGGGGGGAGCACTATCAGTCACCTGATTTGCCGAGCACTGAAGTCACCTCAAGCAACATTACTGGCTGTTTAAGAATTATACTTTCACCATCCTATCTTGGGACTTGCACTTTGATTTTTACTTCCATTTTTATTTTTTTTATTTTTAATATATCTTGGTTTGTTGTTGGACAGTTGGTTAGTTACATTTATGTAACACGTATATGCTTTAGGTCTTATATATATATACACCGTATATACTCGAGTATAGGTCGATCCGAGTATAAGTCGAGGCCCTAATTTACCACAAAAAAAATGGGAAAAACTTATTGACCCGAGTTTAAGACAAGGGTGAGAAATGCAGCAGCTACTGTAAGTGGAAAAAAGAGGGTCAACAATGCCGATCTGCAGCTGTATACCTCCCTGTGTCCTGTGCATGTGTCCTGTGTATATGTGCATGTGTCCTGTGCAAGTGTCCTGTGTATATGTGCATGTGTCCTGTGTATATGTGCATGTGTCCTGTGCATGTGTCCTGTGCATGTGTCCTGTGCATGTGTCACCTACCTGTGTCCTGTGCATGTGTCACCTACCTGTGTCCTGTACATGTGTCCCTGTGTATGTGTCCCTGTGTTTGTGTCCCTGTGTATGTGTGCATCTTACCTGTGTCCTGTGCATGCCTCCGCGTGCCGCTCTGCACCGATCAGCGTTTCATATTACAATTCGGCCATTCTACTGTTCAAAAGCAGCGCCTCCTCCTCGTCCGTGATAGGCAGAACACTCCATTTCCCAGCAGTCATACCACAGACGAGGATGAGAGAATGTCCGTGATAGGCTGTACACTAACTGATGGAAAATGGAGTTTTCTGCCTATCACAACAAGGAGGAGGCGCAGGTTTTGAACAGTAAATGCCCGCCGAATGGTAATAGCACACGCTGGCCGCCGTCTACCTGTATGACACGTTGATCATGTAGGCAGACGGCGGTGACTCGAGTATAAGTCGAGAGGGGCACTTTCAGCCCAAAATAAAGGGCTGAAAATCTCTACTTATACTCGAGTATATACGGTATTTTTTCACCTGATGGACACATTTATACATATAATTTCGCAATAACATTTTTTGTGTATGTTACTTTTTGACTGATCACTCATACCACTTGATTATAATTGCCTTTTATGCACTGATATTTGTTTAACTACATCTGTGTGTGTACGCTTCCATCACTGGAGGGTACACATATATACACTTAGTCCTCACAGGAGAGGCACACATATATATTATTTATTCCATACAGGATAGGCACCCCTTGTTTCTTATTGTAAACAGGGCACTTACTTACCACTTTCCTGTGCACTTATCTTGTTGAATAGGGTAGCGCCAACCACCCCACTTCATACCTCTACTTACGGTAAGTTCCCTTCGGAACCTAATAGGGGGGGCTGCAACCCGTTATCATCCTGAGCGCGGAGTATAACACTTATTTAAGAAGGACATTTAACACTTTATTACTATGGTAAATGCCAAAGGAGAGGCCTTGAAGTTACCTGATCCCAGATATTACTGGTAGAAGATGTCGAATTGTGTTTCACTGACCCTATGTGGTTTACAAATGTGTGCTTTGTGGAATTAGGACAATATGCTAGAAAGCCACTCCAAGTTCGTATGGAAAATTGTTGCTAGTGGAGAACATTCCTGTTAGCTCAGGCATGTCCAAAGCCTGGTCCGCGGGCCAATCGCGGCCCGCGTTCCAGTTTTGAACGGCCCGCCTGGTTATCTGGACATATATATCTTTTGTGGCCCCCAACAATCTCCCAGCACCGGGGCCACAAAAGATATATATGCTGCTGCCTTTGAGGGGATGGCGATGGGGAGGAGGTGGGATAAGTGCCGTACACACAGGAGTATTTCCTGTTTACATAGCAGCCTCTGTAATAGGAAGTCCCGTCTCTGGCACTGCAATTGGACGACTGTTCTGTCCATCAAAGGAGGTATGACTTTCTATTAAAGAGGAAAACAGGAGTTTTACCTTTTTTGTAATCTTTTGGCGCTCGTTCCGCCCCCTCCCTGTCCCCTCCGAGGCTGCAGATGGATGGGCATCAATCAGGCTGCACTGATGGCAATGGTGAGTCTGCATTCCTGGCAATGGTGGGTGCTGCATTCCTGGCAATGGTGGGTGCTGCATTCCTGGCAGTGGTGGGTGCTGCATTCCTGGCAATAGTGGGTGCTGCATTCCTGGCAATACTGAGTGCTGCATTCCTGACAATGGTGGGTGCTGCATTCCTGACAATGGTGGCTGCTGCATTCCTGGCAATGGTGAGTGCAATACTGGGTGCTGCATTCCTGGCAATGGGGGTGCTGCATTTCTGGCAATACTGGGTGCTGCATTCCTGGCAATACTGGGTGCTTCATTCCTAGCAATGGTGGGTGCTACATTCCTGGCAATGGTGGTGCTGCATTCCTGGCAATGGTGGTCCTGCACTGATGGAAATGGGGGTGCTGCACTGATGGCAATGGGGGTGCTGCATTAATGGCAATGGTGGGGCTGCATTCATGGCAATGGTGGGGCTGCATTCAAGGCAATGGTGGTGCTGCATTCATGGCACTTGTGAGGCTGCAGATGGGCACTGACCCTTATTTTGCTTCACAGTTCTTTATTTAAATTTTTTTTTTTTCCTGAAACTTCCCTCTTAAAGTGTAGGTGTATGTTGTACGCCAATAAATACGGAATATCCAAATAACACGCCCAAGCTCATCTCTTCACCACACACAGCCACAAAGGCAGGATAATTCTTATTGGGTAGTGTATTAGTGCTCGAACGAACACACTTAGACCGAATTTTAATCACGAATGTTCACTTCTTTAAATCTGGCCCTCTTTGAATAAAGTTTGGACACCCCTGTGTTAGCTGTATTGCTGAGACTGTGCTGGACTGAATACTGCCGGCAGATGCAGAGAGTGCTGGCTAGTGTTGCGGAATTGCCAGTGCGTCTCCCTCTGAAAAGTAACCTGTTGACATGACATTCAAAATGTTTGTTTTTTAACCAATGAGGAACTCTTTCTCAGTCCCCGGCTGTTGTGTGGACAGACTGCGATTACAAGGGGACCTGTGTTCAAAAGTGCGGTCCCTTGCACCATGGCCTGGCTGCTTGTTGCTTGATTGCAGCCGTGCCTCCTGTCCCCGGAGTTGTCCCTGAGAAGAAGGCAGACTGCTGGCAAATATTGTTCTACCCCGAGTGAAAAAATGTTGATGGACTGTGATGGACTGTGAAACGTCAAGGACACTGGGGTGCTTAGCTAGTTAGGTAGAATAAGCAAACAGGCAATTTCTCACCTTTCCTTTGAATGATGGACTGTTCAATGTACCAGGATTGTTTCCTATGCTGGTCACCAGGTGGCGTGAGCAGGGCCAACCTGAGTGAGCCTTTATTCATATTATGTGTATATCTGATAGAACATGCTAAGGAAAGTTTCTGTAGACTAGTTGTGGAAAGGGGTGGCATCTTCGGACGAGGATGGGACCCACTTTCATTTATATGTGTGTAGTTTAGACATATTATAGGGTGTATTTGCACTACTATGATGTTCTCGGCTGAGGACAATTAACAACTTTTTAAGGTTCGCTTATGTATATATTAGAGCTGCATGATTAATCGTTAAATAATCGCGATCTCGATTCAACCCCCAGCACGATCTCTATGCAGAATTTCCTGATTCATTCATGTAACAAGTGCAGAGAGATCCCTGCTCACTCAGCTTTCAAAAGAAAAAAAAAAACAGGCAGTCTGCCAAATTTTTCACATTATTGTCAGCGCTAGTAGAAAACTATTACATTGTAACATTTCCATCTTAGATCAAAGGACTGAACTTCTAACCACTAAGGGCCAGTTCACACCATAAAAACGCAGTCTGGATGCTTTCCAGGTGCTTTTCTGCATGTGCGTTTTGATGCGTTCCAGTGCGTTTTTGATGCGTTCCAGGTGCGCCGCTGAAGACGTTAGAGAACGAAGCGCGCACGACGGACCAGCGCCTACACATCACTTCCTGGCAGCACAGTGGGAGGAATACATCTCCAGCTGATCGCTACTTCCCCCACTTGTACCTGCTTGGGTTTCAGTGACTGAACAGTGACTGAACAACCAAACACCAACGAAACCCACTTTTCAGTGATATCCCTTCCCAGTGGCCAGGGGGGGGTGAACGAACGGGACCTGTTGGATGTTTGCAACTTTTTTTATTTTTATTTTTGTTTTATTTTATATTTTTTTGTCTTTTATACTACTTTTTAAATAAATACTTTTTGTGACTATATTATACTATGGAAGCCTTTTTCTTTCCCTGATATGAGGGCTAATTGCAACATGATCATTGGAGCCATCTGAAGCATCGCAGCAGTAGCAGTCTTCCGTGCAGCATTACAGGCCTGATACCCCTGTAGGGGTTCCGACATCTGGTGAGTGAGCAATCTGAGGGGGATCACAGAAGTCACCATCCTACCCTGTACACACCAAGTCACTTTGGGGATAATATCAAGTCTGATTGTCGCATGAAATACATGAGACTATTACACATTTGTGCAATTGCTACAACATATGAACTATATGTGCACTGAGACATAGAGATACTGTTGCGATATTGTATATGGAATCCTTTTCCCCAAAGGAACCAACATAAGTGGATCCACGCATGTTTCATGCATTTTTGTCGCTATAAACTAGATGTCTTTATTTTGTACTAAGTGCTGAATGTGTGTTGTGATGGGTAAAACTACACTGTCCTATGAAAAGCATATGATATTGTAGCACATACAGAGTCTTTTCTGATTATCTCCGTATGCGATTATATACTGACCCACACATATGTACTTTAGCCAATTGAGTGTGACTCTGCAACATTTTCCGTTTTCCATTTAATTACAGCACCCTTTCACCCATATTGGTTTGAAATCTTGTGATATATATAAAATTACGTTTATACAACGTTCCCTGTATAGGCTGAGCCAAACAGGTCTCTCGGGTAGCGCCGTTTTTCCCTATTTATCCCCTAATATTTCTTATTTCTGCAGGACATTCCTAGGGAGTGTCTCTGTTTAAGGGAGGCAGCAACCTGTAAACACTTGGCCTATATACTTGGTTCATCCATAGGAACCAACATAAGTGGATCCACGCATGTTTCATGCATTTTTGTCGCTATAAACAAGATGTCTTTATTTTGTACTAAGTGCTGAATGTGTGTTGTGATGGGTAAAACTACACTGTCCTATGAAAAGCATATGATATTTTAGCACATACAGAGTCTTTTCTGATTATCTCTGTATGCGATTATATACTGACCCACACATATGTACTTTAGCCAATGGAGTGTGACTCTGCAACATTTTTTGTTTTCCATTTAATTATAGCACCCTTTCACCCATATTGGTTTGAAATCTTGTGATATATATAAAATTACGTTTATACAACGTTCCCTGTATAGGCTGAGCCAAACAGGTCTTTCGGGTAGCGCCGTTTTTCCCTATTTATCCCCTAATATTTCTTATTTCTACAGGACATTCCTAGGGAGTGTCTCTGTTTAAGGGAGGCAGCAACCTGTAAACACTTGGCCTATATACTTGTCCTAAGCGCGATTTTTTTCAACTTCACTTATATCCGGAAGGATAAGCCGCTGGTAGCAGTTACCCTTTCTTGGTCTGAGTCGTCCATCGAGATACTGGCTCTATAGATGGTGCCTTTGTGTCCAAGCACTAGATTTCACTGCAGCTTCGTGCCACTCCACTTGCCATTGAGGTTATTGATGGGAGAGCTCTGCAGCCTGCACATGTGAATCATGGGACTGTTCTGTTGACCATGGCCGTAGGGGCTCTTCACCATAATCCAATTCCAAGTCATTTCCTCACCTCATTTTCCAGTGGTTATTGGTTATCCTTGGTTACAGAGGCACAACCCCTCTTTTGATTGGCTTCGTGCTGAGGTTCTTTCCTGGTCGCCACAATGCAGGGAGACATGTTTTCTGAAAGTGACTAAGGTCTTGTGCACCCCTTCACTCTCCACCCTGCAGGAGGAGTACCACAAATTTAGCGATGTCTTTGACAAAGGTCAAGCCAGTAGTTTGCCTCTGCACCTGTCATATGATTGCACAATTGACCTTCAACCTGGCATACCCCCTCGTGGTTGGGTCTACCCTTTGTCTGTCTTGGATAACACAGCCATGGAGGAGTATGTGGCCAATGCACTTTCTCAAGCATTCATCCTTAAATCTTTGTCTCCTGCTGGTGCTGGTTTCTTCTTTGTGAAAAAGAAGAGTGGTGAACTGAGACCTTGTATTGATTATAGGGGTCTCAATCGCGTCACGATTAAGAACGCGTATCCGATTCCTTTGATTACGGAGTTATTTGACCGCCTCAAGGGAGCAACGGTTTTTACGAAGCTTGATTTGCGAGGGGCATACAATCTCGTGAGGATCAAGGAGGGTAACGAATGGAAAACTGCATTTAATACCAGAACAGGCCATTATGAATGAAAGAAAAAAACTGCGCTGTTTAAACATACCACACAAGCTGCAACTCAAAGTGAAATACACACAGATACAAATATAAAACATAAGGAGCTGGGCTCACAAAAATTTGATAAGTGAAAAATGATGTGAGTAAATCAATCTGGTAAATGAGTCCAAAAAGATGAACTAAATAAAAAAATAAAAAAAGAAAGAGAAAAATTTGGTATATAACATATATAGAAAAAATATATTATGGTGAATATTATGGGCAAGGGCCCCAGGACGACGTCAGATTAGTGACGACACATGTCGGGAGGAGCGACGTGCTGACGTCACCGTGCTGTTTTTACGTCGCACTTGCACGGGCATTTTGGACTATTGCTTGCCGGCTGGCTTTCTTACTACTTAAAAACATTTCTACTCCATGCTTGTAATCATAACTTTTATTTAAATAAAATACCACTCCGTTTTACCGATGGTGATTTCTCTTTATTTTGTTTCCGGATTGTTATGAACACTCACACCGAGTTCACTCCAGTGGCTGGCTGCTGACCGTTGAATACATCTACACCTGGCTCATGCTGGGAGGATTAAAGGCCCTGGCTGGGTATTAGCCACAAGCTCAAACAGCTGGTGGTGGTGAATTCACATTGTCTCTTAAAAGTCACTTATTCATTTACCATTGGAGGATTCTAGGACTGTTAATTTATTTGTATTGATTTAATCCCCATAATATATGTTTTCTATATATGTTATCTACCAATGTTTTCTACTTTTTTTTTGTTTATTTAGTTCATGTTTTTGGACTCATTTACCAGATTGATTTACTCACTTTCACATCATTTTTCACTTATCAAATTTTTGTGAGCGCAGCTCCTTATGTTTTGTAGGCCATTATGAATACCTAGTTATGCCGTTTGGTCTTTGCAACGCTTCGGCGGTTTTCTAGGAATTTATTAACAATGTCCTCCGAGATTTGTTGCAGCTATGTGTGGGGGTTTATCTCGACGATATTCTCATATTTTCCAAGTCCCTAGAGAGCCATCACAGAGATGTCCGCCATGTGCTGCAGAGGTTGAGAGATAATAACCTGTATTGCAAATTGGAGAAGTGTGAGTTTCATTGTGAACAGGTTAAATTCCTGGGTTATGTCATTTCAACTGCTAGTTTTTCGATGGACCCAGAGAACCTTTCGGCAGTACTACAGTGGCCCCAACCTGTGGGCTTACATTGCGGTGTTTTATTGGTTTTGACAATTATTATCGGAAGTTTATTTGTAACTTCTTGTCTCTGGTCAAACCCCTGACTGATATGACCAGAAAGGACGGTAGCCCACAGAATTGGTCTCTAGACTCCATTAATGCCTTTGAGAGTCTCAAGCCTGCCTTTGCTTCTGCTCTTGTGAGAGCGCTTTGCATCCTTGTGGGTACTTTTCCAAGAAATTATCTCCTGGGGAATGCAATTATGAGATTGGGGACAGAGAATTGTTAGCGATAATTTTAGCCCTTAAAGAATGGAGACATCTCCTCAAAGGTACTACTGTGCCGGTTCTTATTCTGACTGACCATAAGAATCTCACATTCTTGTCTGAGGCTAAACGCCTCTCTCCCAGAAGGGCGCGAAGGGCTCTTTTCATGTCAAGTTTCAATTACATAGTCTCATTCTTACCCAGTACTAAGAATGTAAGGACTGATGCTTTGTCGCAACAGTTTTCCTCCACTTCCAAGATGGAGTTGGTTCCTGTTCATGTGATTCCCCCCGATCGTATTCTGGCTATGGTTCGCACCAGTCTCGCTTCTCCTTTGGGTGACAAAATTCTTGCCGCTCAGATCCATTCTCCTCCTGAGAAACCTTGTGACCGCTGCTTTTTCCTTGAGAGTCTCTGTACTGCCATGCTCCAGACTTACCATTCTCCCAAGGCTACTAGCCACCCAGGAAAGAATCAACTCTTTTGGGTCAATTCCCTACAATTCTGGTAGCCTAGTCTATGTGCTGATGTAGCCACCTTTTGTAGCTGCTTGCTCCGTGTGTGCTCAGAGTAAGACACCACAACACCTTCCAGTGGGCCTTCTACAACCCATACCCAATGGAGAGATGCCTTGGACCCACCGGTCAATGGATTTCATTGTGGAGTTAGCCAAATCTCAGGGCAACACAGTTATCCTTATGGTGGTTGACCGCTTTTCGAAAATGTCTCTTTGTACTCCACTTAAGAAGTTGCCTACATCTAAAGAACTGACTTCCATTTTTGCTCGCGAGCTTTTTCGCTTACATGGGCTACCCAGGGTGATCATCTCGGACAGGGATAGCCAGTTTGTGCCCAGGCTTTGGTGAGCCTTTTATGCACAGTTTGGACTTCAGCTTTCTTTCTCCTCTACATATCACCTGCAGTCCAATGGGGCCACAGAATGAGCCAACCAGTCCTTGGAACAGTTTGTCTCCATTCATGGTGAATTTATGGTTTCCAACCATCCATGTTGCTGACTCGTTTGTTCCTCAGAGCATTCCTGCATTGGAGGAGCATCTCCGTGGTCTTCGTTCCACTTGGGTACAGGTCCAAAAGTCCTTGTGACATGTCAATGTTAGTTGCAGACTCCTTTCTGACGCGGGGGATAGGGTCTGTCTGCCATCTCGCAAACCTCCGGGTACCCTCTTTAAAACTGGCACCACGGTTTATTGGGCCTTTCTGTATTCTCCGTAGGATCAACCCAGTGGCTTATGCTTTAGACCTTCCTTCCAATATGTGGATTTCAAATGTATTTCATGTCTCCTTATTAAACCTTTGGTATGCAACCGTTTCACCACTTCGGTGCCACGTCCTCACCCAGTTCAGGTTGGGAATCATGAGGAATATAAGATACAATCTATCATTGAGTCCCGTAGCTTTTGTGGGTGCATAAGGACCTGGTTCTTTGGAAGAGGAACACTCTTTGGTCTCATCCTTGAACGTACATATTCCTGTCCTCCGCCGTGCCTTCCATAGACGTTTTCCCCTCAAACCTGGTGGTCCTCAGAGGGGGAGGGGTCGTTGAGGAGGGGGTACTGTCAGGGCTCAGCCCTTCTTTCTCAGAGCTCTCTGCTCAGCTGACGGTTATTTGCCAAAGACTCTTCCTTCTACAGTGATTCACCTGTTCTTCATTTCCTGCATGTCAGCTAGAGCTACTGGTTATATAAACTCCTTGGATCAGATCTTCTGCGCCTTTGCTTTGGTCAACATATCCAGACTCTCTCTGCTGTGTTTTCCTGTGAAAGACTTTTGCTTGGCTGACTTCCCTTCTGGTTCGTAATCCTGTTTGCTGTACCCGACTTCGCTGATCTCTGGATTCCTTTTTCTCTGGCTTGTTCTGACTACCCATCCTGGTTACCGAACTCTGGCTATGTTTTGACTACGTTTGCTCTGTTTATACCATTTTACCATTGTATCAAATAGTGTGATTTTTACTGCCCTTCTGTTTCAGTCTGATTCATGGTTCCTGACAAATGCTAACTATTCATGCTCTTTACTACTGTATATATTAGATAGATAGTTAGGGTATACGGCTACTGTTTATATTTTTTTTCCCTCAATCATTTGGGTGGTACACCACACGTAAATTGTATATAATGTCTAATATTTATCTGCCTGTGTGAACTGCTATTTGCTCATGTATATGTTATACGTGTTTAATCCATGTGGTACGCCATGTGTATTGTTTGTTATTATTATTCCTTTCCTGTTTCCCCACCCATCCCAGTTAAGATAAGACAAGGGCATTGCAAGGACAGATTGGGAATGAATGGGGTGTCTCAGCCAATGGGCAGGGATTTCCTTGGGTCCCTTCGCCTCCTGGGAGAGCCTATTTATTTGGGTGAAGTCAGGTGATCGGGGTTCTGTGCCACCTGGGCAGCTGTCTGGGTGGACATGTGTTGTAATGCCCTGGGTTGCTAGGCCATAAGCCTTGGGCCTATCCCAGGGACATCTGGCTGCTAGGCTGCCTGAGAACCTATCCAGAAGCAAGAGAGCAGCGTAGGGTTGGGACTGCGGCTTGAAGTCCAACATGAAGCAACGGTTCCACCAGCTGGGGGAACCAGTCGTGGTCAGAGGTGGAAGGAAAGCTGTCGCCACTAAGGGGCCATCCACCTTGCTACTGTGAGTAAGCTGAGGCCAGTACCAGAGCAGATTTCTTGCCAGCCAGGGAAGGTGAAGAAGTGGGAAAACTTCAGCAAGTGCCAAGTCAGAGACCCAGCGGGACAGCAGAGGTGACGCTTGTGGAGTGCCAAGCCAGGGACCTAACGTGTCAGTAAGAGTGAAGCTTGAGGAGTATCTTTGAGTGCCAAGCCAGGGACCCAGCGGTGAAGCGGGGGTGACGCTTGAGGAAGATACTGAGTGCTAGATTGGAAGAGCCCAGGGTATCCATTGGCAGTGGATCAGTAAGTCTAATGAAAGGCTGAGGGCTCAGTGGAAGTGGAGTTCTACAACAGATTGTAGAAGTGTGGAAGAGTTCATTGCAACCTGTTAGAAACTGTTTCAAGACTGTTGCCATAGGAGACAGCGTTCCTACTCATGCAGATGAGGTGTCTGGCTAGATACCTTTTCCTGCATGGCTGTCTGCCTATAGAAGTCTCTGAGTCTGCCAATTAACTTTGCATCTACTTAAGGGTGTCCTGGCCCAAACCCTCTCTCCCAAAGATCTGTTTAAGAGACAATAGATCTCTTTGCATTCAAAAAGTGTCTGGTGCCCATCAATCTACTTTGCATTACACTCACCATCCCTTGTAACCAGTCCAGTGCGTCCATAAGGGTGCACGGTGCCACCCCCTCTCTCCAGCAACCCCCTCTATCACCAATAGATAGATTCATGCATTGCATGGCTGGGGGGGGGGGTGTTTTTGAAGCACTTGATTAGAACCATAGGCTCTAATAGGCGTCAAAAAAGGTGACCTGCGAGCGCCATGCTTGGCGCTCACAGTTCACCCAGGTGTGTTAGAAAAGCAAATGAATATTCGCTTTCCTAACACTGAACCGCCTCTCCGCCAAGCAGGTGCTGGGGTCTGTTGCCCGTCACCTGATTGGCTGAAACGACAGACGCTGTCATTGGATGCCTATCAGTGGCAGCATTCAATGGGCACAGTGGCTGCATTCGATGGGCACAGTGGCAGCATTCAATGGGCACAGTGGCTGCATTCAATGTGCACAGTGGCAACATTTGATGGCACAGTGGGAGCATTTGATGGGCACAGTGGCAGTATTTGATGGCACAGTGGGAGCATTTGATGGGCACAGTGGCAGCATTTGATAGGAACGGTGGGAGCATTTGAGGGCACAGTGGAAGCATTTGATGGCACAGTGGCAGCATTTGATGGGCACAGTGGGAGCATTTGATGGCACAGTGGGATCATTTGATGGCACAGTGGCAGCAATTGATGGGCACAGTGGCGGCGTTTAATGGCACAGTGGCAGCGTTTGATGGGCACAGTGGCAGCGTTTGATGGCACAGTGGCAGCGTTTGATGGGCCCGGTGGCTGCGTTTGATGGGCACAGTGGCGGCATTTGATCGGCACAGTGGCTGCGTTTGATGGCAAAGTGACTGTGTTTGACGGGCACAGTGGCTGCGTTTGATGGGCACAGTGGTGGCAATTGATGGGCACAGTGGTGGCAATTGATGGGCACAGTGGCAGCATTTGATGGCACAGTGGCAGCGTTTGATGGGCACAATGGCAGCATTAGATAGCACAGTGGCAGCATTTTATGGGCACAGTGGCTGCGTTTGATGGGCGCAGTGGTGGCATTTGATGGGCACAGTGGCTGCGTTTGATGGGCACAGTGGTGGCAATTGATGGGCACAGTGGCGGCAATTGATGAGCACAGTGGCACAATGTCAGAATTTTTCAGTTTGCGCCCCCCAAAAAATTTTGAGCACCAGCTGCCACTGCTTGTAACCCACTCTACACAGAAGGATGTCAGCTGTCCCTAACCCTGGAGGTCACCATTAGGCCTCAAGGGCCCCGGGACTTGGCTATATATATCTATATATATATATATATATATATAAAAATACACTATCCAAAAAGGAATAGCGGAGCAATTGGCAACACATGTGGATGTGCATGCAAATTAGGGTGGAACTCCACTTTAATAGTTTATTTTTATGAATTAACAAAGGAAAGTAAACGAGAAATCCAAATCAAATAATTATTTGGTGTGACTACCCTCTGCCTTCAAAACAGCATCAATTCTTCTAGGTACACTGGCGCACAGTTTTTGAAGGAACTCGGGAGGTAGGTTGTTCCAAACATCTTGGAGAACTAATCTCAGATCTTCTGTGGCTGTAGGCTGCCTCAAATCCTTCTGTCTCTTCATGTAATCCCAGACAGACTCAGTGATGTTGAGATCAGGGCTCCGTGGGGGCCAAACCATCATTTCCAGGATTCCTTGTTCTTCTTCACACTGAAGATAGTTCTTAATGACATGGGCTGTATGTTTGGGGTCACTGTCCTTTTACAGAACAAATTTGGGGCCACCGGCACGTCTCCCTGATGGTATGGCATGATGGAAAAGTATCTGCCTGTATTTCTTAGCATTGAGGACACCGTTGATCCTGACCAAATCTCCAACTTAATTTGCAGAAATACAGCCCCAAACTTGCAAGGAGCCTCCACACCATGCTTCACTGCTGCCTGCAGACATTCTGTATTGTACTGCTGTCCAGCCCTTCGTGAAGAAACTGCTTCCTGCTACAGCCAAATATTTCAATATTTCCTGCTGCCATTTTTCTGCAGGCCAGTTCCTATCTGTTCATGCATAGCTGAGTCACTTAGCCTGGTTTCCATGTCAGAAGTTTGACTTTTTGGCCGCAATTCTTCGATTAAAGTGGTTGTAAACAACTCATTCAGTTTAAAATAGAAATTAAAGGCAAAACATTTGTGTATAGATATACAAAAAATTATAAATACCCTTTTCCCCATTGGTCTATAAGTGGTTAAAATATATATATTTTTACAACATTCTTACTTTATAGCTTACCTTCAAATCTGCCTAAAACATTCGCACAGTGCTGTATTTTAAATGCAAGCAGTGTAAATACCTAAATGTAGCCTGGTATTGCACTCCCTGTACAGCAAGGCTGGAGTGTGAGAGGAAGAAGCTGTACAAGAAACATACTGATAGGGAGAGAGTGATGGGCAGAAGCGCTCATCACTTTGCTGCTTCTCCTTTTACTGTCCATCACAAGCCTGGGGCAGAGATGAGAAAACCTGGGCACAGAGGAAGTAGGTTGAATGATGCTAGCCATCAGACTGAGGACATCTAGTGGTAGATAAAAAATCATGCAAGGGAAATGTCTGGGTTAAATGTGAATATAGCGTCAAAAGCAGGTTTTGTTATTTTATCTTTTAGGGCCTGTTCACACATAAACGTGCATTAGAATGCATAACAATGCTTCCATTAAAGTGCATTGATGTGCATTTTTATGCACGTTAACGCATATTTTAACATTTGGTGATGTGGCCAGTAACACACTTCCTGTATTAGAATTTTACTCTGGATGAAGAAGCACAGGGGAACCCTTGGACAGCAGCACTGAGTCTGGAGGGAGGGGAGTGTTAGATGTACTAGCAGATTTACAGTATCTCACAAAAGTGAGTACACCCCTCACATTTTTGTAAATATTTTTACAAAATATCACGCAGGACCCCTTTGTCAGGCATGTGAGGGGGTCCTGCGTGACTCCGAAACGTTGCACCTCTTTGCGATTAGGTGATCTGCAATAAACTAAACCCTTTGGACGCCACCTTATGTTGATCCTTGGTGTGCTGGCAAGTATCTACATTGTGACTTGAACCAGTGTTCGGCTGGTTGTTGCTGCAGCACCCAACCTTTAGAGCTTATACCAGGAACGTGTGCGATGTGAATATGAAACATAACACTGAAGAAATTACACTTTGCTGTAAGATAGTGAGTGTACAGCTTGTATAACAGTGTAAATTTGCTGTCCCCTCAAAATAACTCACACACAGCCATTAATGTCTAAACCCCTGACAACAAAAGTGAGTACACCCCTAAGTGAAAATGTCCAAATTGGGCCCAAAGTGTCAATATTTTGTGTGGCCACTATTAATTTCCAGCACTGCCTTAACCCTTTTGGACATGGAGTTCACCAGAGTTTCACAGGTTGCCACTGGAGTCCTCTTCCACTCCTCGATGACGACATCATGGAGCTGGTGGATGTTAGAGACCTTGCGTTCCTCCACCTTCCCTTTGAGGATGCCCCACAGATGCTCAATAGGGTTTAGGTCTGGAGACATGCTTGGCCAGTCCATCACCTTTACCCTCAGCTTCTTTAGCAAGGCAGTGGTCGTCTTGGAGGTGTGTTTGGAGTCAGGGCCGGTGCTACTTATTCACATGAATGTGCCCTATGCGCGTCAAGCAGAAGCCTCCAAAAGACACGTATGAGGGAATGCTCAAATGTGAATGGGGCCTCAAGGAGCATTTAACCCTTGCAAGTGAAGGGGGAGAGGCCACTGTAAGGGTAGATTTTTTTACATTTCCAGAGTCCAGCTTAAAGTCACATTGTTTTGCACGTGCCAAGTGAAGCAACAGGTTCACTTTAATGCCGGCCCATTAGTTGCACATAGGCTCCAGGTCCAAGCTTACACAGGGCTGAAGACAGTTTTCCCCACCAGAGCAGCCAATCACCAAGCACCATTGCTGTCATGTGGGAGGAAGTGGAGGTGAATGAAACATGTTTCCCCATACCTGGACATACTGGGTATTTTTGTGGAGTGGTGGAGTAGAAAATGTAAGGTTAGGATATGATTTAGTGGGGCTGCCATTAATGTAACCCTGTGGCCAGGCTATGGCCATTATAGTGTAGCACCCTGATGTTTAGGCAGGGTTGCTAGTAAATTTACCTGCCAGGTATAGTTGCCGCTGGTCCAGCAGCGGAGACAGCAGCAGCATCTTGAAACAGCGAGTGGTGGCCCTGGTGAGCAGCACGAGGCTGGCTAGAAGGAACAGCCAGGGAGGGAGTGGGAGAAGACCTCACCACCCCCCTGACCTGAGCAGCAGTGAGTGCAGCTTCCCTGACACCTCTCCTAGGTGGTAGGAGAGACTGCAGGCAGGCATAGGGGGTCACTTTCACTCACCCTCTCTTTCTCTCCTCATCTCTCTCTCACTTTCTTCTCTCTCTCTCTCTCTCTCCCTCCCTCCTTTCTCTCTCTCTCTCGCGCTCTCTCTCTCTCTCTCTCTCTCCCTCCTTTCTCTCTCTCTGTCTCCCACCTCTCTCTCTCCCACCCCCTCTCTTTCTCTCTCTCTCCCACCTCTCTCTCACCCACCCCCTCTCTCTCTCACCGCAACCCCCGTCTCTCTCTCTCTCACCCACCCTGCCCCTCTCTCTCTCACACCCCCTTCTCTCACTCTATCTCACCCACTCCCCTCACCAATCCCCTCTCTCCTCCCAAGTGGATACTGACTAACAGGTGACAGCAAGTGAGAGTTAGTAATCCCATCCCCTCACAAGCACTGCCACTAAAACCATCCCCCCAGCACTGCCACTGACCTCATCCTCCTAATGAAGGACTACAGGTCCCAGCATGAGCCACTCAGAGCTGAGGATGTGACAAGCCACCCCCCCCCTCAATGGAGGGGGTAGGAATCAGCTAGGTCAGTGTAGTGGTCAGTGTAGGTATCAGGTTGGTCAGTGTAGTGGTCAGGCCGGTCATTGTAGTGGTCAGTGTAGGGATCAGGTTGGTCAGTGTAGGGATCAGGTTGGTCAGTGTAGTGGTCAGGTAGGTCAGTGTAGGAATCAGGTAGGTTAGTGAAGTGGTCAGTGTAGTGGTCAGGTAGGTCAGTGTATTGGTCAGGTAGGTCAGTGTATGTCCAATTTTTATTCCAGATCCCTTAGGTCATTTGTATTCCTTTTGTAGTATAAAGTACAGGGTTTTATATACAACTTTAGTGCCTTAGAAATAAAAAGCATTTGTTTCATGTAAGTTAGCCCAACACTGTAAGAACAGTTACACTCTATGAATCTAAGTGGCCGCCTGCAGCTGCAATGTTGGGCTAACAGGGCTAACATACATGAAACAAATGCTTAAATAGGTAAGGGGTGGGGCCACCCAGCGATGTCACATGGTGGCACCACCCCCCTGTGGCGTCACCGACCGGTGCATGCTGGGGGTTGTCCCTGATTGGCAGCTTGGAAATGTCACCCTACTGGGTGACCACATCTAAAATTATATACCTCTTTATTTGAGTGAGGTCAGGTGATCGGGGTTCTGTGCCACCTGGACGGATGTCTAGGTGGATGTGTGTCGTGCTGCCCCGGGCTGCTAGGCCAGAGCCTGAGGCCTATCCTGGGACATCTGGCTGCTAGGCTGTCTGAAGGCCTATCCAGAAGCAAGAGAGGGTAGGGTTGGGATTGTGGCTTGCAGTCCAACCAGAAGTGACGGTTCTGCCGGCCGGAGAACCTGTGGTGGTAGAGGGGAACCTGTCAAGGTAGAGGGGAAGCTGTCGCCGCTAAGGAACCATCCACCTTGTTACCGGGGACCACCATGAGTAGCTGAAGCACGTACCAGAGCAGTATTCTCACTAACTGGGGACGGTGAAGAATTGGGAAACTTCAGCAGGTGTCAACCCAGGGACCCAGCCAGCGGAGGTGACGCTTGCAGAGCAGCCTTGTGTGCCAAGCCAGGGACCCAGCAGGCCAGTGAGGTGATGCTTGAGGAGTATCTTGGATGCCAAGCTAGGGACCCAGCAGGGAAGTGGGAGTGACACTTGAGGAATATGCTGAGAGAGAAGGTTGGAAGAGCTCAGGAGATCCAGTGGCAGTTAATCAGCAAGTCTAGTGAGAGAGACTGGGAGCTCAGTTGAATGAAGATCTACAATAGGAGATTGTAGAGGAAGTGAAAGAGTTCATTGCAACCTTAGTTAGAAATTGTTCAAGATAGTGGCCATAGGAGACAGCGTGTCTACACATGCAGATGTGGTGTCCGACTGGGTGCCTTTTCCTGCATGGCTGTCTACTTATAGAAGTCTCAGAGTCTGCCAATTAACATTGCAACTACTAAAGGGTGTCCTGGGCGTAAACCTTCTCCCCCACAGTTCTTTTTGAGAGACAATAAATCTCTTTGCATTCAAGAAATGTCTGGCGCCCATGATTCTATCTTGCATTTTACCCACCATGCCTCGTAACCCACTCTACATAGAAGGATGTCAACTGTCCCTAACTCTGGACTGGAGGTTCTCATTAGATCAAAAGGGACCCGGGACTTGGCTACAATAGCATTTACATATTCTTAGCAGTGAATATGTGAATTTATTTAAACTGTTTCACACAGCCAAACATACAGTAGTGCTCAGTGGAGGGAGAAAACAAACAGAAGCCAATCAGAATTCCAAAATCTTACATCCCAAAATTCTAAAAATCTTAGAATTGCCCTAGTGTGCTAGGGACATTAGATTGCAAGCTCTTTTGAGGAACAAGTACTTATGTGAATGGATCTGTGCTTTCTGTAATGCACTGGTAATATATTGGCTCTAAATAAATACTGGAAATAAAATAAAAGTGGAATATTTTATTGGTCTGACAGAAGCAGAATGAATTCTGATTGGTTGCTATAGGTTACTGCATTTAAAGCAGAACTATACTCACTGAGTGCACAGAGCAGTGTACATTGTGTGTCTTTTCTGCAATAAAAAACTGCCTCTTGGCAAATTTTTATTTCTGATGTCAGGTTCCGCTTCAATTATTAGGGCTGCAAGTGGAACTAAACCCTTCTATCCTACACAGACAAGGAAGCTGCCATCTTCATTTTGGTTTGATCCTCACTTGTCATGGTGTTGCACATTTGATCAGTTATGATGGCTTTACAGTTTGCTGAAAATTGTAAAGCTGTTATGACAGTTATAATTCATGGCATGCCTTGAATGTAACTCTTCTGAAAAACATTTGAATCAAATGGTTTAACCACTTTCAGCCCACTTTATTGTCAAAATACAGCCTTGCAGCTGTAGTTTGAGCCAACATCCGTCGGAAAAAATCCATGGATTTTGTTGTCGGAATGTCCGATCGTGTGTACGGGGCATTAGAGTATGGAGAAGGCAGATAAACTAGGACATTTTCACCCCTGGGTTCATTCACACAGGCTTTTTTGGTTGGGTGTGAAAAACTGACAGGTGGCTGTCAGTTTTTCAGGAGGACCCGATCGGAAGTTCTATGTAAGTTTATAGGCAGGCGAACAAGGTGAAGAGGAGGGGTGGTAATGTCACGATTTCTACTTCATCCAATCAGTCCAATCCTCATATTCATTGAAAAAAATACAATGGGGTTGATTTACTAAAACTGGAGAGTGCAAAATCTGGTGCAGCTTTGCATAGAAACCAATCGGCTTCCAGTTTTTTTTTTGTCAAAGCTTAATTGAACAAGCTGAAGTTAGAAGCTGATTGGCTGTCATGCAGAGATGCATCAGATTTTGCATCCTCCAGTTTTAGTAAATAAACCCCTATGCATGGCGGCAGTGTTGAGCAAGCAAACCCCTGTGGTAAGGCCCCATTCACACCTGAGCGTAGCGTTTTCAGGCAGAAAGTCACGCGATTTTGCCACAATTTTAACCACGTTTTTGCAGCGATTTTGATGCGTTTTGCCGTGATTTTGTAAAGATCAAAAGGTTACCAATGTAAAAAGCAGAAAAGTGCCCAAATCTGCCTAAAAAAAGAGTTCCAGAACTTATTTGAGCTTCAGGCATTTTGGAGCTTCTGGCTTCCGGCATTTTGGAGTGGAGATGTGAGCCATCTCCATAGAGAATAATTGATTTTTTCCCCTCCAGCATTTTGTAGCTTCAGGCTTCAAGCTACAAAACACTCAGGTGTGAATGGGGCATTAGTGTCCAGAGGGGCAGCTGCTTGCATAGAATGAAAGCACGAAGATGGAGGGTTGTAGTTATTACCGTAGTAGCGTAGACTACTACAGCGATCATCAGCTTGCCCAGCAGCCACTCAGAAATTTGAAATGCAGATTTACATTGTGCTAAGCTGGACCAATGTTAGTATGCAGTAAACATCATACCAGGAGCTCAGCTTTAAGAGAAAGTCATGTGTATTGCAACAAAGGCAGAAAATGTTACAAAAAAAAAAGTTCTACCGATCTTTTCAGCCTAGGGCAGCATTCCTGGGTACTGTTTAAATGGACAGTCTATACAAAACTGATATTTTAATTTTGACAGTTACTTATATCTCCTGGGATGTGATATCTGTGCTTGAGTTCCTCAGTTGATGATTTCATTCGTTTTCCTTGTCAAAAGAAGTTTATTGAGTATACAATATTATAAAGATACATAAAGTAAGTTTACAAGGATCTATAAAGTAAGCTCATTGTTTTACAGTAGGGTTTATATAGGTAAATATCATGAAATTTCAAATATTAAACATTGGGTTCACGTAAACCTAAATTAAAGATATATATAATTTCCTTAGTTACTTTTGTAGGTATTTAAATGATTTATACCTACTATACATATTGTTTACAAGTAGAGTGTATATAGGTCAAATAAATTCTGATAATGAGCTTTAATCGTAAGGTGGAGAAAAGGAAAGAAAAAGAAGAAAAAGGGTGAAAGGTAGAGGTATGGTCCACAAGGTTGTCCCGCTTGTCAGTTTATTATTCTTTTTAGTTCTCTTTGAAGCCTTAGAATGGGTGTCTCTGTAAGTCATTTAATCGGTTACCATGGCAACAGGACAGAGTCATTGAAATTTGACAGGAACTGTTGTTTTATCCAAGGGTGCCAAAGTTTTTCAAATTTTGGAATTCGATTTTGATCGATGGCTACCATCTTAGCATGGGACATTGTATTATTCATTCTGTGAATTGTTTCTGCTAGTACCAATGTAGGAGATTTCCATGCCTTGGCCACTGTTTGTTTTGCTGCCGTTATTAGTTGGATCATAAGTTTGAATTAAGAGAGTGTTAACCATTCCGGTTTTAGATTAAGTAAAGTTAAATATGGATCTGATTGTATTATTTTTTTAAATATTTTAGATGCAATCACGAAGACTTCCTTCCAGAAGGTTTGGATTACTGGGCACGTCCACCATATGTGTAAATATGTGCCTATTTCTGGGCATCCTCGAAAACAAAGAGCTGAGGTATTAGGTGAATATTTTGCCACTCTAGCGGGTACAAGGTACCAGCGAGTTAGGACTTTATAATTTGTCTCCAGTGCTAAGATGTTGGGTGAAGATGACTTAGATGTGAGCCATATGTTAGACCAGTCCGTGTCTTCTAAAGTTCGTCCCAGGTCCTCCTCCCACCTCTGAACGTAAGAGGGTCTATTAAGATTTGCTACTCCATAAAATTGATTATAAAGTGATGAAATTGTACCTTTAGAAAATGGATCTTTTGTACAGATTGATTCAAAAATGGATAATTGGGATAATGGTGTATCCCCCTTTAGGAATGGTGTATAGAAATTTTTGATTTGGAGATATCTAAATATCTCAGAGTTTGGTAGATCATATTTTTCTCTAAGCGATGGGAATGAAAGGAATGATTTAGATGCTATGAAGTCATTTAGTGTCTGAATGCCTGATGTCCAAGCTTTAAAAGAATTTGGGTAGATCCATGCCGGATAAAAGGCCGGATTTCTGATAAAAGAAAGGAGAGGATTGTGTGGAGATTGTAACTGATATTTGTTTTTTAGTTTATCCCATAGAGATAAGAAGTGTTTAGTTATGGGATTATGAATTTTAAAGCGGTCTTTAGGATCAAGCCATAATAAATTTGATATTAATAGAGGGTAATTTTCTGAAGCCTCTATAAATACCCATAATGGGATTTCCTGTTTTGCATGGTATTTGGACAGACTGGCCAAATGTGCTGCTCTGTAGTAGTTAGTAAAATTAGGGTATCCCAGGCCTCCTTTATTTTTGGGAAGATGTAGTGTGTGTATAGGTATACGTGGTTTAGAAGAGCCCCATATAAACGAAGTTGCTCTTTTTTGTACTATTCTCAAAAAATAGGAAGGAATTGGAATAGGGAGGACTCTGAATAGATAAAGCAATTTAGGTAGAATAGTCATTTTGATTGCATTAATCTTCCCTATCCAGGATAAAGGAAGTTGCGACCATTGTTTTATTAGATTTGTGATCTGTCTTAATACAGGAGGATAATTGGTTGAGAATAAGTCAGAATGAGATGCTGTTAAATGAATTCCAAGATATGGGATTGATTTTTCTGCCCATGTGAATGGGAGTGCAGCCCTAGCCGGGATCAATTCCATGTTTGTGAGTGAAATATTAAGCACTAGGCATTTCTTAGGATTAATCATAAGGCCGGATAGGGCTGCAAATCCATCAAGAGCTGGTATTAAGTTAGGACCAGAGACCTGTGGTGATGATAGAAAAAGTAATATATCGTCTGCAAATATACATAATTTGTGTGTAATACCTCCTACTTCAATGCCAGTTATAGTTTGGTTTGTTCTGATGTATTGGGCCATGGGTTCGAGTATAAGGGCAAATAATAAGGGAGATAATGGGCAACCCTGTCGGGTACCTCTTTCGATATTAAAGGCATCAGATTTGTATCCAGCATATTTTATATAGGCTTTGGGTTTATTATATAATGCTTTGATCCATGTTAAAAAGTGGGGTCCAAAACCCCATTTTTGTAATGAATATTGCATATATTGCCAGGATACTGTGTCAAACGCCCTCTTAATATCGAGAGATAGAAAACATAAAGGGATTTTCCGTTTTTTAGCAATATGTGCCAATAACACTGCCCTGCGTATATTAGATTTCATTTGTTTTCAAATGAGCAAACATTGATCTATTTCATGCCATCCACATTTATAGTATAGTTTATAGTTTTTCTTTTGATGAATGTTTTTGCCACTATCAGCTGCCCGTCAAATAAACAGTTCGAGAACAGTGAGCCAAAGAATAAACTCTGTCAGTTGCCCATTGGAAATGTTTTTTAAAGGACAACTTGAAGTGGAATAAAAGCAGTGCATTTGAAAAAAAATAACTGGACCCCGTGAGCTTTATCACAACACAGAGCCGCGCCACAAACGTACGCAGATCTGAGCATGTGCAGTTCAGTGTACACAAATGCTGACAGGCAGGGAAAAGGGTTGATGGCAGAAGAGACCAAGGGGGTAATTTTTATTTTTTGTGGTCTGAATCCAACCCTCAATAAATGTAAGAATGGATAGTAGGGCTAGCACAAAAAATCACTACTAACAACGTAAAGTGAGATGATGATGAAATGTGTGAACTAAAATTAATGACTAATGATAATCCATATACAATACAGTATCGTGACTAAACCAGTGTAAATCACCTTGAACTAGTGTTGAAGCATAAGTTAAACTTATCAACATATATGGTGAAATGAAAAAAAACATATGTGAAATAGATGATCTGTATGATATGAATGAACATACATAAAAAACCTAGTGAGATGAAAAATCACTTAACCAAGTGAATTGATGAGCAATAGTGCAACATGCGTGACCCTACTGAAATGCAACAATTAACAGTGAAAACAATATATATATAAAAAACATATATAAAATGATGTAAAAATAATTACACCTCGTGACAAGTGAGTTATGATGGTATCACTATATCAACAATAGTCAACCTAATGAAATAAAAAAAACTATTTAAGGTTCACTCTGAATAACATAGATGGAGGAATCCCCCTGCTGGCTATTGTATTTAACTAGCTGCAGCACCTGCTTGATGACCCGTGCATCTGTTTTTTTTGCATTTATTTAACAAATATACCAACATTTTTAATGTTATGTTTTACAGACCAAAAGAGCAAAAAAAGAGACGCTAATACTAAAATGGTTTACATACACCCAGTGAAGTGCTGCACAGAGAAGAGACAAGTCCTCTTGCGTAAGTTGTACCTGTTTATCTGTAGCTATCTCTTCTCTACATCAGATCAAAGACCAGTATTGTCTAAGCTTCAGAAAGCAGGGGGTGGGGATCTGATGTCACACAATGCACAAGTCAGAAAGGAGAGCTCAGTTTAATCTGAGAGCTGATTGGAGGGAAGGGACACACCCCTTCTACACAGCACACAGGGAAACATGCACAGGCCATCAATCACATTTGGTGTGCTGGAGCACTTCTCCTCATCCCCCTTTCAAAAGTGAAAGAGGAATTAGACAGCAGAGAGAAATGACACTCTATGTTTTGGATTGAAGCAAGTACACACTATAAAAGGATATGCGTTGTTCATTTTTCATGTCAGAGCTTTAAAACCACTTTAAGGCTTTCATGCAGGTCTGCATTAAGGTACATACAGACATCTTGTGCTTTAAAAAAAAAAATCTATCAGAACTGAAGGTATTTAACAAGGCAAAGGCACTGTGGCTTGTGATATGCCTTTTGAAAAATAGCTTGAGGGCCATTTATTCTTTCACTTTGTGGTAGTGACTACATTATTGTGTGCATTATTGCAACGTAAGGTCACACACATAGCAGACATCACTGGGTTGGGATTCATTCTGAATGGCACGCAGATGCCCATGCAGGTCATCATGCCACAACCAATAGTAGTGTGTTGCCTTGCCAAAAAAGGGTTACATCTGATTTCCGCAGTGTTCTGGTGCACTGGCAGTCCAGTAATTTCAATGGGTTGGCCTAATGCATAACATGTTAACAGGTGACATAACACGCATTAACACTTTTAAAATATGTAAATGGGCTCTAAATCTCCTTTCCTAGAGCTTACAAAAAAACCATAAAGTAGTTTTATAACTAACAACGAAATACTAAAGTAGGATAGCATAACTGTTATTAAAGCTGGCCCAGAAGCAGAAAAAAGTAATTGTGAACAGTTTGATTGTGAAAGCAATTTTATTAGAAAATAAAAAATACAACTTCAAATAAATAACTATATATGCAATATATTTTCTGAGTTTATGTGATCATGAACAACTAGTCCAGTTAAAGTTGAATTTCAGACTTGGATTGTAATATGTATTTTTTTTACAGACAATAGAAATAATGCTATTGGGCCAAAACAAGCAAGTTTACAGGCTAAGTTCACTTTTTTTTCTCTAAATGTCAGCTTCCCTATGTACGAATATACTGTTAATATACCTCTGTTAAAGAAAAGAAAAAGCTTTCTCTGTGTTCTAGGACAGGCTTCACATCAGCCTCCAGTCTCCTGTAGAAAACTCCTCCATTACCCCTCCTGAAATGTGGTATTTGGGACAGAAAAACCATTACAAGGCAGTAGTTCAGCTGATAACCTCATTAACACACACCCTTCACCTGCCCTCCCCTTCCAGGAGATTGCCCTTGCCACCTCTGTAGTTACATGCTATTTCAATTCAGGCAATGCCAGTGAGCAATGTTCTCCCTCTATACACAACCAAGTGCTGTCTCTTGGCCTAGGCCGACGAGGACCAGGCCTAGGGCATCACTTTGCGGGGGCGGCAAAAAAGCCACCCCCGCACAAAAAAGCCCCCCCCGACCAGTCCTCTCAGGACCACCAGAGAGGGCGCCAAGCTGCCCCAGCGCCACCAGAGGAATTTAGGAGAGCGTGTTTAGGGGCGGGGTTGGGTGGGGTAACTGGTGGTGAGTAACTCTTAAGGCCTGGCTAGTGGCTCAGGACTTGAAATTTTGAGGCCTGCATTGTAGATTCACATCGGTCCCTGCCCTCAAGGAGCTTACAAGTAGGCACTTGGTACCCACTTTTAATGTACAGAGAGGAAGAGAAAGGTGGAGCCTAAAGTGTAAGGGGTGTGGTTTACAGATGACCAGGTGGGTCTTAAACAGAAATGGGTGTGGCCTTCACAGGAATGGGTGGGTCATATTTAAATTAGGGGGTGCACGAATTTAGTCAGGTCTAGGGCAGCACAAAACCTAAATACACCATTGACACAACCATCAATTTTTTTGCACCCTCTTCTTGCTGGGATCATTTGTTTGGCAGAGTGTGCAGAACCCGAACGAGCCTATGTGGAGCAGAGCTGTAGTCAGTGGGGAAAAAACAATGCCCCACCTTCGGTGTCAGTGGGAGGAAGTGTGCCCCATCATTAGTGTCAGTGGGATCGATTGTGCCCCATCATTGGTGTCATTTGGCCCAATTGTTGGTGTCACCAAGAGGAATTGTGCCCCTTCATTGGGGTCTGGGATTTTACCCCATTGTTGTTTCAGTGAATGAAATGGCACCCCAAGGGCCAGATAAAAGCAAGCATAGGGCCACATCTGGGGCTGCAGTTTGTTAACAGCGCCCCAAACGCAGAAGCAATCACACATTTTGTCAAGTGCCAAAAATGTGCAAGAAACACGCTGTAAAAATTGTGCAAACCGCAATTTGCTAAAATGCCCCATGAGCTACTTTGCTGTGTTTGTCGCATGTAGAGCAGCCCATTGATTTCAATGCATGTTGCTGGAAAAACACACCAAAAACATGTGCTCCCACTACACTGTGTGAATGAATGGGGCCTAAAAATGAAGTTGGTGTGTTTACACTTTCCCCCTCTCTAGGCTGGTACTGGATTACAAGCACGTTGACAGCTGAATATCTCCCTCCCATGTACTTGTATAAAGCTGGACATGCACTATGCATTCTGATTGTGTAATATCTACAATTACCTCTAGATATACCAAAACTATGTAACAAACCTGAACAATTCATTTTTTTGTTTATAAAGTCAGGCAGGCCCTTGTACTACATAGTTGATGATAGATATAAAGAAGAAATAAATCAGATTGTATAATGTATGGCCACCTTAAAGTGGAACTAAACGTTCCTATTGTTTTCATCCAAGGAAGCTGCCATCTTGGCCTCTGATCTTCAACTGCTATGATGTTGCAGATGTGATCAGTTATGGCACCAGCCATTTGATGGTTTGACAGTTTGGTTGAGAGCACAAAGAATGTGCCATTTACATTCCTAGCATGTGCCAGGAATGTAACTTTTTTTGAAACTGTTAAACCATTGGGTTTAGTTCCGCTTTAATGGAACAAGTTGGAACGTGAGTGGAAATAAAAAAAGAGATGATATAGTAATGAGGGAGGGGTGGTTCGGAGAGGTAAACACGCCCTATATTATGATGCAGTAGGATAGTGCATGATGAGATATGAAGTTTTCCGGAAGATCACACGATGACTCGGGAAGTGATGGGCTGAGAAAGCATTTTTTTAAATTTTGTACTGAAAGGTGAACATTCAACGCTGCCATGGACTCGGTAAGTGAGAGATCAGCACATTGGGATAGCTTGGGCAGAAAGGACATTAGAAAAGACTTCTATTTATTATGAAGAGTGAAATTTTGTCCAAAAAGGGGAACTTAGCTTTTAAAGAACTCAGTCTAATGAAAAAAAAATTGTTTTAAACACGGGGCTATCAAAAATTCAGAATAATACCATGTTAACCATTTTATCTCCTTTACTTGCATTTGGAGATAAATTATTAGACAGTAGACATTTGCAATTTGTTTCGTTCTGAATTCATTTTTTAATGAATTTCGACAAATTCGTTAATTCAGAAATATCCAAATTAACGAAAACCCTTTAACAAATTTTTCCGAATATTTGTAAATTTGAATATTCGAAAATCCGAAAATATAACTAACTAATATTAACTTAACTATTACTAACTATTGGAATTTCCTTTCAAATTTGGCTGTTAGTGAATGTAATGAATACGAATTTATCTGAGGTTAAGAATTATCCAAAATTTTGAACGCCGTATCTAAACGAATGGAACGTAACAAATTAATAATAATAGATAATAATAATTTAAAAAAAATAATTATTATTATTATTTATTATTAATTAGTTCCGTTCCATTTGTTTAGATGCGGCTCTCGTTATTTCAGATAATTCGTAACTTCGGATAAATTCGTATTCATTACATTCACTAACAGCCAAATTTGAAAGGAAATTAAAATACCTATAATTTAATAGTTAGTTATTATTAGTTAGTTAGTTATTCTTTTGACTTTTCAGATTTTCTTTCGAATTTTCGAATTTACAAATTTTTTGGAATTTACGAATTGCGATCATAACGAATGACCCAAAAAACAAAAAAAAACAAATGAAACGAAAACGAATGAATTTTCAAATTTTTCGGCAGTGCACATGTCTATTAGACAGTCCAGTGTCTGGCATCCTGAAAATTGTTATTCCTTTACATATCACAGTCCAAGCAATCCACAGTATCATGAAAACCATGTATAGGTTCAGCAGTTCAGAAGTTACATAAACATTCATGCCCTGCAATCAAAAGATTTATAATTATGACCCCAGAACTTGAAAAACATGTAGCGAAATCTCACTCAGAACACTCAAGCTGCAGAAAACAGCAAGATAAGGCCCAATGCCAGGCTTGAGCCAAAATAAAATATCGGTAGCCCCTTCACAGGCACATAATACACTACTTGATTTGTGTAACTAGAGGAAAATACTCAACCTTACACCTCAGTCTTGTGGGAAAAGGGGCAATAACATAAACACATACAATGCAGGACCACTGGTTCTGCATTGTACACAATGATGTCAGCGGGGTGGGAGCTGCACAGTCAGGGAACAGGATCGGCTATGAGAGAATTAGTCGTTCTGCGTGGGGGGAGACTACCAAACTGTGGAGTACTCTATTACGGTACACCTAAACAAAACAGAACAGAAAAATATACAAGAGAATATGGGGGAGACTACCAATATTTCTTCTTTTTCTTTCCAGAATTCCACTTTAATCCTCTGGGGCAGGTGTGCACCATGGCTCAATTCAACAAACTATAGAACACAGAATCAAGAAGATCTTAAATCAACTATCACATGGCCAAAAAATGTGATCATCATGACAAAGATTATGCTTTATGGTTGTTTAAATAATTAAATAATTATTATTATTTTATTATTTAATTTAATTAAATAATATTATTAATTATTCATTCCATTATTTAATTATTGGGAATACCCTAATACCCCTATCTGTGCTATAAATATGCACTGATAGCATTGTTACTTGATGCCTCAATTGCAGGTGCTGCTTGTTCGCCCTCACGCCCCTTCTTGGCAAATGGGAATCTATCCACCTGTGTGACTCCTTGTAAGTCATGCATAAACGATTGGCTCCGTCTGATAGTGTGCGGCTGGCCGGGGACCCCTGCCGGGATCGATTGAGGGAGGTCCAAGAGGATTTCAGGCTCAGGAGAAATCGCTCAACACAATGTGACATTGTGACTGAAAAATGTCCACCATTATTATAGTTCATTTTATTTTGCGATTATATCTATGAATCTCAATACAAATAATATTCCTCTACAGCGCCCAAATCCTCTGAAGAAGACCAGGTGGGGTCGAAACGCATCAGAATTCACTTACTGTAACTTCTCACTGTAGCGCTTGAACATTTTAGAATACTATGTTTACTTCTACATGTGTTATTGCTTTCATGTTTCCTGTTCCACAGCGCATATTTTAACTGTCATTATCAATTTTGAGATTATGTTATTAATAAAACCTAAACAATTTTAAACCACATGTTATCACCTTACTATTCATTTGCTGCCTATAAAACCCCACATGGTGGACATTTCCCTTTTTCCTGCATGTGCATCTATGGGAGGCAGAGCTTTCTGTGTCGGGAGCCAGCTTGCTGTGCGCTCCCAGCACAGTGACCGAGCTGTCTAAGACAGCTGTCAGTCCTACTGAGGACTGAGAGTCGGCGGGACCGGCACCCAATCTTGTGACCACTGTGACAGCCAATCACCATGGTCACTTGATCGTCCGGTCCTGCTCGCCCCCCCAGGCATGCAGACCCTGTGTAAAGTGATGCCAGGGCTGGGTGGGAATGTTTTATAGCTGAGCTCCGGGCAAACAGCCAAAGAAACATTTGAAATAGAATAGGCAGCTGTATTATCTTCCAAAAGATTTGTAATTCTGTCCGAACAATCCTGAGATCTTTAAGCCCTGCCAGATTGATGACCTGAGTTTTCTCTGTTGAAGGTAAAGCAATATAACTTGGTCACCTCCCTGCCTCCCAGCTTGTGGATGAATACAATAGATCTTCTTGACAACAGCTTTACCTTAAAGGAACAGTAGCCATCAGCTGGTAAGAGACAACTGTTTCGGCCTGGTCAGCTACAAGTAGATAAATGATTGTTTCCTGATCTAAAGACGGTCAATTGGGTCAGGAGATGATTGTCCACCACTTAGGTGCTCAACCCGTGGCCCTCCAGCTGTTGAGGACTTACAAGTCCCATGAGGCATTACAAGCTGCTGACAGTTACAAGCATGACTCCCAAAGACAGAGGCATGATGGGAGTTGTAGTTCCGCAACAGCTGGAGGGCCACAGGTTGAGCACCCATAATAGGGGCTCTTAATGGTCGGATTTACCTGTATGCTTCATTCAGAAACTTTCATGACATGTTTAAGTCCCCACTAATCCTCCCCACACTAAAAAACCTACACATAAATTTAAAATATCAAGGCTTATTGAACTAATTATTTAAAAATGATGATAAATACTGTACTACATATACAATGAACAATGAACTGTCAAGCCATGTCTCTTCTCCAATAATGTACACTTTGTAGTACCAATTCTGACCAGCAGATGGCAATACAAACTCTTTTATTTTTCCTTTAAAGTGAACTTGTCATCAGAGCAAAATGTAAAACTAATGCAAGTCCCCAGGAGCTGGCCGTTGATAACATATATTCCCTGGCAACTCAAGATGCAATATACAGGTAATCCTAGCTTTTAACTATCACTTCGATTTCATATGTCATAATAAAAGAAGTCCAGCTTAAATTGTGCTGTTTTCAATCAATGCAAAATATCCCCAATTAACCAAATTGCAATCTATATGCTGTTAACTATATTATTGTTATTGTTATCTACAGCATTGGCGCTGACTTTGTTCACAGCAAGACTGTCGTTTACATTATGTTTGTACTTTGCAGCTGTCAAAGCTCCCAGGAAGCAGAGAGGGCAAATTTCTTGATAGCAAAAACCCGCAATGGAAGTGATAGCATGAAAACAGGAATTCTGCAGGAGTTGTTGTATCATCCATTAAGAGGTCCAAGAGGAAGGGTAAGTCTTTTTAAAACAGAGGGTTACCCCTCCCTCTATGTAATCTTAGTCCTATTGGAAACAAGCTTATAAATGTAATGCCCCATTAAAGTCAAATCCCGAAAATCCTCAGTCTGGTCACAATTCGGATTCTGCAAGGTCGGTGATCTCTCTCATTAGATGGCTGAAGCATGGACGCATCTCTGCTTTCTGTTGTGGAATGAAGAAAATAAGATATTAGCAATTATTTTAGTCTTATACCACGTAGATGAATACCTACTTTGTGTTATATAGGTTGGCAAGACAAGTTGTAGTGAAAAATTGGATAAATTACTCATCAAAGCACCAATTATATAGTTATCTGCAGCCTACTAACTGCATGCCCATATCTGCCCCATGACCCCTTTCCACTCCATAAGCATTTTCCTAATTTCTAAAAGTTATTCATGTTAGTAAAACACTGTAAAAGTTCATGGGTATTTAACTGACATGTTTATGTCTCAGATAATTACTACAAAAAAAACATTGGGAATTAGGGAGTGGGGGCAAAAGTTTAACCACTCACTTATCAATAACCCCCCACCTCCCCACCGGGAGAACACAATAGATCTGCAGGAGAAATTCCCCCATCAACACTGACTTTGTAGATGGGGGAATCATGCGATTAGGAAAGAAAATCGCTCTGTCTACAGCCGACTCAAGAAACTCTTAAAGCTGAACTTCTGGAATTACGAGGGTGTGCAGCAGCAGTGCAGGAGACTGTTGCCATCACTTTGCTCATTAATGAAACACTCAAAGCCTTCTTCTTCTCCCACGTTCTCTATTTTCAACTTAGCTATGGGGGACGCCAACTGTTTGCAAAGAGCGTATGAAAACGTATAGCATGCATGCACCATTTTCAGGGCTGAACATCTGGAAGAGTAGCTTGGTGAAGTGATAAAGATTCATGTCTGTGTGAACTTTTTAGACTAACCTCATACTACCAATTGCAAAGAGAAGGACTGACCCAAACAAATACAAATGGTTTACTTTTTGTATATGTAACAGGTCCTGGACCTCTAGAGGCCTAATGGTGACCTCCAGAGTCAGGGAGAGCTGACATCCTTCTTGGTAGAGTGGGTTAAAAGGCATGGTGGGTGTAATACAAGCTGAAGTGATGGGCGCCAGACACTTTTTGAATGCAAAGAAATTTACTGTCTCCTGAAGAAGAACTGTAGGAGAGAGGGTTAGGGCCAGGACACCCTTAAGTAGATGCAATGATAATTGTCAGACTCCGGTAGACAGCTATACAGTGGAAGGCCTCCAGCCGGACACAACATCTGTATAGGTGGGACCGCTTTCTCCTATGGCAACAAATCTTGTAACAGTTACTAACGGTAATTGTACTTAACTATTGGTAACACAGAATAGTTCTCCTTGCACGCTACAGTCGCTCACTGTAGGTCTTCACTCACTCCCAGTTTCTCATTAGACTCTTAGACCCAATCGCCACTAGATCCCCTGAGCGCTTCCACTTCCATTACTCAGTATCTTCCTCAAGCGCCACCCCCGCTTCCCTGCTGGGTCCCTGGCTTGGCACTCACAGATACTCCTCAAGCGTCACCCCTGCTGACACGCTAGTTCTCTGGCTTGGCACTCACTGATGCTCCTCAAGTGTCACCTCTGCTGTCACGCTGGGTCCCTGGCTTGGCACTTGCTAAAGTTTTCCCACTTCTTCACCGCCCCCAGCTGGTGAGAAGACTTCTCTGGTACTGACTCCAGTTTACTCACAATGGTCTCCGGTAACAAGGTGGATGGCCCCTTAGTGGCGACAGCTTCCCCTCTACCTCCGACCTCAATTAGTTCCCCATCCGGCAGAACCGTTTACTCTCGTTGGACTCCACTCTTGCAGTCCCAACCCTGCGCTGCTTCTCCTGCTTCTAGATGGGCCCTCAGACACCCTAGCAGCCATTTGTCCCTGGGATAAGCCTCAGACTTCCGACCTAGCAGCCCGGGGCAGCATAACACACGTCCACCCAGACAGCCATCCAGGTGGCACAGAACCCCGATCATCTGACTCCACCCAAATAAATAGGCTCTCCCAGCAGGCCTCGGGACCAAAGAAACCCCCGCCAATTGGCTGAGACACCCCATCCATTCATAACCTGACCTTGCTAAGCCCCTGTCTATATAATGTCACCAGCATAACGCCACCAACGACAGAAGAGAGAAGGTGCAGCAAGTCCAGAACTAGAGAGCAATCAGTGGATCTACTAAACAATTAACCAGGGCAACTACTGCCTGGCAAACTAAATATACTTAGCAACCCTGCCTAAACACCAGGGTGCTACATCTACAACACCGAGTAACATGCTCTTAAGAGGTGTCTATGTAATATATCATCTACTTTGCCACTTTTCACAGGTGTGTCTACAACAGTCTACAGCTACCTACATCTGGCTGCAAACTGTTCATACAGACACTGTGGGGTTGATTTACTAAAGGTAGACTATGCACTTTGCAAAGTGCAGTTGCTCCAGAGCTTAGTAAATGAGGTAAAGCTCCACTTTGTAAAGAATACCCAATCACGTACAAGGAAAATAAAAAAAACACCATTTTTGCTTGCATGTGATTGGATGATGGAAATCAGCAGAGCATCTGCTCATTTACTAAGCTCTGGAGCAACTGAGTGCAACTGCACTTTGCAAAGTGCACAGTCTATTTGCCTTTGGTTAATCAACCCCAGTATGTCTTGTGTCTCCAGTTCCTGTATGGTAACAAAGCACTAACTGAATTGCCTTTTCTGGACGCAGGGCACATCTGACAACCCTGGCCACTTACCTCCTGCCAACAGCTGTGCATAAGCTGGTACACTCTTTCTGTGGCCAGTTTAGGCTTGAAGAGTCTCAATCCAGATGATATTTCCTTCACAGCATCTGCATTGCTAAGGTGTTCGAAAGGCACCTTTCCTTCACTGAATATCTCCCAAACCAGAACACCTGCACAGGAAGTAGAGATGAGCTATGTTAGCCAGAGAATAACTTTGTTGTTTAGCATTTAAAGTGGTTCTAAATGCTCAAGGTTTTTTACCTTCATGTATTGTATGCATTCTGTGCAGCAGCCGCCCAGCCCCCCCAAATACTTACCCAAGCCCTATCGCCATCCAGCAATGTGCACGAGATCCTTGGCTCTCCCTCCCTGTCAATCACAGCCTGTAAAACAATGAGGAGAGAGAGGGGGCGGGGCTGAGCCACGGCTTTGTGTTTGACTGGATATGCAGAGCAGTGGCTTGGGAGCAAGCCCCCATTGCAAGCTGCTTGCTCTTGGGGCAATTTTTTGTTAATTATTTTTTAAGTTGCCTTTTTTATAACCTTAATTATACACATCTGGCTGTGTACAAATGATATACACAATATTGCCAAAAGTATTGGGACGCCTGCCTTTACACACACATGAACTTTAATGGCATCCCAGTCATTGTCCGTAGGGTTCAGTATTGAGTTGGCCCACCCTTTGCAGCTATAACAGCTTCACCTCTTCTGGGAAGACTGTCCACAAGGTTTAGGAGTGTGTCTATGGGAATGTTTGAACATTCTTCCAGAAGCGCATTTGTGAGGTTAGGCACTGATGTGAATGAGAAGGCCTGGCTCACAGTCTCCACTCTAATTCATCCCAAAGGTGTTCTATCAGGTTGAGGTCAGGACTCTGTGCAGGCCAGTCAAGTTCCTAAACCCAAACTCGCTCATCCATGTCTTTATGGGCCTTGCTTTGTGCACTGGTGCATAATCATGTTGGAACAGGAAGGGTCCATCCCCAAACTGTTCCCACAAAGTTGGGAGCATGACATTTTCCAAAATGTCTTGGAATGCTGATGCCTTAAGTTCTCTTCACTGGAACTAAGGGGCCAAGCCCGACCCCTGAAAATAACCCCACACAATAATCCCCCTCCACCAAATGATTTAGACAAGTGCACAAAGCAAGGCCCATAAAGTCATGGATGAGCAAGTTTGGGGTGGAGGAACTTGACTGGCCTGCACAGAGTCCTGACCTCAACCCGATAGAACACCTTTGGGATGAATTAAAGCGCAGATGCGAGCCAGGCCTTCTCGTCCGACATCAGTGCCTGACCTATAGCTGCAAAGAGTGGGCCAACTTAATATTGAACGCTACGGACTAAGACTAGGATGCCATTAAATTTCATGTGCATGTAAAGGCATGCTCCCAATACTTTTGGCAATATAGTATATATATATATATATATATATATATATATATATACACACACACAGAGTACATACTGTATATTGTATATACAGTGTCTCACAAAAGTGAGTATACACCTCACTTACGTGACTTTCTCAAGGCTACCCTTGAGAAAGTCACGTGACATGTGACGCAGCGCGTTGGGAGGAGGAGCCAGTGACGGTATCTAATGTCATTGTCAGCTTAGCAGTTGCTGTATGAAGAGCGCTATTGCTACTACACAAATGTGAGTGTATTCAAATTAATATTATTGATCCATATAACTTGTATCATTGCGCAATGATGCATTTTTTCATTTATTTCATGCAAAACAGCGCTGAAATGGTGGAGTGGAACAGCAAGCAAGTATAAAAGCTTAAGATTGGACAGTTTTATTGTGGGACTGATCCCGAATATCTATTAGCGGTGATTTATTTGCTCTCATTATTAGTTAATAAATTTTTTATTTTGTATTTTTATTTTATGCATCATATTATTTACCTTGGCATCTTTTGAGCTAATCTTGCACATATAGGGGCTATCTGATTCCCTTATTTCATGTGTTCTGAACATATTGTGTTTTGTTTATAGTGTGCAGCACTTGTTAATGTTATGTATTGGTTCCTAATACTATTCACTTAGTTTACATTCACTTATATTTAGTAGGGTGGGAGGTTGTTTTTAGAGCACCAATACACGTACATTTGAAAAAATTAAGAAAACTGTGGTGATCAAATATCACCAAACGAAAGCTCGATTGGTGAAAAAAAGTGATAAAAATTTAATTTGCGTACAGAGTTTCATGACCGCGCCATTACCAGTTAAGTAGCACAGTGCTAAATAGCAAAAAATGGTCTAGTCACGAAGGGGGTAAAACCTTCCAGAGCTCATATGGTTAAATTGCCAGCAAAATGACAATTCCCAGATGCTTCACCAGGCCAGGGATTCCCTTTATATATACCAAACCCTTATCTCAGTGGAAAGTCTGATATAGATGACCTTCAGGTCTGACATGAATTTTCAGGGGAGATCCAATATAAAAAAAAAAAAACAGCATGACACCCCCCCCCCCCCCCAAAAAAAAAAAATCTATACCAGTTGGGTCTGGCATGGATTTTAAGGGGGACCCCACACAAAAATAAAGAAGTGTGAAGTACACCAAATCCACACCAGACCCTTTGAGCATGCAGCTTGGCAGGCCAGGAATGGTGGGGGGGGGGGGGGGATGAATATACCCCCCCCCTCTTCTTCCCCCTAAGAAGCAATACCAGGCTATTTAACCTCAAAATGGGGGAAGGGGTACCTTGCCAAGAGTGGAATGGAAATGGAAATGGAATTGTTAAGTACAAGCCATACCATAAGCCCACACATCTGATTTGCTGCTGTAATTCCCATACTGGAAGACTTCTGGAGCTGACCACTTCACTGGAAATTTACTGCCTGATGAGCTGGTGTACTGGTCATCTAGGACAAACCTAGAAAAATGGGAACCAGGTTATATTGTGTCTAAAACGTTACAGAAGCTAAGAGTAGTAAAAAATGGTTACAGTGATTATTATTTAAATAAAAAACATGTTATACTTACTTGCTCTGCGCAATGGTTTTGCACAGAGCAGCATTGATCCTCCTATTCTTGGGTCCCCCGCCAGCGCTCCTGGCTCCAACCCCCCTCTTCAAGTGCAAACTTATGGTATTGAGAAAGGAGCACACTATAATTTATCCAGTGAACTACCAGGGGACTGGCCTCTTCTACATGTTTTTGCTGACTAGATTTCATGTTTCAGAATAATTTGGTGAGAAATTTCATGTGAATATGGACTGATGTAAAGTATTGTGTCCTGAAGAAGTGGCTGGTGGTCACGAAATGCGCAGACCCAATTCTATTTGGGAGATAGATATGTTATAAGTATACTGTTATATGGTTGTTAGTATGGAAATTGTATTCGAATGCAGCTTTGTTTGTATTGGATTTACCCACTTTCCATCCGGCTAATTCTGGCACTTACATGTAAAAAATATTTCTAGAAAATTACGCAGAACACCCAAACATTATATATGATTTTTTAGCAGAGACCCTAGGGAATCAAATGGTGGTTGTTGCACCTTTTTATGTCACACGGTATTTGCGCAGTGTTTTTTCAAACGCGTTTTTTTGGGGGAAAAAAACTGTTTCAATAATTAAAAAAAAAACAGTATAATTAACCCAATTTTTTTTGTATAATATGAAAGATGATGTTTCACCGAATAAATAGATACCTAACATGTCACGCTTTAAAATTGCACATACTCGTGGAATGGCGCCAAACTTTGGTACCTAAAAATCTCTATAGGCGACGCTTACATTTTTTTACAGGTTAGCTGTTTAGAGTTACAGAGAAGGTCTTGGGCTAGAATTGTTGCTCTAACGCACGCAGCAATACCTAACATGTGTGATTTGAACGCCGTTTACATATGTGGGCGCGACTTACGTATGCGTTTGCTTCTGTGTGCGAGCACGCGGGGATGGGGGCGCTTTAAATTTATTTTATTTTTTAATTACTTTTATTTTATTTTTTTACACTTTCTTTTTACATTTTTTATTGATCACTTTTATTCCTATTACAAGGAATGTAAACATCCCTTGTAATAGGAGTAGTGCGTGACAGGTCCTCTTTATGGCGAGATGTGGGGTCTATAAGGGGTCTCCTTCAGGCTGGAAAGGCTGAAATAAAAAAAATATATATATCTGTCTCGGCCTTTCCAGCTGCATCCCCGGGATTGTTTACTTCTACCGGCCCGGATGTAACATCATAACGTCACGCCAGGGACTCCGAGGGTCACAGAGATGACTGGGGACCATTTGGTCACCAGAAATTTCTATGCTCAACTTCTGGCGGTGAATGATTCCTTCTCTGACTCGCCGATCATAGGGGCAAGCCGGTTGAAGCACCAGAGGGCGGCGGGGGGTGGATGTCCCATCCCGCCGCCTGTAAGAACGATCAAGCAGCTGAACTGCTGCTATGATCATTCTTACGGTGCACAGAATCACCAGCTGAAAAAGATGATATCTGGATGATGCCTGTAGCTGCAGGCATCATTCAGATATCCCCACTCAAAGTCCATGACGTCATATGACGTACCTTGGGCGGGAATGATCATCATATGACATCCACTAAACTACTGTATGTTCTTTTTGGATAATAAATAAGATGCTTTTTTAAATAACAACAGTCAGTGGGGTTTTTTTTGTCAGCGGGTTTACCATTAATATAGTCCCAATTTTTGATACAATGGTCTCTATGACATGATAGGGATAGGACACCTGCTCTATTATATTCTTTGACACAGTGGGAGGTCTTTACCAAACAATATACAGAAAAAATCTTGAGATGGATATGGGCAAGACAAAACATCTGCCAATCTATGGAGAGCCTTATTCAAACAAACATAACATTAATAAATAGACTAAGCAGTCTTACCTAGTCATCCCAAAATCTGACACTTTAACCACCAATGACTCTCCAACTAGACAATTTCGAGCAGCCTGTGACACAGGAAATAGTTTTTACATTATACATATTTGCAGAAGGGTAACAACTTCACAAAGGTTAAGAGATGTATAGTGTAGGTTAGACACTTATAAGGCAGTTTATTTTATAAGGTAAAGAGCAGAATACAAAGTGCAGTAGCCCACTGCAACCAATTACCTGGATGATCCAACCCAAAGTATAGTCAGTTACAATCTTACTGTACTATCCTCATTAGATTTACCAAAACTAAAGATTTACCCAACCTAAATTGAGGTCCTTCACCTAAACTATCCAACCATTTGTTATCAGTCCGGCAGAACCTTGCACTACATAGTTGTTGGTAGGACTAAAAAAGTATGTGGCAAGCTTAAAGTTTTTTTCACCTTTCAGGAAGGTTTTCAGAAAATCCCCCTATGCAATTCCACATCTAATGAATAGTACACGCCATAGGGCCTCCTGTTGGAAATGGTAAAGGTCCTTCCATTCCAATTGCAGCTGTTTTGGGTCCTCTCCAAAGGACCCGAAGCAGAGCAATATAGTGAAATTAAAAGAGTAGTTCAGCTTTTTTTTTTTTTTTTAAATCATACTTACATACCTAGGTCCGACTGAGACTGAGAACTGAGCAATTAAAGACTGCTGATCGTTTGGTTCTCAGAGCTCCATGAGCAGAAAGCCGGTGACTGTCAGTCACTGGCTCTGTGCTCTGCCCCCTGCACTCACTGGAGTGCTGAACTGTGGAGGGGGAGGGAGCGGCTGGCTCAGGCTCTCAGAGGATCGCTGAGAGGATGAGCCAGGTGCTGGTCGAGGGTTGTGGGAGGATCCTGACTTTATTGTCGCGATCCTTCCCCCAGCCCGGACCGGCTCTGTAACGTCAGCCAACAGTGGGCTTCAGCCTGCTGTCTGCTGAAAATGGGTCACGGAAGTGCAGAATGAACTGCATTCCTGTGATCCACAGAAGTACAGCCAAATGAGCTTTGGCTGTACTTCTCCTTTAAGTGGTGCAATAATGTAATGAAATTAAGTATAGTGAAATTCAGGACAGAGAGGTATTGGGAACCAATGCTTTTTCTGGAGAGAACCCAAAACAGCTCCATCTGGAATAGGAGAATCTTCATCTTTACAACAGGAGTAGCTATGGTATGTACTATCTATTAGGTGTAAAATTGCATACAGAGATTCCTGAAAGGTGAACATATAATTTAAGCTTCTGAACTGTTGTTCTTAACTTTTGAACTGGATACATGTCAATGGCTGCTCTGGGTTATTGGTCTTTGGACACAAGAGCTAGAGGCGAGGTAAGGCAGTGGTCCTTACTAGATCTCTGTGAATGTAATTAGAGGCCTCCAGATATTCCATGCCCTCGCAGACATCCTGGCACATCCCGAGAGCTACACTCCTTAACAGTGTCCCTTTATTCCTGCGCAGATAGTCATTCAGGCAGCCATGCTCCATGTACTCGAACACAAGAAAAATGGGCATTTGTTGGGTGGATACACCAAGCAGCTGAACAAGTTTTGGGTGAGACATTTTCCTGTTGAAAAGATTTGAGAGAAAGGAACAAAATATTTAGTGGTTACTTCTACTGTGACAACATTCATACTCTACACTTCCCTCCCCATGAGTTCATCTATCACAAAAACTGACACCCACTTTCAGTACTGTCCCTCAGTATGGACACATGGAGACCACCCCCAATGCATATTTTTCATATTGAACCTTTATGGTGACATAACCCTCACCAACTACACACAAGCCGGGATGTGCTATAGAGTGACTTTGAAACAGTTCCTTGTTACCTTAATTGACTTGGTAAAATGTTGGTACACACATGACTGCTGAGGAGCATAGGCCTAGGAAAACCGACTGATAGTAATTAATTAACCTTGCCCCCCCATAAAAGAAACCACACGTAGAACCATTAAGTTGGAAAAAAGGGCAAGGCCACAGCTTTATTTAAAGGGGTTGTAAATCCTCAAGATTTTCACCTTAATGCATTCTATGCATTAAGGTGAAAAACCTTCTGTCACTCAGCAGCCCCCCCAAGCCCCTGTTATACTTAGCTGAGCCCTGTGTTTCCCACTACAGGAACCAGTACACCAGCTCCGGCTGGTGTCTCGTGTCCTGATTGGATAGATTGGCTCCATAGATTGGCTCCATCTGGCTCCCACTGCTGTCAATCAAATCCAATGATGCGGGCGCCAGAGGCGGAGACGAGTCCTGCTTTCTGTGTCAATAGACGCAGAAGCAGGACACGGGAGAGCGCCCGCACGGGTGTCCCGAAGGAGAGCGTTTCTCTGATGGGGCACTCAAGAAGAGGAGGAGCCACCAGCGCGGCTGAGGGACCCAGAAGAGGAGGATCAGGACCACTCTGTGCAAACCAACTGCACAGCAGAGGGAAGTATGACATTTGTTTTTGTTTTTTAAACCCTGAACCTTTACAACCCCTTTAATTCCCAACACAGACGATTGTAAACAATTTTAACCAGCGTCAGTCACAGTTGTACTGTGAACACACTTTAACATTAACTTGCCAAATTCCAAAGGTGTCTGTCCTTATCATAAGTGCTGGACAGACAGACTAATTTCAACTTACAATCAAGGGTATGGCCCATTATGACAACTTTTAATGCTGGGCGGGAAGATGGGCAACTCTTCAAGATTCTGTTCTTCAAAAGGCACACATTTTACCTCAGGCAGAATTTTTATATGAGCTCAGGCCCAGCCCCATCACCCCATGTCATGCAGCCAATCATATGTAACCGCTTTACAGATTGCATGTTACCATGCCCACCTCCTAGCCATTCCCCCATCAGTCAAGGCTCCCTATCCCTATGAGGGTCAAGAGGCCCTCATTGGTAATTGTATAAATTTCTCTAAAGCAACTTTGGAGCAAATGATGCAAAGTTTGTCATACATTAATGTTTAAAAAGTCTATCAATAAAATAGAAATGGATGAAAAAAAATGCTTAGCTGCTAAAGAGAGCCAATCAATCTCCTCTCTGTGCTTTGACTATTAACACAATGCAAAAGGCAGCAGAGATGTGCAAAGTGCAGAAAGCCACAGCAACCACTGAAACCTCTATTTTACTGTAACGTCAATGTAGCCATGTCCCTGTAGGAGTTGCTGTATGTAGTGGTTCCCCTGTCACCCTGCCCAGCCAGGCATCCATTTCTCAGTCACTCAGAGACATAAAACAGTCCATAGCTATGTTTTTTTTTTTGTTTTTTTTATTCGAGGGGGTTAAACTTGGATGGGAAATTGGGAATTAAGGGATGCCCAGGAATATTCAGTGCAAACTTGCTTGGGACTTCTATATACACTCCAGTATATACACTCCATTCTTCTCTCCGGCACAAACACTTGCTGCAGACTGTTACTCCACCAGCATTTCCCTTGCTGCGGACTGTTACTCCTCCAGACTAGCTAGCACCACATGGGTAGGCCTGACACTACTTCAGCCAGGCCTCAATGAACTGCCTTTTGCGGGCAGGAACCTCGGGCCCCTGTGGTGTAGAAATAGTTCAGGTGTTAACTGTCCTCTCTTCAGCTACCACTCCCAGATAGCTCTTTTCAGGCCCTGCCAGCCAGCATGGCTGAAAAGACCTCTTTCCACTGCCCTTCCCACAGCCCTCTCTTCTGGTTCTGCACCCATCTAAAACTGCAATCTCCCAGTTCTCTCATGCAGCGTACACACAGTCGGACTCTTCGACCGGACTTGTCCGACGGACGCCGACGGACCAAATCCGGCGGACAGTCCGATCGTGTGTGACCTTCAGCGGACTTTTCCAGTCGCAAATCTGACGGACTTTAGATTAGGAACATGCTTCAAATCTTTACGTCATAACTCCCCCAGACCCAGAAATCCGTTCGTCTGTATTCTAGTCCGACGGACAAAATCCCATGCTAGGGCAGCTATTGGCTACTGGCTATCAACTTCCCTACTTTATTCCAGTGTACGTCATCACGTACGAATCCGTCGGACTTGATCGTGTGTAGGCAAGTCCGGTCGTTAGAAAGTCTGTTGAAAGTTCTCCAAAAGTCTGTCGAAAGTCTGTCGAAAGTCTGTTGGATGGGCTGTCAGACTTTTGTAGCTGAAAAGTCCGACCGTGTGTACGTGGCATCAGGTGTGCCTCCCCAGACCTTCTCACTATGCTCACTCACCAGCCCTCCCGACTGTGACCAGTTGTCCTCCCTGGAGACTTAGAAGTGTTCTCTCCCACTGTCATCTTTCATGTGCCTCTCCTTCCAGGATCTCGTCTCTTCTACTGGATGCACCCGAGTCCCAGCCCAGGGTCACCCCCCCCCCCGACTGGAGAGCTCCCCGTGGGCCCCGACAGCCTCCACACTCTCTCACTCCAGCTCTTCCACCCGACAACTCCTCCGCAACTGGGCTGACCCCAGGTCTTTAAGGAGGCCTGCCCCCTGCCAATCCAGGTTGGGAATTGGTCAAGGCTCCCTAAAACACCCCAGGCAGCTCAACCTCTACTCTCATTCTCTCTTTCCAGATCTGTCTCTCAAGCTCTAGAAACAAGAGGGAGGTCTCAGTGATGCTGCCTGTTAGTCACCAGTTTCTACCCTGAGCCACTCCCAGCCCAGAATGAAAACAAACAGGCTTAGCCAACAGCTAGGCCTGCTCAAATTTACCTACTCTGCCAACAAAAAATCCTCACTCTGGCACCTACCTAACTAGAGGGTGCTACATCAGTAGAGGAATATTTTTTTTTATAATAAGCTATGGGTTTGTTCAGTTTACATTTTGCTGTTAACATAGTTTTAGTTTATTACTCTCTATTATTTTAAAAAGGTCCATCCGTTGACTCATTGGTTTGTATTTTTGCACACATGTTTAATACCCAGCCTCTTTTTTGAACATTGCACTTTCCCAAGATATTTCATATTCCACTTGACAAAATACAGCATTTGGCTGAATTTTTTAAGTTTCTTACATCAAAACTTGAGCTTCCTCCACAAAATCTTCTTCTGACATCATTCCTTCCCGAATCATCTTCACAGCAACTTTCTTTATCCCCTGCCAAGATGCCAGCTTTACCACTCCAAACTGTCCACTGCCAATCTCCTGAATAAATGTCAGGTGGGTGGGGTCAATTTCCCATTTACCTGTAAAGACAGCAAAACTGATTACATTAAACTAGGGGCACATGCAACAATACTACTGAAGGATTAAGCCTGGTACACACAGTGAATTTTTTTTTTTCGTTCAACCCAGCAGGCTGAAAGTGAAAAAAAAACCAGACAGTTCACTGTGCTAAAGCCCTGTACACATGGGCCGAATGTCGAATGGCGACATTGGCCGATTCAATAAAAATCGTCCAACATTAGGCTTGTGTGTATGGGTGTGTCCCCCTTTTAGAAAACAGCTCAGAGGGGAAGATCGCTGTACTAACATCAGATCTTTAATACAGTGGCTCCAACCAGAGCTGACAGTTTTTTTTTCTTCAACCCGCTGGGTTAAATGGAATAAACTCATAGTGTGTACCAGGCTTAACACAAGTGATGTTAGTTCAAGCAATCTCCCGCGCTGTGCTATTGTGTTCTGACAAGGGGGACCACCCCCACCAGAACACACCAGTCAGCACTCACAGCCATTGGCTGCAAGCTCTGATCGGATGCTGGATTTCCTGCATGCCCCAGCACCTCGATAAAAGCCAGTCCTTAGACTGGCTTCTGTCGGACACGCTGCTGCACATAAGGGCTGATGTGTACCAGCCTTTAGTCCTCATGCACACAGGGCGCTAGAAAAACTGAGCTGTAAAGCCACTATCAATGCTAGGAAAAAGCTGCTGTAAAAACGCACTTTTAGTAGCTTTTTGCATTGGCGTGAATGCGCGTTTAGCCACGCTAGCTTTTAGCAGCGTTTCTCTGCCTCTATTCAAAATCAATGGTTACCTAGGAGAGCCCATTGATTTGAATAGAAGTCTCATCCAAGTTGGATCATGATGATCAGACTTGTGGTGCGACTTGTGCGCTGATGATCTTGAAGGGGAACCCCTCACCAAAATGAAAAAAAAAACATTGTGGGCCCCCCCAAAGATCCCTTCGGTCTGGTATGAAGTTTGAAAGGTACCCCCAAGCCAAAAAAAGGCATGGGTTCCCCCCCAAAAATCCATACTAGACCCTTATCTGAGCATGCAGCCCGGCAGGTCAGGAAAGGGAGGGGTGAGCAAGTGCCCCATCCCTCCGCTGTCTTTTTCGCTGTCTTCTTCCTCTGGTTCTTCTTCCTCTGATGTCTTCTCCTGACCCTAGCTCCCACTGTTGTGTTAGGTCCGGTGCCCCCCGTTACTTATATAGCCCAATGGCTATATAAGTAACGGCACACACCGGACCTAACACAATAGTGGGAGCTAGGGTCAGGAGAAGACATCAGAGGAAGAAGAACCAGAGGAAGAAGAAAGCGGAGGGAGAAGAACAGAAGAGGGGAGAAGATATCAGCAGATGAGGGAGAAGAGCTGGAAAGTGGAGAATACTTTACCGGAGAGGGGAGAAGGGAGGGAGAAGATACGTAGGAGCTGCTGTAATAAAGGACTTTAAAAACTGTGTACTGTTTTTATGGATTTTTGATACCTTTTTGGGTGAATGGGTAGGGGTACAATGTACCCCTATTCATTTGCATTAGGTGGGGGCCAGGTTCAGATTTCGATAAGCCGCCCGCCCGCACACCCCCACAACCACCAGTGAGGGTTTGGGGAAAGAGGGTCTGGTATGGATCTTGGGGGGGACCCCACACCAGAATGAAATAAAAAATGCCGTGGAGTCCCCCCAAGATCCATACCAGATCCTCTGTTCAGACCCTTCCCCTTCAAGATCCTCAGTACACCATCATCATCATGATCCGACTTGGATGCGACTTCTATTCAAATCAGTGGGCTCTTATAGGAAACCATTGATTTTGACATAAAAAAAAAAACACCTGACGCAGCTTAATGCTGTTTCCATCGTCAAGCTGCATTTAGCACTATCAGACGGTTACAGCTGAAACGCCGCTCCCCAGAACGCGCTGGCCCTGAGTTTTTTTTTCAGCTTGAAAATGCATATGCCACTTACAGCTGCTAAAAGCCTGTGTGTGCATGAGGCCATAGAATAACATGGAGAGGCTTTTTTAAGCAGCAAAAAAAAAGTCTGACGCTGCTAAAAGCAGCTGTAAAAACGCAATGTGTGCATGAAGCCTAAGTGTGAAAGACTGGTCTTGGTTGATGGAAGTGACCAGGGCTTTTTTTCTCAAACAATAGGTGCTGGGACTTAACCACGGCCCCACAAAACCCCTCCCCCTACACACACCCTCCAAAACACATCAAATAGTGGGTGTGTTCAGTCAAATTTCAGGAAAACAGTAGGAGGGTCTTAAAGGTTCATTAAATACCAGGATTGCATTACACACAGAGTGCAGAGCTGTCACTGTAAACCCAGAAACCAGACTTCTGTGTTTACAAGTGATTGTGGTGAGCAGGCACCAAAGGGTCTGAGCCAGAGGTGGTGGAACTGAGTTCCACCAAGTTCCCCCGGAAAAAAAGCCCTGGAAGTGACCATTTTAATTGTACAAAGATTCTCAGGTTATGACGGTTGTGGTCAGGTTATAATGTGTATGGCGACCCTTACAGGACACAACTAGCCAAAATAAATATGTCTAAGGAATGTGGTAAGCGTTGCTCTTATCTCTGTTAGTTCAATTCAACTCTTAATAAAGATGGAATCCATAGCTTTTTGACCTGAGTAATAATTATTGAAAACAAGTTCTGCCATTTAGCTAGCAGATCAAGAAGCCTGACCTGGTCAACAGAACAAAAAATATTGAAATTTTACATGCTTATGCACCAATAGCAGTATAGCCAAATACAATATATTTATAGAGGAGGCTCACCATAGCTCAGTCCAGCTGTGACAGGGGTTGTCTCCTTCCAGCAGCAGACTGGATAACGAAGACGAGACGTTAGACCTGCATGCAAAACAAAGATATGACAAATGACAGTAACAAAGAATCTATCTATCTATCTATCTATCTATCTATCTATCTATCTATCTATCTATCTATCTATCTATCTATCTATCTATCTTCCTACTAAATTATATTATATATTGATTTTCATATATCCATACCTCCAGAGTTGTGTTGGTGGTAGTTGATGAGTTGGGGTATATTGGAAAACACAAACTTTTCAGCCACATAGTATTTTTGTGGAGAGTCATTTGTTTGCCGGATACGATAATGCTTCACTGTGTGAATACCCTCTCTGTAAGGATACGGTAATACCACAAACATGTAAGGATACAGTAACAGAAAATGCTTCTTTCACTAAAACATTGATATTACTGTACATTTGTGATTCAATGTTATTTAGAAGGACCTTTTGCAATCTGCAGCATTTATTTTCTAAAACTTTCTAAAACTCTAATTGAAAAGTCACCCCAATGCCTCCTTGGTAACACTGGGGACATTCTGCACAAAAACAGCCATGTTACATAGTTATTCCCCGTACACACGTTCGGATTTTCCAACGGAAAATGTGTGATAGGACCTTGTTGTGGGAAATTCCGACCGTGTGAAGGCTCCACCACACATTTTCCATCGGATTTTCCGACACACAAAGTTTGAGAGGAGGCTATAAAATTTTCCGACAACAAAATCCGTTGTCGGAATTTCCGATCGTGTGTACACAAATCCGACGCACAAAGTGCCACGCATGCTCAGAATAAATAAAGAGCTGAAAGCTATTGGCTACTGACCCGTTTATAGTTCCGACGTACGTGTTTTACGTCACCGCGTTCAGAATGATCGGATTTTCCGACAACTTTGTGTGACCGTGTGTATGCGAGGCAAGTTTGAGCCAACATCCGTCGAAAAAAATCCTAGGATTTTGTTGTCGGAATGTCCGATCAATGTCCGACCGTGTGTACGGGGCATTAGTCCGGTTGAAAAGTCCATCCAGTTCAACCAATAGAAGGGAAAAAATATACAATGCTATACATACACAATTCTGTACCCACAGTTGATCCAACTGTCAGAAGGCAAAAAAATAACAATAAAGCATGATCCAATTTGCTTCAGCAGGGGGAAAAAAATCCCTTCTGATCTCCAGAGAGCCAATTGGATGTTCTCTGGATCAACTTTACCTATAAATATTAGTATCCAGTTATATTATGTACATTTAGGAAAGAATCCAGGCCTTTCTTTAACCACTTGCCGACCGCCTAACGCAGATATACTGCGGCAGAGCGGCACGGGCAGGCAAAATCACGTACCCATACGTGATCTGCCTCCCGCGGGCGGGGGGTCCGATCGGACCCCCCCCCGGTGCCATCGGCGGTCGGCATCTGACTGGGAGCGTCGGGAGGCGAGGGGGAGACCATCCGATCGTGGCCCCCCCCTCGCGATCGCTCCCAGCCAATGGGAATGCTCCTCTGCCTGTGTGTCGTTTCACACAGGCAGAGGATGTGATGTCATCTCTCCTCGGTCTGGCAATTTCCGTTCCAGCGCCGAGGGGAGATGACAAGTGAGTGCACAACACACACACACACACAGTAGAACATGCCAGGCATACTTTACACACCCGATCCCCCCCCGATCGCCCCCCGATCCCCCCCCAATCACCCCCCCCCCCCCGTCACAAACTGACATTAGCAGTATTTTTTTTTTTTTTTTTTTCTGATTACTGCATAGTGTCAGTTTGTGACAGTTAGTGTTAGGGCAGTGAGTATTACCCCCCTTTAGGTCTAGGATACCCCCCTAACCCCCCCTAATAAAGTTTTAACCCCTTGATCACCCCCTGTCACCAGTGTCGCTAAGCGATCATTTTTCTGATCGCTGTATTAGTGTCGCTGGTGACGCTAGTTAGGAACGTAAATATTTAGGTTCGCCGTCAGTGTTTTATAGCGTCAGGGACCCCCCTATACTACCTAATAAATGTTTTAACCCCTTGATTGCCCCCTAGTTAACCCTTTCACCACTGATCACCGTATAACTGTTACGGGTGACGCTGGTTAGTTCGTTTATTTTTTATAGTGTCAGGACACCCGCCGTTTATTACCGAATAAAGGTTTAGCCCCCTGATCGCCCGGCGGTGATATGCGTCGCCCCAGGAAGCGTCAGATTAGCGCCAGTACCGCGAACACCCACGCACGCAGCATATGCCTCCCTTAGTGGTATAGTATCTGATCGGATCAATATCTGATCCGATCAAATCTATACTAGCGTCCCCAGCAGTTTAGGGTTCCCGAAAACGCAGTGTTAGCAGGATCAGCCCAGATACCCGCTAGCACCTGCGTTTTGCCCCTCCGCCCAGCCCAGCCCACCCAAGTGCAGTATGGATCGATCACTGTCACTTACAAAACACTAAACGCATAACTGCAGCGTTCGCAGAGTCAGGCCTGATCCCTGCGATCGCTAACAGTTTTTTTGGTAGCGTTTTGGTGAACTGGCAAGCACCAGCCCCAGGCAGCGTCAGGTTAGCGCCAGTACCGCTAACACCCACGCACGCACCGTATACCTCCCTTAGTGGTATAGTATCTGATCGGATCAATATCTGATCCGATCAAATCTATACTAGCGTCCCCAGCAGTTTAGGGTTCCCAAAAACGCAGTGTTAGCGGGATCAGCCCAGATACCTGCTAGCACCTGCGTTTTGCCCCTCCGCCCGGCCCAGCCCAGCCCACCCAAGTGCAGTATCGATCGATCACTGTCACTTACAAAACACTAAACGCATAACTGCAGCGTTCGCAGAGTCAGGCCTGATCCCTGCGATCGCTAACAGTTTTTTTGGTAGCGTTTTGGTGAACTGGCAAGCACCAGCCCCAGGCAGCGTCAGATTAGCGCCAGTACCGCTAACACCCACGCACGCAGCATACGCCTCCCTTAGTGGTATAGTATCTGATCGGATCAATATCTGATCCGATCTGATCTATACTAGCGTCCCCAGCAGTTTAGGGTTCCCAAAAACGCAGTGTTAGCGGGATCAGCCCAGATACCTGCTAGCACCTGCGTTTTGCCCCTCCGCCCGGCCCGGCCCAGCCCACCCAAGTGCAGTATCGATCGATCACTGTCACTTACAAAACACTAAACGCATAACTGCAGCGTTCGCAGAGTCAGGCCTGATCCCTGCAATCGCTAACAGTTTTTTGGTAGCGTTTTGGTGAACTGGCAAGCGCCAGCGGCCTAGTACCCCCCGGTCGTAGTCAAACCAGCACTGCAGTAACACTTGGTGACGTGGCGAGTCCCATAAGTGCAGTTCAAGCTGGTGAGGTGGCAAGCACAAGTAGTGTCCCGCTGCCACCAAAAAGACAAACACAGGCCCGTCGTGCCCATAATGCCCTTCCTGCTGCATTCGCCAATCCTAATTGGGAACCCACCGCTTCTGCAGCGCCCGTACTTCCCCCATTCACATCCCCAACCAAATGCAGTCGGCTGCATGAGAGGCATTTTTATGTCCTCCCGAGTACCCCTACCCAACGAACCCCCCAAAAAAAGATGACGTGTCTGCAGAAAGCGCGGATATAGGCGTGACACCCGCTATTATTGTCCCTCCTGTCCTGATAATCCTGGTCTTTGCATTGGTGAATGTTTTGAACGCTACCATACACTAGTTGAGTATTAGCGTAGGGTACAGCATTGCACATACTAGGCACACTTTCACAGGGTCTCCCAAGATGCCATCGCATTTTGAGAGACCCGAACCTGGAACCGGTTACAGTTATAAAAGTTAGTTACAAAAAAAGTGTAAAAAAAAAAAAAAAAAAAAAAAAACACAAACAAAAATATAAAATAAAAATAGTTGTCGTTTTATTGTTCTCTCTCTCTCTATTCTCTCTCTATTGTTCTGCTCTTTTTTACTGTATTCTATTCTGCAATGTTTTATTGTTATTATGTTTTATCACGTTTGCTTTTCAGGTATGTAATTATTTATACTTTACCGTTTACTGTGCTTTATTGTTAACCATTTTTTTGTCTTCAGGTATGCCATTCACGACTTTGAGTGGTTATACCAGAATGATGCCTGCAGGTTTAGGTATCATCTTGGTATCATTCTTTTCAGCCAGCGGTCGGCTTTCATGTAAAAGCAATCCTAGTGGCTAATTAGCCTCTAGACTGCTTTTACAAGCAGTGGGAGGGAATGCCCCCCCCCCCCAACATCTTCCGTGTTTTTCTCTGGCTCTCCTGTCTCAACAGGGAACCTGAAAATGCAGCCGGTGATTCAGCCAGCTGACCATAGAGCTGATCAGAGACCAGAGTGGCTCCAAACATCTCTATGACCTAAGAAACCGGAAGCTACGAGCATTTTATGACGTAGATTTCGCCGGATGTAAACAGCGCCATTGGGAAATTGGGAAAGCATTTTATCACACCGATCTTGGTGTGATCAGATGCTTTGAGGGCAGAGGAGAAATCTAGGGTCTAATAGACCCCAATTTTTGCAAAAAAGAGTACCTGTCACTACCTATTGCTATCATAGGGGATATTTACATTCCCTGAGATAACAATAAAAATGATTAAAAAAAAAAAAATGAAAGGAACAGTTTAAAAATAAGAGAAAAAAATAATAATAATAAAGAGAAAAAAAAAAAAAAAAAAAAAAAGCACCCCTGTCCCCCCTGCTCTCGCGCTAAGGTGAACGCAAGCGTTGGTCTGGCGTCAAATGTAAACAGCAATTGCACCATGCATGTGAGGTATCGCCGCGAAGGTCAGATCGAGGGCAGTAAGTTTAGCAGTAGACCTCCTCTGTAAATCTAAAGTGGTAACCTGTAAAGGCTTTTAAAGGCTTTTAAAAATGTATTTAGTTTGTCGCCACTGCACGTTTGTGCGCAATTTTAAAGCATGTCATGTTTGGTATCCATGTACTCGGCCTAAGATCATCTTTTTTATTTCATCAAACATTTGGGCAATATAGTGTGTTTTAGTGCATTAAAATGTAAAAAAGTGTGTTTTTTCCCCAAAAAATGCGTTTGAAAAATCGCTGCGCAAATACTGTGTGAAAAAAAAAAATGAAACACCCACCATTTTAATCTGTAGGGCATTTGCTTTAAAAAAAATATATAATGTTTGGGGGTTCAAAGTAATTTTCTTGCAAAAAAAAATTATTTTTTTATGTAAACAATAAGTGTCAGAAAGGGCTATGTCTTCAAGTGCTTAGAAGAGTGGGTGATGTGTGACATAAGCTTCTAGATGTTGTGCATAAAATGCCAGGACAGTTCAAAACCCCCCCAAATGACCCCATTTTGGAAAGTAGACACCCCAAGCTATTTGCTGAGAGTCATGTTGAGTCCATGGAATAATTTATATTGTGACACAAGTTGCGGGAAAGAGACAATTTTTTATTTTTTTTATTTTTTTTTGCGCAAAGTTGTCACTAAATGATATATTGCTCAAACATGCCATGGGAATATGTGAAATTACACCCCAAAATACATTCTGTTGCTTCTCCTGAGTACGGGGATACCACATGTGTGGGACTTTTTGGGAGCCTAGCCGCGTACGGGACCCCGAAAACCAAGCACCGCCTTCAGGCTTTCTAAGGCCGTAAATTTTTGATTTCACTCTTCACTGCCTATCACAGTTTCGGAGGCCATGGAATGCCCAGGTGGCACAAAACCCCCCCAAATGACCCCATTTTGGAAAGTAGACACCCCAAGCTATTTGATGAGAGGTATAGTGAGTATTTTGCAGACCTCACTTTTTGTCACAAAGTTTTGAAAATTGAAAAAAGAAAAAAAAAATTTTTTTTCTCGTCTTTCTTTATTTTCAAAAACAAATGAGAGCTGCAAAATACTCACCATGCCTCTCAGCAAATAGCTTGGGGTGTCTACTTTCCAAAATGGGGTCATTTGGGGGGGGTTTGTGCCACCTGGGCATTCCATGGCCTCCGAAACTGTGATAGGCAGTGAGGAGTAAAATCAAAAATGTACGCCCTTAGAAATCCTGAAGGCGGTGCTTGGTTTTCGGGGTCCCGTACGCGGCTAGGCTCCTAAAAAGTCCCACACATGTGGTATCCCCGTACTCAGGAGAAGCAGCTAAATGTATTTTGGGGTGCAATTCCACATATGCCCATGGCCTGTGTGAGCAATATATCATTTAGTGACAACTTTGTGCAAAAAAAAAAAAAAAAATTTGTCACTTTCCCGCAACTTGTGTCAAAATATAAAACATTCCATGGACTCCACATGCCTCAAAGCAAATAGCTTGGGGTGTCTACTTTCCAAAATGGGGTCATTTGGGGGGGTTTTATGTCATCTGGGCATTTTATGGCCTTCAAAACTGTGATAGGTAGTGAGGAGTAAAATCAAAAATGTACGCCCTTAGAAATCCTGAAGGCGTTGCTTGGTTTTCGGGGCCCCGTACGCGGCTAGGCTCCCAAAAAGTCCCACACATGTGGTATCCCCGTACTCAGGAGAAGCAGCTAAATGTATTTTGGGGTGCAATTCCACATATGCCCATGGCCTGTGTGAGCAATATATCATTTAGTGACAACTTTTTGTAATTTTTTTTTTTTTTTTTTTTTTTTGTCATTATTCAATCACTTGGGACAAAAAAAATGAATATTCAATGGGCTCAACATGCCTCTCAGCAAATTCCTTGGGGTGTCTACTTTCCAAAATGGGGTCATTTGTGGGGGTTTTGTACTGCCCTGCCATTTTAGCACCTCAAGAAACGACATAGGCAGTCATAAATTAAAGGCTGTGTAAATTCCAGAAAATGTACCCTAGTTTGTAGACGCTATAACTTTTGCGCAAACCAATAAATATACACTTATTGACATTTTTTTTTACCAAAGACATGTGGCCGAATACATTTTGGCCTAAATGTATGACTAAAATTGAGTTTATTGGATTTTTTTTAGAACAAAAAGTAGAAAATATCATTTTTTTTCAAAATTTTCGGTCTTTTTCCGTGTATAGCGCAAAAAATAAAAACGGCAGAGGTGATCAAATACCATCAAAAGAAAGCTCTATTTGTGGGAAGAAAAGGACGCAAATTTTGTTTGGGTACAGCATTGCATGACCGCGCAATTAGCAGTTAAAGCGACGCAGTGCCGAATTGTAAAAAGTGCTCTGGTCAGGAAGGGGGTAAAACCTTCCGGGGCTGAAGTGGTTAAACAATCTACTGAGCTGGCCAGAACCACCTCTTCAGGGAGTCTATTCCACATTTTCACAGCTTTTACTGTAAGAAGACTTTCCGTATTTTTTTTTTAAATCAAATACTTTTTATTGAATATAAAGTTTTTGTTTTTTTCTTACACATATACATTCCATATTTGGAAATTAAATGTATTTTCTTCCAGACGTAAAAGGGGTTGTAAACCCCTGTGTTTTTTCACCTTAATGCGTTCTATCCACCTCTCTGGCCGGGGTTCTCATCTCTTGATTGGATAGATTGATAGCAGTGCAGCCATTGGCTCCCGCTGCTGTCAATCAAATCCAATGACGCGGGCGCTGGTGGGCAGGGTCGAGTCCGGCATTCTGTGTCTATAAACGCAAATGCTGGACTCAGGAGGGCTTCTGCAAGGTAACTCCCAGGGAGAGCCCTTCTCCTAGGGGGTTTACCAAAGCGGGGAGGAGCCGCAAGCGCCATTTGGGGACCCCAGAAGAGGCAGATTGGGGCCACTCTGTGAAAAACGAACTGCACATTGGAGGTAAGTACGATATGTTTGTTATTTTTTATTTTTTTTAAACAAGGGTTTACAACCCCTTTTAAAGTGAATAACTCAACACCAAGTTCACTATATGGACCACTTATGTATTTATACATATATAAATGTATATATGTGGTTTCTTGCTTGTGATTAGCTCATCAGTTTTACCAGAATTCTCCACAGAACTTAAGTTAAAATATCAGGCATCCACTGCACTGTCCTTAGGAATGCTGCAGTGAGCCTTTCATCACTAGTAATATGCTGGCCAAGAATGCTACATGTCTATAGGGATGATGAGATGCAGATTTTTCCTTTTCGCAGCCCAAGAATTGATTGTGTGATTATAACAGGCAGGTTCTCCCACATAGCAGTCTCTTTAAGGAACTACTATGGCATATGTCAGTATTTTTTGAACAGAAACTGGTAAGACTCTGCATAGAAGTTTGTTAAAATCCCTTGATGCTTGATCAGGACCCAGAGGAACAAGATCCCAATCACATGATCACTGTGATAGCTTGTGATTGGGTATCACAGTAATCATCCACTCTATAGATCATGCCTGGGTTGTTTCTCTTCTTTGATGAGGAGAAAAACAGACTTTCCCTCTAGTGGGGAAAAGTCTATACAAAAAAAAGGTCTGTTGGGAAAAAACAAAAAACAAAAGCACAGATCCGTTTAGCGCTGATCTCCGCTAAACCGACGGATGACAGGTCTGTCTCTGCTCACTGAGCAGGGTTGGACCTGTCAGAGCCCCGCTGATTTATATTGAGAGATCAGACAAAAACAGATGCATGTCCATTTTCATCAGATCCCATCCGATCCCCCAGACGGATGGTGAACGTATCGCCATACGTCTGTTTTGAGCAGATGCAATGGCAGACGGGTGTCAGCGTACACATCTCCGCTGACATCCGCCTGCCCATAGGAGTCAATGGGTGGCCCGCTTGGATCCACCTGAAAAATGGACAGGCGAATCCAAGCGGGCTTATCATATAAAAGGAGCCTTAAAGGACCGGAAGGTTTCACTCCTTCCTGACCAGGCCATTTTTTGCGATATGGCACTGCATTACTTTAACTGACAACGCTGTACCCAAATAAAATTGATGTTCTTTTTTCCCACAAATAGATCTTTCTTTTGGTGGTATTTGATCAATTCTGCGTTTTTTATTTTTTGCGCTATAAACAAAAACAGAGTGTCAATTTTGAAAAAAAAAAAAATTTTTACTTTCTGCTATAAAACATATCCAATAATTAAAAAAAATCTAATTCCTTCATCAATTTAGGCAAATATGTACTCTGTTACATATTTTTGGTAAAAAAAATCCCAATAGGTGTATATTGATTTGTTTGCGCAAAAGTTATAGCGTCTACAAACTATGGGATATTTTTATGGCTTTTTTATGTATTTATTTTTTTTTACTTGTAATGGCGGTGATCAGCGATTTTTAGCAGGACTGTGACATTGTGGCAGACAAATTGGACACTAACTGATGCTTTTTTTGGAAACCAGTGAAATTATTACAGTGAACAGTGCTAAAAATATGCACTGTTACTGTACTAATGACACTGGCAGGTAAGGGGTTAACATCAAGGGCGATCAAGGGGTTAGGTGTGTTCCCTGGGAATGTTTTCTAACTGTATGGGGATGGACTGACTGGGACAACACAGAGATCCGTGTCCCTGCTTAGCAGGAACACAAGATCTCTATGTCCTCCCATGTCAGAGTGGCGATCTGCCTTGTTTACATAGGCAGATCCCCATTCTGCCTCTGTGGCAAGGATCGGGTGTGGCCGGCGGACATCGTGTCCACCCGACCCACTGATTGGCTCCCCCTCTGGCCAATTGGCACGCCCACATGGCCTAGTGCACCAAACGACGTAAAGGTACATTGATTCATGCAGCCGTACCACCTTGCCGCCGTAAATCTGCGGCGGGCGGGCGGCAAGTAGATCATTAGATTCGTGCTTGATTTAATTTAGTTAGTGTCAGTGTAAGTGTCAGTTAATGTTAGTGGCAGTGTTGATACAGTGTGTAGGTAAGAAAAGAAAAGGTTTTGTATTTAGTGTCAGTGAGAGTGTTAGGCCCCTTTCACACAAGGCGGACTCCGCTTCCAAGGAGTCCGCCTCGGTCCGCCGGCTCAGTGGGAGATCTCTCCGTTGATCTCCGCTGAGCCGGCGGATGACAGGTCCCTCTCTGCTCACTGAGTGGGGAGGGGCTTGTCAGGCGCCGCTGCCGCCTATGGAGGGATCGGATGAAAACGGACAGCGTGTCCATTTTCATCAGATCTCACCCGATCCGATCCGCCAGCAACGGACCTGGACGTAGGGCCATCCATCTGCTTTTAGCGGATCGGACCGGGTCGGATGTCAGCGGACATATCTCCGCTGACATCCGTCGCTCCATAGGCTAACATGGAGCGCCCGTTCAGGTCCGCCGTCAAAACTGACAGGCGGACCCGAGCGGTCCGATCGTGTGAAAGGGGCCTAAGTGTGTTTAGGTAGGGCAAAAAAAGTGCATACTATTGTTTTTTGGCCCCACTATGGGTGCAAAGAACTAATCACGCACATATATGTGGTATTCCCTTGATTGTCAGGAGTAGAAGAATTTATTTTGTAGGTTTTTTTGGTAGTGGGTAATGGTATGAAAATATACAGTTAAAGTTTAAAAAATTATTTTTATGACCATTTTGGGCCAGTTTTCCATCTGTAATAAAAGAAAATCAGGAGATATTAATTAATATTTACCAAGAGAAAGTCTAAATTGTCCTGAAAATAAAAATTAATATGGATGCACCAAGTAGTAGCGAGGATATGTACAGTTTTACTAACACATGTCAAAGTTGCAAAATTGGATCTGGGCGTTAAAGGATAATTTCACTTTTTAAAAAAAATTACAAATGCACATCTTTTTACAGGTGAAAAAATGTGCATTTATTTTTTATTTTTTTACTAGGAGCTTGGAAAGCATTGCACTTGCAGTCAGTAGATTGCGGGTGATATGCAAGACTCCTGCAGACTTGTCAGTGTATCTGTCTGCTTTTACGGGCAGGCAGATACACACTGACAGGAAGAATGGATGAACTACCACAGCGCTGAACAGCACCCAGGTAGTTCATTGAGAACTACAAGCCAACAGCCGCAAAGGCTGTCAGTACTTGTATTTTCCCATTCACAGAACTGGCAAATTGTGAATAAATGACACAGCTGGGCGGGCGGAGCTCCACACAGCCACATTTAAAAAAATAGTGATAGCAAGTGGGGGGAGAAGGTCCCCCGCTTGCTGTCACTAGATGCAGGGGATCGGGGAGATGCTGCATGGGGTGGGAACTAGGGCTGTTGAAAATGATCGCCGCATCGATGCATCGCGATTCTGCCCTTCCCGATTCGGCATCGATGCGGTATCCGGCCGTAATCTATTATGCGTGACGTCATTACGGCTCCTCCCCCTCCCCCCGCATAGCAGTGCCTGCTGGAGGTGACAAGCCACTGATCGGCTGGCTAAGCCTGGCGCCGTTCCCCGTCAATGGGAGATGTATCCTCAGCTACTGCCCCCACCCACGCTCTCCCCCTCCTCAGACACGGGACAACGTCCTCTCTTATCTCCCCGATGTGCGGGGCGCAGAGCCCCACGGAGCTGTGAGACAGATCACTGTAGCTGTCATCACATCCGTGGGAGCGGCAGGACAATCGGGGTTGCCGAAGTCCCTGGAGATCCTGCACTGTGGGGGACATTGCAGTGTTTCCAGCCCCCCATTATCTCTGTGACAGTTTGAGGATACAGACTGATTTCTCCCGTCCGTAGGACAGGAGAATCAGTGTGTACGTTTAGGGGCTGGTGGCTGCAGCTGAGCGGAGTGTCTCTGACACTCGTCTCACACAGCCCAGCGAAGTTCACTCCCCCCTCCCAGCAACAGACAGAGATTACGATGCATACAGCTGCCCCCCCCCCCCCCCCCCCTCCTCCTCCTCCTCCTCCTCCTCCTCCTCCTCCTCCTCCTCCTCCTCCTCCTCCTCCTCCTCCTCCTCCTCCTCCTCCTCTCTCCTCCTGTGTCTGCCCAGCCCGCCCACTCTCCTATCCCGACACAACTGTGAAGGAGAGAGAGGGGGGAGGGGGTGTGCGCGGGAGATATGAAGAACAGTCAGCAGCTCCACATTCCAAGCTGTGTGAACTTCCAGCCTCATCCCTGAATAAGTGAGCATTGCATTGTTCATTACACATTCATTACTGAACTGTCCCTTTCTCTCCCTATCTGTCTCCCTCCCCCACTCTGTTCTTCCAAGATCCAGTTAGCACTAAGCCACTTATGCAGCCCATATATTGATCGTTTTTTTTTTTCGTTTGGTCATTACACTGAAAAAAAAAAAAAAGATCCAATTCCTCATCTACACATTCCAGGTGGATGGGGGAATCCTCCGACACTGGACCAGTGGGCGACCAGGGTTGCTGTCCTGGCACTGCTATTGACAGCGCTGGTCTCTGTCTCCATGGCAGCAGCAGCGCATTATAACCCAATGCTGGCTACTTGGTGCATCATGTCTGCAGTCTCTGATCATCTCCTATATCATGTCTGCAGTCTCTGATCATCTCCTATATCATGTCTGCAGTCTCTGATCATCTCCTCTATCATGTCTACAGTCTCTGACCATCTCCTGTATCATGTCTGCAGTCTCTGAACATCTCCTATATCATGTCTGCAGTCTCTGACCATCTCCTGTAGTATGTCTGCAGTCTCTGACCATCTCCTGTAGTATGTCTGCAGTCTCTGACCATCTCCTGTAGTATGTCTGCAGTCTCTGACCATCTCCTGTATAATGTATGCAGTCTCTGACCATCTCCTGTATCATGTCTACAGTCTCTGACCATCTCCTGTATCATGTCTGCAATCTCTGACCATCTCCTGTATAATGTATGCAGTCTCTGACCATCTCCTGTATCATGTCTGCAGTCTCTGACCATCTCCTGTATCATGTCTGCAATCTCTGACCATCTCCTGTATCATGTCTGCAGTCTCTGACCATCTCCTGTATCATGTCTGCAGTCTCTGACCATCTCCTGTATCATGTCTGTTGTGTTTTTTGTTTTTTTTAAGAACAGATAAAGAAAAAAAAATGGAGTTCTCCTGACTGCTTGAATTTTTTTTAATGAAAACCGCGCGCAGTAATCGTGATGCATCGTGATGCATCGCGGAATCGAATCGAATCGAATCGTTGACCTGATAATCATAATCGAATCGAATCGTTAGGCAAGTGAAGATGCGCACCTCTAGTGGGAACATGTTACATGTTTCTCCCTAAAAACTGGTGCAACATGTAACATGTTCCCAAAGGTGAACTTATCTAAGGTTTGTTTTGACCTTGGTCATGAGGGGGTTAAATATACCATTGAAAGTGTTTTGTTACTGTATGTCTGTCGGATCAATGCAAAAACATCAAAATAACTTTTGTTCCTGCCATATATCTTATGGGCTGATAACTTCCTGTCCACTCTAGTATTCTTGTCAGGTTTCTCTGTGGACTACAGAACACCTTCCCTCTATGGAAAGGGGAATAGAGCAGATATTCAGTAGTTGCCTTTTAAGATAATAATGATGTTCCCCATAGATAAAGTACAGCACGTGTGTGTTGACATGATCAGAGGGTAAGACCACCTGGGACCGTAAATTAAAGATCTAGCGGCCAATAGAACAACTAAAGAGGTGTACTGGTCTTTACAGATACTGGAGCAGTGTGACCGCACGCAAACGGAGGTGTGCCAGAGTCGTAGGATTTACCCTTTACCAGAGCTACTAGAGTTGTGGATGATGCACTGCAAGGCAGCCTGCAGGGTGGGGCTCTCTTCACCTGTATAGGGCAAAGTGCAACCAAAAAGCACGCTGGAAGGTACCCACAGGAGACTAGGAACCAAGAAACCTACTGCAACTAGCTACGAAGAGGTACGCCAGGGGAGAGAACGCAGGCAGCAAGCATAAGGCGCAGGAGAGAGGGGAATGCTGAGCAACAGTGTAGAGAGAGAGACACAGCAAGCTTGAAAGGATTGCAGGCAAATAACAAGAGGCTATGCTGAGAAAGACACACACAGCAACAGGGAATGAAGGGATTCACTGACAGAAGTCAAAGGAGATATACAGTGCCTTGAAAAAGTATTCATACCCCTTGGAACCAATTGCCTTCAGAACTCACCTAATTAGTAAATAGAGTCCACCTGTGTGTAATTTAATCTCAGAATAAGTGCAGCTGTTCTGTGAAGCCCTCATAGGTTTATTAGAGAACCTTAAAGAACAAACAGCATCATGAAGGTCAAGGAACACACCAGACAGTTCAGGGATAAAGTTGTGGAGACGTTTAAAGCAGGGTTAGGTTATAAAAATTATCCCAAGCTTTGAACATCTCACGGATCACTGTTCAATCCATCATTCGAAAATGGAAAGAGTATGGCACAACTGCAAACCTACCAAGACATGGCCGTCCACCTAAACTGACAGGCCGGGCAAGGAGAGCATTAATCAGAGAAGCAGCCAAGAAGCCCATGGTAACTCTGGAGGAGCTGCAGAGATCCACAGCTCAGGTGGGAGAATCTGTCCACAGAACAACTATTAGTCCTGCACTCCACAAATCTGGCCTTTATGGAAGAGTGGCAAGAAGAAAGCCATTGTTGAAAGAAATGGCCCAGTCAAAGTCAAGACCTAAATCCAATTGAGAATCTGTGGCAAGACTTGAAAATTGCTGTTCACAGGCGCTCTCCATCCAATCTGACAGAGTTTGAGCTTTGCATAGAAGAATGGGCAAAAATGTCACTCTCTAGATGTGCAAAGCTGGTAGAGACATACCCAAAATGACTTGCAGATGTAATTGCAGCAAAAGGTGGTTCTACAAAGTATTGACTCAGGGGGGCTGAATACAAATGCACTCCACACTTTTCAAATACCGGTATTTATTTGTAAAAAAAATTGAAAACCATTTATCATTTTTCTTCCACTTCACAATTATGTGCCACTTTGTGTTGGTCTATCACATAAAATCCCAATAAAATACATTTACGTTTTTTGTTGTAACATGACAAAATGTGGAAGATTTCAAGGGGTATGAATACTGTTTCCAGGCACTGTAACCGGATAGTCAGAGGGAAAACACTGAGAACAAAGCCAGGATCAAACAACACACAAAATAAGAGAATACTCAGCGACGAACACCACAGGAACAGAGGAGTCCAGCTTCCACGTAAGGACACGTTGCTCGAACACTAACACACAGGTGCATAGGCCTATTAATAGGAATGGGCTTGGGCGTGTTCGGGATCCCACCTACCTGATCCCGCCAGGAAGCTGACACTGCACACAGCTAATCACAGGCAGTGAGACATTTCGCTGTCTGCAGCTGCACAGATCGGGAAATGTCTCACTGCCTGTGATTAGCAGTGTGCAGTGTCCGCTTCCTGGTGGGATCCCAAACACGCCCATGCCCATCTATACTTATTAATATCTAGATTCAGGGCGGCGTGATGGGAAACCCGAGCAACTTGGACAGGGGGAAAAACCTGGCACCTGATCAATGTACATGGAACTGTGACAAGGCCAGGAAATCAGAGTCCCTCTGTAAAATGTTCTGTCCCATGTTACTACACACCATTACTCAATGAATGTTACATTAAGAGGGAAACCACAGAGCCTTTGCCCTCTTCCCCAGTTCAGCGTACCTCTGCCACCTTACTCCCAGTAACAGAATGGGGTTCCGCTGTGCACTAGCGTGGACCTTCTGAGTGCGCATAATAAACTCCTTCAGCAAATCCGTACCATGTGGCTAGGTCCATGGGGTTCTCCATACCCTGTGTCCAGTCCTAGTTAGTGTTTGGGGAACTGACCTCTAGGAAGGGAGGCAGGATACTGACCCCTATCGCTACTGGAGAACCTGTCACTCGAGCCTGGTACCGCTCCTCTCTGTCTGGGTGCCATTCATGCTCTCTAGTTCATGGTTACCCATGGCAACTACTCTTCTACTCCAACTCTCCTGCTGAGTTAACCCTATAGTGGTGGCCTTCCTCTTGCACACCATGTGTGCTTTACAGGTCCAGTTCTTATGATACAAGCCATGGGTGCTCAACCTGTGGCCCTCCTAGCTGTTGCAGAACTACAAGTCCGATCATGCCTCAGCCTTCCTTGTAATGTCAGCCTTGCATTGACTCATGGGACTTGGAGTTCTGTAACACCTTGAGGGCCACAGGTTGAGCACCCATGTGATACACCATGTACCGCCATGCACCCCTTTGAATAACTTCAGACCAGGCTCAGAAACAGTTAATTAAGCTTTACCTGAAGGCTGCAACAGTACAGTCCATGAACATTTAGGTCCCTAACTAGCTATTCCTAGGCTGCCCAAGTATACCTTTGCAGGTAGAAATTCATTAGTGGCAAAGTCCTTAGCAGGTGGGTTCCCTTAGGGCGATGGTGATCGTAGGTTACTCTGTACCTCCCTCCCCAAGCCTGGCCTTCCCCCTAATGAACAGGGTGGAGGGCAGAACCCAAAAAGCCTGGGAAACCAGCAGATCTAGTATTAACCCTTACCCACCTGGGCAGCCCAGACTATCTAACAATGACCCACCTGCCCACAACCTGGAATATTCAGATGTATAAAGGTAAGAACTTCTAGGACTCTATACTTTAATGAACGGTTACTTCACATACAGAAGCATCCTATGCACAGTTAGGTAGTTTGTTACAGAAAATAAATGGTATTACCCTAGAGACTTAGAGAATATGGATAAAGTGTACACTCCTGGATGTCTTGAGTCCCGAACCATGAAAGCACCTTCTTTCCCCTATGCCAGAACATAATAAAAATAAATTAAATATAATAGAACACCAGATAAGGCATAGAACAAATAAGCAATGGTAGACATTATTAAATTAGCATAATACACACTTATTGTGTAGTAAATTAAGTTATCCATTACAGCCAATCAGATTTCGGTTGATTGCAGTCAAAAACAAATGGCAATTCGTTTCTAGAGCTTGCTGCACTTTGTGCAAAGTCAACGAACCTCCCCTTACAATGAGCATACAATGACAATGAGCCTGCCAAGTAAATAGCTTTCACAGAACAAAATGTCAGCCCTTATCAAGTAACAGCTCTATAACATACTGCTGTTGAGGAATGTATGACTTAATAGTAGTGCACGTTATTATTGCCAATACACTATGAGGTTTTCCTCAATACTCTATTAATACTCAGTGTGGTATGCATTTTTAGTAACCTAATGATTACATGGTTGTGTGGAAATCCGATTGTGCCAGAGGATGTTAAACCTGTGTTTACCAGAGTAGTTTCTCCATTTACTATTTTTTTATTCTGTACTATCTAAAAATGTTTACAAATGTGGAGTTTTAATTTGTGTATTTTAAATTCAACTTTAGCAAAAAATGATATTTTTAAATGGAAATTTCATGCTTAAATGACATTATAGATTTCCAGCAGTGGTCACTACAAACGTTTAAGCAGACTGCAATTTACTGCAAGACTTGCTTTAGGGGAAGTGGTATACTAACAGATGAAAACTGGTGTATAGTAACAACTGTAGGTGACGTCAGTCAGCCAAACTATAAAAGGCACATGCAAACTGAAATTCAAATACTGCTCTTATTTTTAAAGCAGAAAGCCTACCAAATAGTCTTGTAATATAATGCATACAAATTAGAACTTGCCTGATCAAACAGAAGCTTTTCAGCTTGGTTCCTGTTAATATTTTTGTTGTACCATCTATAAACAAAGATGCACAATTACACATTACTGCCAAGACCAGCAAAATTGAATTGCAAGATGGTTTATAAGAAAATATAACCAGACAGAGAATGGGGAGCTAAAAAGTTCCATAATTAACAAGTGCAAATGAGCGTACAGCCTTCTAAAAAGAGAAGATATCTGTACGCTTTACTTCTATTACAAATCCAAGATTAAATAAGGGATTTATTCCTAAACTTTAAGCTAGTGGATAGAGGGGGTCATGAAAATTCTGTTACCTGGGCCAACTGACTCTACAATATTAGGTTGTATATATGTTATAAACCAGGGGTCTCTAAACTGTGGCCCTTTGCTTTCTTTTATCCGTCTCTTGGGGCAATGTTCCATCCTTTGACTCCAACAATGGGGCATAATTACGCCCACTGACTCCAAGAAAGGGGCACAATTATTCCCAATGACACCAACAATGGGGCACATTTTTTCCCAATGACACCAAAGATGTGGCACTTGTCCATCCATTGACACCAACAATGTGGCACTATTCCTCCCACTAACCCCAACAAAGGGGCAAAATTCCTCCTACAACAAAGGAACACAATTGTTCCCAATGACACCAATGATAGGGTACTATTCCTTCCTCCCACTGACACCAAAGATGGGCATTGTTTGCTGCCACTTATGGCGGGAAGGGCTGGTGCATCATAAGGTGCCTCTTTGTAAAGTCATATACTGTAGGCTGCACTGTAAGTTATATTTGAATTTAAAAAAAAAAAAAAATACTGTAAATAAAAAAGTGTATGTATAGCCAAACCCTTATTATTTTCAATAGAGTAGGGAAGGGTTAAAACATCTATTAGTTTATTTTCTGATGCCTGTGTCCCATTTGGGGGATTACTTCCAGAGATGCAACAAGAAGCATGGAGAAATCTCTACATAGTGCTGAGAATTCCTTTTGTTGTCACTGGAACATGTACCCCCATTGGATTTACCTTCACTTCTTGTTCTGGTAAAAAAAAAAAAAAGGATTTCCCATCGCTTTCTGTCTAAGTACCCAGGACAACTAGAGAGGATTAATATACCTAGTCCAGGTATCAATAAAGACCTAAGATAGTTTTGGCTATACGTACACTTTATTTGCAGAGCATGAATATTCCAATCTTTTCTGCCAATCCTTTATTAAACAAAATGTAGTGCTTGTTGATAAACTATATAACCTACTCAAGGAAAGTTTAGCAAAGTTGTTTTAAACTTTGCTAATACTAATGGAAACAGATATGCTTTTTTTTTTTTATTGCTACCTTGTGCTACTATTTATACTAGTCATTGTTTTATTTCCCAAACGAAATACTGTTACTTACTCATAGGCCAAGAGACTGTCTTCAGTTTGCGTTGCCAAGTAGGCACTTGGAGCGTAACCCACATGTCTGAAACAAAATATATAAATATATTATTATGCTTCATGCTCACTGGCCTCTATAAAGAAAAGGAGATGATTGCCAATTAGTAAGAGCCATAAATAAGCCCAATCCAAATCCATAGCCTTATGGATCTGCAGCAAACTTTTCTCTTAATAACGGTCTTACATGATGACTAGCATGTGTGACCCCTTTTAATAAATAAGCTGTATATGGAAGAGTGCATCACTGCAGTGCTGGCTAGCACAGAAATGTTCATTGCTACACTAGTGGCAGTAAGTGCATAGGGAGCATACAGTAGGTGTAGTTATTCGTTAAGTAGGGACATTCAGGAGAGGTGGTCAGAGCATCACAGAAATTTGGGGGCCAGGTGCAGTAGTGAGAGTGGGGGTTTGGTGTATAGGTGTAGGGGGGGAGGAGTATAGGGGCCAGCTGTGGTTGGAATGGCGGTGTGGCGTGAAGGCATGGTGGTGGTGGAGTTTCAAGCGTAGTAGTAAGTACAAAGGGCATACAAGGGACATGCACAGTCAGTGGTGGTGGGGTGGGGTGCTGGCTCAGTGGTGTTTTTTTATGTGAGGTGATAAGTTGTATTTATTAACTGTTTTATATAATTACTGTAATTTAAGGGTCCTTTCACGCTGATCAGTTCTTGATGCACTTGTGGTGTTTAAAAAGCAGAACAAAAACGCATGAAAAATATATCCCCTTTAATCCTATGGAGCTCTTCACACCAGTGCGCGCGCTGTGGGTGCGGCGCATGTTTAAAAGTCCCGCATGCTGCATTTGTGGTGCATGTTTAAAAGGCGCACCAAAAATTCAACCTCCTGTTGAAATTAATTGAAAAACGCCTCAAAAATGCACTCGGGGTGTGTTTTTTGATGTCTAAGTTTGACAGGTGCATGCTAGGAGTCAGGAAAAACGCATTCGAAACAGATTTAAAAATGCAGTAACAACGCATATGCATTTTTACTGCACTTTTTCAGCAGAGCAGTGTGAAAGGGCTCTAAGGTATATGTAATATTTAGCTGCATCAAGATTTTTTTGTGTAGTAAATAGTCCTGTGTACCTTACCTGTGTTATGCCTGTATGTTGATAGTTCTTTTTATTTCTTATCCTTTCATTTTAAAAATTTAAAAAATCAGATTTAAGATCTCTGTGCCAACAACTAACCAGCGTGCTTAAAATGCTAATGTATTAGCCATATGAGCACACTGATTGTTTGATGATCACAAACAATATTCAGGTCTGTTGCAAACACTGGGAGAAGCATTGGTGGCAAATAAAGGGCTCTTCTGCCAACATGTCTGGATTTTTAAAATACCTTTAGATTTTGGTGGCAGTTTGGATGGATGTTCACCTGGAATTGCACAGAGTTTTCGGATAAGCATGGGTAAAGTTGATCAGGAAGGGGGCAAACTTTGATGCAGAATATGACTTTTGGCAAGTATGCTACTTACATTAAACCCATTTTGACCTAAAAATGATATCTTGACATTCCTAAAACCCAAACTTGATGAAAAGATTATGCGCTCGTTGGTGTCCACCTACCCATTTTTATCCTGTACTTTCCACCAATTCTGTTGAGAAGTGTCCAGTAACAGATACTCTTCTCCTCTGCAGAGTGCCAGCTCTTCTGGATTTCCTGTTGTGTAATCGTATAATGCCAGTGACCAGCCTGGCTCTAAATTGCTTATCTGGAGATGTGAAAAATTGATTTAGCACAGTAACTATGTTTTTATATCAGATAAACCTTATCCCAGTGCTAGTGAGGTCCTCTGCAATGCAAAAAGACTGATATCCCAGAAAAAGCTGTCTGTACTCACTACTAGTTATGCTCTGTCCAACCATTGTAGACCAAGTGAGAAAAATTAGCTGCACACCAACATCCGTCCAACAGGTTTATTGAAAGACTGCCACCAGGAATAAAACAACGGACCATTATAGGACCTTTTAATATTCCAAACTCAAACCTGCTAAACTTTAACATGCTGAGGCCCATAGCTTTGATGGGTTGCCTTGCTGTCTACTAATGAGGTGGAGTAGGGACTGCCCTGAGCTGCCAAACACAGAAGCGGTTTTACATTTTCATAATAATGCACATCAGGTTTTGGTTCTCTCTGCATTGTACAGTATCTAGGAGAGCATGATTTCCTGCTTACTACCCATTCACCACTATTAAACAGACCTCAAGTTCACTTTAAAGCCCAACTCCACCTTTCAATAAATGGAAAAAGAGTGGCCCTGCAATACGCATCTCCTCTATGGGCCTGTCCAATGTAGACTCATCGTTTTGGGATACAGCACCATTCCTTTTATGGGTTGTATGACGCCCAGCATCATCCATACCTCCTCCAGTGAACTCAAGCCGTCATGGACATGCCTTTACACCGGCCTGGGCTCACAGTACTTTAAAGTGAGATGCTCCCTGTCATATAATGTACAGTTATAGAGACACTGACTGCATACAGATGAAATATAATGGAGAATAAGCAATGAGGATACATGAAAACACTTACCCTGTTGTCATCTGGGGTGGGAGGCAGAGGTTTCCCTTTAAAAAAGAAAACAGAAAATATCAAAGAATGGTAATGGAAACCTAGAAAAAATGCATTTATTTAAGAATAATATATGAAAGTTCCATGTAGTGCATGAAACTGTTGAGCCTCAGGATTAAACGAAGAATGTTGAATTTGTTTTATTAAAAATTAACTTTTATCAGTATACATTAAAGGAGATCAACTGAATATAAATAATTTTAGCAATGCATGTTAATATTTTTTTTATCTATAACATGCTCAGTCTGTTTAGTTATGCTGTACAATGGTTGTGCCACGCTGGCCATTTTTTTCAACTTTATGGCCTTACTCACACGGCATTTAAAAGAGCAATGTATACAGAAGGCTTTTACAAAGAATTGCAGGACTTTCAGAAAGAGTTTTGAAACCTTTAAAGCACCTTTTAACTCCAGTATGAGAATATTAAACTTTTTTTGCACTTTTGTAGCGCAACAGCATAGGCAGCCTATTCCCTTGAATGGGTTGTCCTATGCATGACAAATGCGCCAAATTAGCTCCTGCATCTTTTTTTTGCCAGTAAGCCTTGCACATTTTTGTAATACGTGCAACAAAACGTGCATCTGCTAGTTGTGTTTAGGGTGTCATTAAGAAACGATGGCAGTGCAAGTGCTATGCACATTTTGGTGCATTTTCAGGAACGTGAAGGTGTGAATGGGGCCTAAATGATAACTGTTACAGTTATTAGTGTGCTTATGTTAGTCTCAACTGTCAAGTCATTAAGGGGCTGGTGTCATAACTGATCACACGTGTAGCACCATGACAACTACGAATCAAACATACATTAGATTTTGAACATCCATATGAAAATTCATTGTTTACTCCTTGAATGTACAAAATGTATTCGAAAGTGCTGCAAAATTTAATTTGCATTTAACATTCAATTTTGTTATGAATGTAATTTCCTGAATGAAAACCACACACATTGTTAAAAATATGTGCATTCAAGAAAAATTTTCCATCCTGCTCTTTCGAATATTCTCAACATTGTAGTAAAAAACGACCATCATTTTGATCCGTCTAACAATTATAAAATTCAACAAACGTTTATAAGATGAAAGATTGCAAATTAAATTCCTTGGTTGTGAATGATAAAGTGTTCAATCCTGCTTTAATGAGAGGGCTGAGAGTCACCTTAAATAAGCTGCTAGCAGGCTTCAGTAAGATTCAGCACTACTTGAAGTTTGTCAAACGCCTGCTAGCAGCTTGTTTAAATTGACGATCAGCACTCCAATTAAGATCTGTGTTTAGCATTGCCAAATGGAAATAAATGGATTCCTTACAGCGGAGTTCCACCCAAAAGTGGAACTTCCGCTTATCTGATTCCTCCCCCCCTCCATTAGGCACCTTTCGGGGGGGAGGGGGAGAAGGGTACCCTTTTTTGACAGGTACCCTGTCCCCACTTCCGTCGGATATCACCGCGGCGAGGTAGGTCAAAAGTTTGGCCCCCTCCTCCTTCCCAAGTCAGAGAGCGCAGCGTGCTTCGTGCATACGCAGTAGGGACCCGGCTGTGACGCTGCAAGGCTTCACTACCAAGTTCCCTTACCGGCAATGGAAGCGGCAGCACCCGGCAGCTGATGGAATCATTGCTGGAGTGCCGACATCGCTGGATTCCAGGATAGGTAAGTGTCCTTATATTAAAAGTCAGCAGCTACAGTATGTATAGCTGCTGACATCTATTTTTGGAGAGGGGGGGCGAACACCACTTTAAGGCCTCTTTCACATTGGTGTCAGTTTCAGTTTCTGATCTGCAGTGGAAGGTCAGGGCAGAGCAGCGGATTATTTAGAGAAACATTGCACCACAAGCTAAGAATTTGGCTCCTAGTTGTGCCATGGCCCTACTGACTTCAATGGGCGAGGTTGACAGGGGGGTCACGCTGAGGTAAGTTTGCCATGGCGTGTGTGTCTAGTCTTCTCTGGCTGCATGTTATGTTTTAGGTGAATGATTGGGATGGGGGGGAGTAAAAGAGGTGGCTGAACTGCAGCCGCCCATGTAAAAGAAAGACATCAGAAAAGCTGTAGTACGTGTGAGCCAGGCCTAAGTCTAACAGACAGATGACCTGATGGAAGAGAACATTCTCTGTAGAGCAAGAAAGAGGTACTTTACTGTAAGTTGAAAATAACAATTTAATCTGGTAATGCTCACATGTGCCCTATTCATGCATATGAAGTCTGCAATTTAAATCCAGGTCCACTTTACAGCAGCTTTGAATGTTTTTATGTATGATATGATACACCAGGACCAATAAGATCATGTCAAAAAATTTATTGAGAAAAAGCTGCATTCATACAATCTCATAGACTAAGTCCTGCAACAGTAGCTATGTATAAATCAACAGTATGTGCTACAAGGAATGACCAACCAGGTAACATGGAGTTATAATACTGTGATCGAGAAACGTGGCAAGGATATATATTTTTCAAACACTCATCAAGTTTTTTCACTTTTCACATATTCTCACCTTTTTTCACACATATTTTTCACATCTCTTTATACATTTTTTCCAGAACACCATACTTGTAATCATCCCCACACATGTGGAATGTGTTGTGGCAGTCAGGCATGCTATGTGGGTGTTTTCTTGGCTGGGGAGGGTTTCCTTGCCTCAGCTCCAGAACAGACAACCATCTGGGGTCCCATCTTCCTTGCTACCAGCCAAGCACAGTCCTTTAGCACTGAGTATAGAGTATAGATTTCTTTCCCCATGAGGTCTTTTCTCCCCTTAAAGGGGTAGAACATATTAATTAATACTACATATCCATTTGTATTTACAGTTTACGTCTGTACCCAACTCCTGATGAATGACAGATAGCCATGAAATGCGTTGAGTTTCCATGGGGTGCTCAGTCAAGCCTGGCTCACTACCTATTCACTGGCCCATATATATCTTTTATACATTCAAAATTCATTGAGTAGTATGTAACCATTAATGTGTATGTGTATCTATCTTACAGCAGCTCTTTTGCATATGGTGTACCAATGCCTGCTAATAGGAAATACCTTGTATTACTTTATTAATATTTACTATCTCTCATGTGCTGCCAAGTTGACATATATGTATCCATTATGTTTATGCCATGTGTATGTGCAGATATATGAAAATACTTTTTTACCTGTTTTATATTATTGTTACAAATAAACAATGTTTACCAACCACTCTACCTCCACAAGTCAATTGCCTCATTCAAAGTCCCACATTCCCCTTTTTTAATGTACTTGAACCCGAGATGGAGATACATATATTGTGCCTTATTTAAAGTCCCAAACTCCCCCCTCTCGATTATATTACATCAAAACATGAAAATGTCATTGTAATGGAAACCTTTGCATATGGTTAGCAAAACAAGATGCATAAAGCCACCTACCCAATGGTAGAGTTTAAGATAAAGGAGAGCTATGGAAGAAACGGGATGAAGAAAGTAAGGAAGGAATGTGAGAAGACCAAGTGGAAAGTGCGGGCAAAGAGTAAATATCTGATGGAGGGGTCCATCCAACCAAACTCAGCTGTCATTTTTGCAAGCCTAATTTCCAAGGAAAGACAAAAGTTCAAGGGAATCAGAAAAGTCAATCCACGAGAACCACAAATCATGGAATTTAGGAGAGCTATCATTGGCCATGGACAGTAACTCTCCTATTTGCATAATGGAGTATAGTTCAGTAACCCACTCTTGAATAGTTGGTATCATGGAGGATTTCCAGTGCTTGGGAATCAGAGCACATCCTGCCATAAGGAGGAATCGAAAACAGACTCTTCTTAATAGTTTAATCGTACCAGGTATCATTGAAAGGAGAGCCACCACCAGCCATGCTCTACCCATTATAAGCTTAGGTGAAAGATGGTGGTCCAGGACTGTCTTATTTTTGGACAGCACCACCATATAAGGAGAGGTGTACCACCTGGCTCGCCGCATCTCCAGCACTGATCTGGCATTGATGGGATATTCTTATGTAGCATGGCCGAGCATCTATAACATCTGGCCAAAATGTTATAATTCCTTTACTGTGCCTGTGAGGCAATTGTGATTTTCAAGGTTAAGAGAAAAGCTTTGTCCCAGTCCTGAATATGTTACATGATTTACATTTTCAGACCACCCATTTTGAAATGTCTTACTGTATACTAAGTCCATTGTCTACATATGAAAATTAATAAAAGTGCATATATTCTGTATGTTATTTTGCCTCTTGAAAATTCAAAATGATCCTTTTACTATTTTTTTTTTTTTACTGCAAACGAGATTTGTTTCATTGTATGACAATAAAAGTACTGTCTAGTGGCTTAGAAGAAATCCCAACCTAAAGCCTGAGATTTTATAAAAAATTCTAGGAATGTCTTTCTACAAAGAAAATGTATCTGGAAGAAAGGAAAGGTTTGTCCTATATAGTTCCAGGTTGTTTCTCCAAACAAAGTGGCTTAATATTATAATATACTGTACATATTTATTCTATTCATTTATGTTGTGCCTTCACACAGAACATGGCACCAGTCATGGGTTCCTGTCTCAAAAGTAGCACTTACATACCAAAGGGCCAAGCTATATGGAAGACAATTAACATGTACTATGTAAAGCCAAACCTTTTTTATAAAGTAGGGAATAGTTAATAGTTTCTTCAGCTTACTAAGGCACTATTTACATGAATGCACAAGGATTCAGCGTTCCATCACCCATCAAATCACTCTCCTGCTGAGTGATCTTCCGGGTTGCATTGGGATTGGGGGGGGGGGGGGGCAGTGTAACACATAGAACAGCTGTGCACATTTCTGCAAATGTCTATATAGAATCCAGTTTAGCCCAGTACAGTACTGCAGTCCCATCATTTGGAAGGTACTTTGCAATTGTTAAAAACACCTGACAAGTTTCTCCTTTTAAAAGGCTCAGCATTTCAAGAAGGAGCTTAGGTATTTTTTCAGGGCCCACATTGTATATGGTTGGTGTAAAGAAGATTAACTCAGCTTGTTACAAATACAGAACTGGTACATCAGATCTGACCTGTAAATACCATTTCTAGTATTCTAGTATTTCTGCATATGGCTTCATTTAAAGCTCTATTTCAAACAAGATAACAGTTTGGGCTGGACATACACTTTAAATCTGTGGCCTAATGCAGCCTTTTGCCTGCCTTTAAAGAGCTCTTGGGACACTATTCCTCCCACTGTCACCAGTGATGGTACACTATTCCTCCTATTGAAATGAATAATAGGGTATTATTCCTTCCACTGACACCAATGAAGGGACTCTAGTCCTTCCTCTAATACCAACAATATGGCATTATTTCTCCCCCCCCGTAATCACAGCAATAGGTCATTTTTTACTCTTACTGCTCACCAATAATGGGGGCATTTCCACTGACCAATGGCAGCGAACATGCCCTCAGTATATGTCCAACCCAAACTTTTTTCTATCTTGAAATAGAATGTGGCCATACGCAGTAAAAATGTTATTTACAGGTATGATCTGTCTTCAGTATTTATAACAAGCTGAGCATCGTTAGTTAAACTTAAGCTATATACAATGTGGACCCTAAAGAAAACCTATGCTCCTTCTAGAAATGCTAGGGGTTTTAAAAGAAGGAACCTGTCAGGTGTTTTTGACAATGGCCAAATACCTTCTAAATCTTAGGGGGAATTTCTACTCCCACTGGCCACAGACTGGTACCCTTAGTTCTGAAGGACAGTGAACTGGTCCTTTGGTTAAAATGCTTGAGGACCCCTGCTTTAGCTAGAAAAAAAACACTGATTTTGCAAAGTCACTGTAACCATAGGATTCTGGTAAATATAAAGGAAGCTGAGGCATCGGTGAGCAGGTTCTAATTGTCTGTACCCGTTTTTAGGCACACAAGTATATTGTAAAGTATATTCTTGTATGGTAGTCACTAGTCAGTAAAGGCAGGAGGAAGTGGCATGCGATTGGAGGTCAACTCACCACCATGTATATTGATAATGTAGTCTGAAAAAACATCTAAATAGACAAGTAAGCCAGCCAAACATGGATAGAAATTTGTCTGGTTCATCAGGGACCAGCCGAATTTTGATCCATGAATGGGCAAGGTGGTTGCACAGAAGTTAATCTACCGACTGAGAGGGAAAATGGATAGCCGGATTTGGCTCCATAAGAGGAAAATCCCTTTAAATTGTGAATATTTAAAGCCACACAGTGCATCGTTAGATTGATAACAGTACAATTTTTTAAAATAAATGTCTATGTGAGTCTTTGCCGTACCATGAAAGTCCATAGTTGCCTCAAAACTTCTGCCCCAATTTTCTTCTTGATAACAGTACAATAGATACCGACTGGCTGACAATGCTGGCTCTTCCTCTGTATATGTGTTCTGATGTTCAGGACATTATAGGAGGAGGATGTACTGATTTATTTTAATAAATATACACTGATGTTAGGTTGAATCATACACTCTTATTTAAGCAAAGTGACTAAGTGATACACAGTGAAGAATGAAATTCTCCTACATAAGCTGGGCCTGTTTATGTGCATCCTTCTCTCCTCTACAGTCTTCTAAAATACACTGTTTAAATGGTCTTTCCCAGCAGGGGCGGTTATCTGATGTTGCACACTGTACAACACAAAGCTGAGTGTAATCTGAGACCTGAGTAGAGGGAGATGACACTCCTTCTTATATAGGCTCACTGGGAAACAGGCACATCTGAGGCTGTCAATCACCTGCTTTGTGCAAGAGGGGGTGGGGCTGTCTCCCAGGATTGCCGGGTGTCACTGAAAACTGTCTGAAGTTCCTTATGCAGATAGAGGAAGGAGAGAGCAGACAGTGCTATTGACTGGGGCAAGTACACACTATGTGAGGACATGCTTTTGTTCATTTTTCATTTCAGAGGTTTACAACCACTTTAGAATGTATTTATATTAGTTTGAGTTCCTGTTTAAAACAGGTGGAGCTTAATAAAATCATCATTACTTTGCAGCAGCTTGTTGGTAATCTGTGCTCCATCCAGGAACCTGAAGGTTTCATTTTCAGTTTGAGCTTGAGTGTACCTTTAAAGCAGAGGTTCTTAAATTTTTTAATCTGAGGTAAGTGTATATGTGTACACTCAAAACGGGAGTTGTGAATCATATACTGTTACATCAATCAGCACCTATGAGTTTTGCTTTAGAAAAGGTAGCTCCAGTGGTTTAAATGGAATTTCCAGTTCATTAAATTGTATAACATATATGTATATAGTTAATACTATTTTTTTGTGTTTTATAGCAGGTAAATGGGTAATATATAAACATTTCATATCTACCAATCTTTGCCAGCAAGCTCCAAACAAAATATCTGCATTGTATAGCTTGCTTTGTGATTTTTACCTACAGGTAAGCCTATAATAAGGTCTACCTGTAGGTAAAATGAATATCTCCTAAACGTGCACCGCTTACATTATGTAAAATTATAATTGGATTTATTAAATATATATCACATAGTAACATGGTAGCATAATAGCATGTAAATTACTAATATTGACACAATGATGATAGTAATAAAAACACCAGACTCAAGAATCCATGCACACATAATAGTAATAAAACCATGACACAAAAGAAATGGTTGGTGACACTCTTGATTTATTGATCATAATAGCATCTATATAGCATCTCTATAGAAAACCTCCAATCTTCAGGAGCAGATGCAATATTGAAGATTGGAGGTTATCCATCAAACGCGTCAGGCTATATAGATGCTACTATAATTATTAAATCAAGCGTGTCACCAACCATTTCTTTTAATATGCTATACTGGCCTTTACCAATGTGTCATGGTTTTGTTACTATTATGTGTGCATGGATTCTTGAGTCTGCTGTTTTTATTACTATCATCATTGTGTCAATATTATTAATTTACATGCTATTATGCTACCATGTTACTATGTGATAAATATTTAATAACTCCAATTATAATTTTTACATAATGTGTTTATGTTATGCTATTGTATATATGAGATGAGACAATGTTATTAGGTTATCCTTTATTTTATACCCGCCAGCCACTTCATGTTCATGTTGCCAATTTGGTTGCATACTTCATGTAAAGTCCCAAACCTTCTTCCCATGCTAATAGCAACTAGGGATGGAGGCACCTGACGTTCTATGTCTTGGCCTCACACAAAGTCCCAAACCTCTTACCTTTACAAAAGGAGCAAGGTTCAGGAAAACAAAATGAGTACAGAACTCTGGAGTGCATATCACACAGGGCTCAGGAGTGAGTATCACAAAGGGTGCAGGAGTGGGTAACACAGACCAGTGTATAACTAAAAATTAATTTTCTCCCAACCCCCTCCCCCCCCCCCAAGTGCAGAGCTCTCCTCCCTGAGCTTTCCACACAGTACAGAACCCCCCCACACACAGTACAGAGCCCTCCACACACTATACAGAGGTCCCCATACATAGTACAAAACCTCCCAAACACAATACAGAGGCCCCTCACAGCTCAGAGCCCCTCCACAGTACAGAACTTCCTCACACAGCACTGAGCCTCATCCGCACAATTCGGAGCTCCCCCCACAGTACACATCCCCCCAAGAGTAAAGACCTTTCACAGTAAAGTCCCCCCCCCCAATACATTGTGCTTTGAGAGTGCCAGGGTGAAGTCCTCAGGAGTGAGGCTGGTAGCTTAGCAGCATGTCTTAGCTGTTCAAAGAGGCACACTATCACTATAAACACAGAAGCCGGTACAGTAAGTGAGTGGTGCTTCTATGTTTACAGTGACAGGTCAGAGAGGACAGTACTCCTGGAGGTGGCAGAACTGAGTTTCATCACATTCCAGCTGAAAAAATCTCTAGTTCTGCTCTAAAACAGCCCATAAAGGTAGTACTGGGCTCTCACATTAGTAAGTCCAGAATCTACTCTATATATAAATACAATCAAAACTGTGCTAAAAATGTGCCTGTGCCTATACACTGTTCTTGTTGCTGCTGTTTATCTAATCAAATAGTATACATCAAACCACAGCGCAAACAATAAAAATATTCCAATGTGCTCACAACAAACCAACTAAAGTGCAACAACTGTGCATGCACAATATGTATAATCTAGCAAATTGTATATTGCAAACATATTTCTATAGTCCAAAGTAAAAAGTTCCCAAAAACTTTCTTCCAAAGTGCTAGTGTGCAGAAAATCTTAAAGTGCTGTAGTGCTCCAAAACCGTCACACGGTAAACTGTGTTCCACACAACCCCTTTGTGCTTTTACTCACCAGATAGTATGGACCCCTTATAGCAATAATGCATGTGGGTCTATTAGGCTTAAACTGGTGAGTGGGGAGATGTAACCATCGGTCCTCTGTTTCTTCCAATATTATCACCACTCATACACGAAGGAAAGTGAATCCGTATAGTGTAGTACGTTCTTGTTTATTATATAAAAAATTTAAAATCACACTTGCAGTGTTCCAGAGAATACATGCTTTGTACATAAAATTGTTTGTGCAGGGCAGTTGGCTCGCTCCCAAACAGGTTTGGTTCGCGTACTACACTATACGGATTCTCTGTCTTTCATGTATGAGTGGTGATAATATTGGAAGAAACAGAGGACCAATGGTTACATCTCCCCGCTCACCAGTTTAAGCCTAATAGACCCACATACAATATTGCTAAGGGGTCCATACTATCTGGTGAGTAAAAGCAGAAAGAGGTTGTGTCGAACACAGTTCACCATGTTTAGTAGCACTACAGCACTTTAAGGTTTTCTGCACACCAGCACTTTGGATGAAAGTTTTTGGGGACTTTTTACTTTGGACTATAGAAATATATGTTTGCAATATACAATTTGCCACAATCTACTCTAAACTGAGCACCCCGGCTGTACCTAGTGATAAATGTCCATTTATAATATAGAGATTGTGTGCATATAAAAAAGAGCTACATAAAGAAACATTTTATTAACAATACACTTCAAATAATAATTCAAAATATGTAAAGAGCCATTATACCTTTCTTTTTAAGATCAGCTTTGAGATCAGTTTTGTTACAGACACTGTGGTTTGGGGATAAACAATAGTAAATGGGACTTTGATATTTTCTGCAGTTGTACAATCTAATGATTTTAATTCTTTCTGCTCTCTGGTTACTGAATGTAACTCAAACTAAATCCTAGGCAAAATTATTTTAGAAAATAGGGCCAGCAAAGAATGGATTTTACCTAATTAATAATATTGTAAAATCATAGGCCAGACAAACAAAGGGAAAGCTTGGATCTATAGGTTGGTTGGGTAGGTGATATCATTGCTCAGTGCTTGATGACATAATAATTTACAGTGGAATATTGTAAAACCAAAGACCACATTATCTGTATATTTTAGCATTGTAGCCTCTGTTCGGTGATTTGCTGCACCTTTCATTGGGGCTGGATTAGTCTCCTACTAACTTTGAACCTTTCTGCTCAATTTTGCCCATTTCTATATGTGTTCAAATGTTGTCTGACAGTAGGACCCACAAAGATAGCAGTGTGTGTCTTCCACACAAAAATGTACGGAAGTGTGTGTGTAAAAAAACTTTGGCTGAAACAAATCCCAGGAATATGGAATGAAGTTTCTCATCTCATTTTTCCCCGATATTGTCCGAAGCTGCCCTCAATTCCCTTTGCTCCCATAATGTTGCAGGCACTCTCTGCATGCGCTGCCATCTCCATATTATGAATAGCTCAGCACTAAGGTTTTTACTAACTACCCATGGCCACTAGGCTGTTGTTCTCAGTACAGACTCATGTGCAGGTGCCAATGTGACTTGCACATAAACCATCTTTATGCATTTGAAGTTAATGTTTGTTTTTTTTTACACATATTGTCACAAATGCTCATATGTAATATGATTATTTGAGCAGCATTTGAAGTTAATGTTTGTTTTTTTTTACACATATTGTCACAAATGCTCATATGTAATATGATTATTTGAGCAGCATAGTGGCTACGACATTAGCACTCTTGTATCCCTGGCTCCTTTGTTTAAATCCCACCTGGGACACTCTCTGCATGGAGTTTGCATTTTCTCTCAGTGTCTGCATGGATTTCCTATAACCTTTCCAAAAACACACCAGCACCGTGAAAGAAACTGAATTCCATTTTGTATGCTTTGCTTATGTATTGCAGAATGCACTCATTGCGCACACAGCACCAATAATATTTTGCTTACGTATTTGCATTCTTTTGAGTCCTGATAAGAAATTAGACTGCCTATGTTAGGCCCCTTGTTACCATAAAAGCACAATTGTAATATTAATGTGATACCTACGTAAATATGGGTATACAAAAAAAAAAACTTCAACTGCGCTAAATAAACAGAACAGTGATTTGGAAAGATGCTGAGCATCTTTTTGTGTCTGTTATCTACTACAGTAGTTATTATTCATTTTGAATCACCAATCAATATGAGGATATGAGTTGCCTAAACAGCACGTTCATTGGCTTCCTCCCACAATAACCCTTGTGTGATAGGAACATTCAAATGTGAATCTGAGGGGTAAAGGAAATTAAATGAAAGGTCTATACTCTGTAAAATGCTACATCATGTACTGTATACAAACAGTATCTCGCAAAAGTAAGTACACCCCCTCACATTTTTGTTATTAATTTATTATATCTTTTCATGTGACAACACTGAAGAAATGATACTTTGCTACAATGTAAAGTAGTGAGTGTACAGCTTGTATAACAGTGTAAATTTGCTGTCCCCTCAAAATAACTCAACACAGCCATTAATGTCTAAAGCGCTGGCAACAAAAGTGAGTACAATGTCTAAAAATGTGAGGGGTGTACTGTAAATAGGGGAAAATAATAATTGTATTGTGATGTAATACAAGTTCAAAACAATTCTTATTACTACAAAACATACTCTCATGCACTCTCAAGTTACTAATATGTTACTATGTTAGACCACATTCATGCTTTTCAGCAAAAACAAAAAGATTTAATCGCCACTTCCTGCCCCCTTTTGGAAATTCCCTGCTTAACCTCAATCCGTCACTTCACCTGTTTTTGAAATTGCCAATAGGTCCCTCGCCCTCGCTTTACTTTTCCCAGCTGCACTTTCTGAAAACAATTACAGCTTTGTCTTCATCCCTCCAGCGGTTCACTATTATATACCTGTACAGTGCAAATCTGTGATCAGCCAAAGCTTCATATTTACAGAATTCCAGGCAAAGCTCATTATAAATACACAAATTAAGAAATACTTCTGCAACAGCAAAAGTTGTGCCTATGCAGGGGCACAAGTAATGAGCAAAATATTATACACCAAAAAAAATGCGAAACACATGTTACAGATAACATGTTACAGGATTCCCTGGCAAGCCGACAGAGCAGAACAACATAAGAGCCCATAAATAATCTAAGGCAAAATACCCAAAAATGGTCTAGAAGGGCCAGGTACCCAGGCAGCAAGTTTCTGCTGTCATGAGCATAGGCCCGGAAATGTAGAAGAACCAAGCAAGAATCTTTGGAAATGATGAGAAGGTTTGTTGAAGGCTAAAAACTCTGCACACTCTGGACCAGAACACAATTAATTTTGGACAGGAACACAATGTATGACCTACATCACCCCTGCAGACCGCAACCTCAAAAAGTTTGCTCAGTCATTGCAGGTTGGCACCCAAAACTACTGAAAGAGGACCTTGTATGCTGACCAGTGGCATTGCTAAGGGGTGGCTACTGGGGCTATAGCCCTGAAACTGTGGCCCATAGCCCTGAGTCTCTAGGGCAGGGGTTGGCAAGCCCCTGTACGCGCACCAGACTTGGCACATCAGAGCGATCCTGGAAAACCACCTCCCACACGCAAAAGCCAGTCTAATTCAGCGGCTGTATAAGAGGAGCAGTGCGGCTGGTTCCGGCCCACCTCTCTTCTCGCTGGCATTGGCACTATCCATCTGTGCAGTGAGTGAGTCGGATGCCCTGGTGTCAGACACTGCAGTAGTGAGTGGCAGCGGCAGTCTTTTATCAGCTGGCTCATGGCCAGGCTTGTTTTCTGAAGTGTGCACTCCTCTCCATAAGTAGCCATGCCACTAGCTGAAGGGGAGACCATGTTGGCTGTGGATGGGGTTTTTACCAGTCTGTGTAAGCAGTGGCGTCACTACAGGGAGGGTGGGGGCTGCTGTGCTTAAAAATCCTGCCCCTGCCTAATGCAGTTCAAAGTGCACGCAGAGAGGGGTCCACTACCCCACTGCTTGCAGAGAACATACCGGCCAGGCTGAGTGGACAAATGACAGATAAGGGTGTGACATCTCTCCCCCCACGGCTAAGAGGCATGAGAGCAGAGCACCTGGAGCTGCACACAGGAGTTCTGGATACCTTTGGCCTGCAGATGGTCACGTTACTCCTGGATACTATGCCCGTTCCAGGTCACAAAGCTCTGCATCCTTAAAGTGGAGGTCCACCCTAAAAATAAAATTGCATAAAAAAATACCTAAAAAAGTTTCACGTAAGTTTAACTTACGTGAAATGGCTGTTGCTAGGCAGTCTTCCTAATCTGCCTCTTCCTACGCCGCGGTGGTCTTCTCCTCCCCGCGTTGTCTTCTGGGGAATGGGGCATGGTGTGTTATGGGAACTGTGTGTGTCCCACAACACATCGTGTCCCATTCACAAAGCGCTGCGAGACTCACGCATGCACAGTAGGAAACGGGCAGTGAAGCCGTAAGGCTCCACTGCCTGTTTCCCTTAGGCCCCTTTCACACTGGGGCGGTAGGGGGCGTCGGCAGTAAAACAGCGCTATTTTTAGCGCTGTTTTACCGCGGTATTCGGCCGCTAGCGGTGCGGTTTTAACCCCCCGCTGGTGGTCGAAAAAGGGTTAAAACCCCTTGTATAGCGCGGCTATAGCCGCGGTATTACCGCGGTATAGCCACGCTGTCCCATTGATTTCAATAGGCAGGAGCGGTTTAGGAGCGCTGAATACACCGCTCCTTCACCGCTCCAAAGATGCGGCTTGCAGGAGATTTTTTCTTCTCCTGCCAGCGCACCGCTTCAGTGTGAAAGCCCTCGGGTTTTCACACTGAACAAACAGCGGAGGCTGTTTAGGGGCGGTTTGCAGGCGCTATTTTTAGCGCAATAACGCCTGCAAACCGCGCCAGTGTGAAAGGGGCCTAAGTTAGGATGGCGGTGCCGGGACCCACGGGACGGGTCGGCCTCGGGCGGCCGACATCGTGGGCACCCAGGACAGGTAAGTGTGCTTATTTAAAGTCAGCAGCTACAGTGTTTGTTTGTTTTTTTTTTCACGGCCAGGATCCTGCTTTAACAAGTTTCCTGATGGAATGCTCCCCTAGGATAAGGTCAGCAAAGAGACACAGACAGGGCCTGAGCAGAAAAGAATGCTCTGGTCCAGGACAAGGGGAGGGGGGATTGGGGTGGTGGCAGCGAACTCCTACAGTGAACAGTAAAGTTGGGACAGAAGTGACAGCAGCAAACAGAAGAGAGCTTGGAGGAGGTGCAGGCTCTGCTGTATTCTCCCTCCTCTATATCCTCCCTCTAGTCAGAACTGTGCTGTATTATACATTAGTGCCCACTCTGTACTGTGCCCTCCCACTTACCCTGCACTGTGCCCCCCCAGCCCTTCCTGCACTGTGCCTACCTGCCCGCCCTCCACTGCGTCCACCTACCGGCCCTGTACTGTACCCTCCTGCCCGCCCTGCACTGTGCCCTCCTGCCCGCCCTGTACTGTACACTCCTGCCTGCTCTGCCCACCCTGCACTGTGCCCTCCTGCCCCCCCTGTACTGTACACTCCTGCCTGCCCTGCACTGTACCCTCCTGCCCACTCCGCACTGTGTCCTCATGCCCGCCCTGCACGGCGTCCTCCTGCCCACCCTGTACTGCACACTCCTGCCCACTCTGTACTGTCCCCACCTGCCCACACTTTACTGGCTTTGAGAGAAATGCTTTATAATTGGCTTTGTGAGTACTGCAAATCCAGTTATAAAGCATTTTTCACAAAGCCAGTTATAAAGCCAGTTATAAAGTATTTCTCACTAAGCCAGATATAATGCATTTCTTACAAAGTCAGTTATAAAAGAGAACTGCTTTATACCTGGCTTTGTGCGCAATGCTTAATAACTGTCTTTGTAAGTACTGCAAAGCCAGTTATAAAGCATTTTTCACAAAGTGAGTTATAAAGTATTGCTCACAAAGCCAGATATAATGAATTTCTTACAAAGCCAGATATAATGCATTTCTCTCAAAGTCAGTTATAAAAGAGTTCTACTTTACTGTATATCTGGCTTTGTGGCCAATGCTTTACACCTGGCTTTGTGAGCAATGCTTAAAACTGTCTTTTTAAAAGAGAAGTAAGAATTCCTGCTTATTTTAGAATCATACCTACCTCAATAGATGCTGCATCTGTCCCCCGGCGCCTCTACACTGAGAACCAAGCGATCGAACATCGCCGATATCTCGGTTCTCACAACTCAGAGAGGGAGAGCGTCCCCAGTCAGCTCCTGCGGGGGATTTCTCCCCCTCCCTCTGCTCGCTGACACTGTGCATAATGCGCACAACCATGGCTGCCCGGTCTGCTCCCTCCCCCTGCATCCTCATGGGAGGGAGCAGATCAGGCGCAGGGAGGAGAGTGAGTTGCAGGAAGGACTCCACCAGTACTGTGTGTGTGTGTGTGTGTGTGTGTGTGTGTGTGTGTGTGGGGGGGGGGGGGTGCCCAAGCCTACTCCCATTATCTCAGTTACTGAAAAAACAGACTGATTTCTCCCGGCCTTAGAACAGGAGAACCAGCCTGTAAATTCTGAGACTGGTCACTGCAAGCTGAGCCGAGTGTCAGTCTATGACACTCTTACACAGCCTAGCGAGTCCAGCGAGTCCCCCTCACGCACGGTAGAGCAGAGCGGAATACAGCTCCCCCTCCTCCCGCCCCTGTTCCTCCTGTGTCTTTCAGTCCTGCCCACACTATCCCCAAAGTGCAGCTGTATCTGAAGAAAGGGGACGTGTGAAAATTAGCAGCTACAGATTCCTCTGTGTGTCAATGATTCCTGAGCTCCCAGACTGGACCTGTGGGCAGGGCTGGACTGGGACAAAAATGTGGCCCTGGACTTCATCCAGACCGGGCCAGAGCACAGCACATCAGGGTACAGTGCACATCACGGCACAGCACATCAGGGTACAGAGCCCAGCACATCAGGGTACAGAGCCCAGCACATCAGGGCACAAGCCACATCATGGCACAGCACATCAGGTTACAGAGCCCAGCACATTAGGGCACAGGGCACATCAGGGCACAGCATATCAGAGTACAGCACATCCGGCCACATCAGGGTACAGGGCACAGCACATCAGGGTACAGCACATCAAGCCACATCAGGGTACAGGGCACAGCACATCAGGGTAAAGTGCACATCAGGGCACAGCACATCAGGGTAAAGTGCACATCAGGCCACAGCACATCAGTTTACAGGGCACAGCACATCAGGGCACAGGACACAGCACATCATGACACAGCACATCAGGACACAGCACATCAGGACACAGCACATCAGGACAGGGCACATGGCACATCAGGGTACAGGACACAGCACATCAGGACAGGGCACATGGCACATCAGGGCACAGGACACAGCACATCAGGGTTCAACACATCAGGGCACAGCACATCAGGACAGGGCACATGGCACAACAGGCTACGGGACACAGCACATCGGGACTGGGCACATGGCACATCAGGGAACAGGACAGGGCACATCAGGACACGGCACATCAGGACAGGGCACATGGCACATCAGGGTACAGGACACAGCACATCAGGCCACGTCAGGGCACAGTACATCGGGGTACAGGGCACATCACATCAGGGTACAGGGCACAGCACATCAGGACATAGCACATCAGGGTATAGCACATCAGGGTACAGAGACATCAGGGCACAGCACATCAGGTCACAGGGCACATCAGAGCATGGGACATTGGGGCACAGCACACCGGGACACAGCACAACAGGGCACAAGGCACATCATGGCACAGGACATCGGGGCACAGCACATTGGGGCACAGCACATCAGGGCACAAGGCACATCAGGGCACAGGGCACATCAGTGCACATGGTACATCCGGGCACATGGCACATCAGGGCACATAGCACATCAGGGCACAGGGCACATAAGGGCATAGGGCACATGGGGCACATTAGGACACATGGCACATGAGGGCACAAGGCACATGGCACATTGGGGCACATCAGGGTACATGGGACACATCAGGGTACATGGGGAAAAATCAGGATACATGGAGCACATCAAAGCACATGGGGCACATCAGGGCACAGTGTTTACTAGTTCTCTTCAAATGCAGAGTAGCACAGGAAGCGTCTGTGATGAGCTCTCTCTTATGTCACGCTGCTCCCCGACGGCCCCTCCTCTCTTCTCGTCCATCCCAGATGATGTCACAAGCAAATGGAGATGGACAAGAAGAGAGGAGGGGCCGCTGGGGAACGGTGTGACATGCGAGAGAACTTATCACAGACGCTTCCTGCGCTACTCTGCATGCTGGCTAAATCTCGATCTACCCATCAGGCGCCAGCCTGATGGGTAGACGGGTAGATGGCCGCGGACCTCTGGGGGAATTCACCGCGAAACAACTGGGAAACCCCAGTTGAGAAACGATGCAATAGGAAAATTTGGTGGCCGCTGAAAACGGCCCACTGAGCCATTGGCCCACCGGGAAGCTCCCGGTAGTCCCAATGAACAGTACATGCCTGCCTGTGGGTACACTGCAGTACACTTCCAGTTAGGCTGGTAATAGACGGTGCAAATTTCTGTCTTGTAACCACAGATTGGCAGGAAAGAAACTTGCATGATTCCCCCATCAACACAGACAGTGCTGATAGGGGAATCCCTCCTGCCCAGAAATGGTATTTTCCCAACAAATAGTGATTATTACTAGCAGCTATAGCAACCGCTAGTGATAATCATAAGAGAATCCGGCAAGCTGGTTGTACCCAGGTTGATCAATCAACTTGGTACATTCAGCCTATTAGGTTGAATGAAAAAAAAGAAAATATCCAATTCCTCCATCTTCACATTCCAGGCTGATGGGGGAATCCTCCCACTGTGGACCGGTGGTGGAACTAGCAGGGTTGCTGTCCTGTCCGGGCTATTGACAGCGCTGGTCTCTGTCTCCATGGCAGCAGCAGCAGCACATTGGAACCCAGTGCTGGTTACTTTATGTGGCTGATGTACAGGAGGGCCAGCACAATTTGTTGTTAGAGATGGGCTGGGCGTGTTCAAAATTCCACATGCCCACACTGCACACCGCTAATCACAGGCAGTGAGACATTTCCCGATCCGCAGCTGCACAGATCAGGAAATGTCTCAGTGCCTGTGATTAGCAGTGTGCAGTGTCGTCTTCCTAGCAGGATCAGGCATGTGGGATTTCAAGCACACCCAAGCCAATCTCTAATGGTTGTAGACAATTGAGATCTCTGCAGGTTGATTAGAAGCAGTGGAGCCTTCTCTGACATGCTGATCAGGATGCAATGCAGGTGATGCTCCTAATAAAATCCTGGTGTTAAATATCATAGTGATTTTATTCATCAAAGCCCACACCCTACAGGCATGGAGCCCACATGGCTCCTGAACATACGATTGATGATATATATGTGGTTGTACTCTTGATGCTAATAAATACTGTGTTTATTAGATCTGACTGGGAGCTTCACCTGGATCACATCCCGATCAGCATGTCAACAGAGAAGGTTATACAGCATTACTGCTGCTAGGTGTCCAGCTGGGGGCTCAGCTCTTTACAACCAATAGTCACCAGCACTAGGTTCTAGTAGACTGCCGCCACTGCCAAGGAGACAGATGCCAGACCAGTGCTATCAATAGCAAGGGCAGGACAGCAAGATGAGGCTGGGGAACCCCACAGTGGTAGAACACCAGGGCCCGGTGGCAAGTGCAACCTTTGCAACTCTAGTAGTTCTTCCACTGCTTTGGACCCTTATATTTTCTTGGTGTGCTGATGACATATATTTCTTGTTTTCTGCCACCCTGGGGGGCCCCAATACAGTAGGAAGGGAGCTCACTGCAGAACATGTGAAAGGGCCCCGTTGTGGGATCGTAGTAAAGGGCTCCAGGATATATATATCATTTCATTTTATAGTTGGCCCCCTACTTTTGTCCCTGTTCCCCCATGTACCCAGCCTAAATATGAAATCTGGAGACGCCACTGCTCCTCGTTCACTGGAGCGTTGAGCTGTGGAGGGACGGGGAGCGGCCGGCTTAGGCTCTCTTCGGCTCGCTGAGAGGCTGAGCCAGGTATCGGTCCATGCACTGGCAGATCCCGACTCAGTGTTTGTGATGACACAGAGCCTGGACTGATTTCTGTGACGTCAGCAGAGAGTGTACTTCAACCCGCTGTCTGCTAAAAACATGTCACAGGAGTGCAAAACGAACTTCATTCCTGTGATCCACAGAAGAAGTGCAGCCAAACGAGAGGCTACATTCCTGGGCACAGGTGAGGCTGCATTCCTGGGCACAGGTGGGGCTGCATAGATGGACACAGCTGAACCCTGCATTCTTTATGTAGCGCACTCCTGAGCCCTGGGGCTCTCTGGGGACCCTGATGTAAGGGGGAGGCTCTATGGGGACCCTGATGTAAGGAAGGGGCTTTCTGGGGACCCTGATGTAAGGGGGGGCTCTCTGGGAACCCTTATGTAATGAAGGGGTGATCTGCACTCAGATATGTAACAATATTTTATATTATATATATATATATATATATATATATATATATATATATATATATATATATACATACACATATACACACACACACGTATATTATATACATGTGAATGCCCACCCAAGAGTATGACTTTCTTCTTTACTTTGCTGCTATGGGCTCTAGCCCCAGATCTTTTGTAGACCTAGCAACGCCCCTGATGCAGACTCTAAAATTGAAGTATTAAAAGACCATTTAGCAATGTACACCCAAGACAGTCTTCCAAGTCCACAGTTTTTGATAATTCCTGCTCCCAGTTTGCTACGTAGGAAAGGAAGGAAAAGACTCCTTGGGTATTCACAGTTGAATATATAATTGAGATGAGTCCAGCAGCCCTCGGAGAATGCAAGCAGGTATGTTCAAATACTGATTTTCCCCCAGATTACATAGGGATGTTAGCCAATGTCTGATTTGTAGATAAAGATAGTATTCAGAATGTGGGGTCTTGTGGTTATTAAAACTGGTCATATACAGTTTGAATTTCAGACCATTCCTGTGGTCCTGCCAACACTACACTGCTCAACAATTTTTGACTGAGAAATCAAAGGAGTTGGGGAGAAAAAAGTCAACCAGTGACTGCATCCATTCAACTGCAATCACTGTAATAGTATTCTAACAGCCACAGGTACCAACTGTCACAATACAATAGGAGATTTCTCTAGCCACATTCTTTATCATGGATTGGAAAATCTTTATGTGTTATGGCCAGCTTAAATCTGTTTTCTGATGTACTGTTTGGAGTGAAAAAAAAGTTCCATAAATTTGTGGCCTAAACAAAGAAACTAAAACCCAGATCCCCAATCTTGTCAATTTATTTTGCTTTCCTTGTTTGTCATTTTGAAAATGGCACAGAAATTCATGGGAATTTTTAGAGTTGCCACCAGTTCGAAAGGTAAGGGGAAATACCCCTCCCCTCCCTCACTCGGTATAATCTTGGTCAGGCATACAATACCCCTCCCCAACATCCTATATTCTTGATCAGACATGCACAACAGACATATGACACATTCAGGAGTAACGGTTGACATGCGATAATGCTTATGGCGCTCATAATTGCTGTCCTATGTTGCCTATTTATATTTTTATATTTTATTAATGTACCTCATTGTCATTTATTCTATTGTTGTTTTACTCCATGATATGGCTCAATGTTACAGGCTTTTGTGTATGCCTGTGAAAACTATTTATGCTTTGAGATACCATCCTGTATTCTTGATATACCATAGCATACTCCAGTTTGCTATGCTTACTATGGCTTACTATTGTTTTCTTTTGACCTTGATCTGACATTTTACTGTATTTTTTTAAAAACATAAATAGAGAATTAAAAAAAAATGTAAGAGAAAATTTTCCAATGGAAACAGTGATTTCAATGACAATGTACCTCACTTTATAGAGTTTGAGCTATACATACACTTTAGGTTGACCATACAGTTGAGGCTTTTTTTAATAATGAACCTTGTTTCCTCAGAGTTTACATGCCTCTGCCCACAAAATTCATAATTCTGAGAAACACTGACCTTTTGCTGAAGCAATGATGATTTCACAACCTACTCTGGCTACCACTTACAACACGAAAAGATGTTTCACCTTTCCTGCAAAAACAGCCACAAGCCTAAACATAGGCACACTGTAACTAAATTAGCATTATACTGGGAGCCTCTGAAACTTGAGTCGTGTCAAAATGTTTAATCATATTGGGCGGGATACTTGGCATTGACGTCTTGCTGCTGAGCAATTCCGGGTCACCAGCAGCTGCCTTATGTGAGTTTTTACTTTTTCAATTTGCAATGCGTTTTAAACCTTTGCAATAAACCTTACTATATTATGAGACTCCTTTTGGGTTCTGGGTGAGCTTATTTTTTTCCAGCTAGATCCGGTCCTGTATCTCTGACGGTAGTGATCCAATGTGATGGTCCCCGAGGAATCTCCCTCTGTGTTTGAGGCTACATGCTGCTGTAATGGCAGCCATTTATTCCAGTGAGTTTGCAATATGTCTGTTGGTGGAGGTTCACTCGATTTGATATGATTGCTTCGCAGCTTTCTCACTGGAATGATTTTATACTATGTTTGCTCTAAAGGAATCATTGTCTATGGACTACATACCTTCAGCTAAATAAATTTTATTTTATTTATGTGATTGCTATCTATTGGTGTTATGAATGTTTCATTATTTTTGACTACATTTAGGGGAACTACACTTTTATATTATTATCTGATCTTAGTGGGTTGATATCTTGATGATAGAATAGTTTGTAAATCCGTATAGGTGGTTGCACAGTGCATATTTTATTGAGGCACATTTCTGCCCATGCTCTCAATATGCTCATGGTAGGACTAGAAAAAAAATATGTGTGACTCAATGGGGTAGCACAGCATAAATGGGTGTGCGCCACACAAAGTAATGCCTAGTGAAATTAGAAACATGTACAGAGGCAATGAGCATAGTAAACCATTTCCAAAACCCGCAGATGGGCAGGATCTTGGTTGGTTTATAAATACAAAGGTCTGGTGCCCATTTTGTGAACATACAGTACTTGCACAAAAATGCCTATACAATTTGTGAATTGAAACAGGAAATTAAAGTTTTTTTCCACTTTAAAAACTAATGCCGCGTACACACGAGCGGACTTTACGGCAGACTTTGCCCGGCGGACTGGATTTCGTCGGACAATTCGAGCGTGTGTGGGCTCCAGCGGACTTTGTTTTCTCAAAAGTTGGACGGACTTAGATTTGAAACATGTTTTAAATTAATCCGTTGAAATCGAGTCTGGTCGAAAAGTCCGCCGTCTGTATGCTAGTTTGACGGACAAAAAGCCACGCTAGGGCAGCTATTGGCTACTGGCTATGAACTTCCTTGTTTTAGTCCGGTCGTACGTCATCACGTACGAATTCGACGGACTTTGGTGGATTGTGTGTAGGCAAGTCCGTTCATTCAGAAAGTCCGTCGTAAAGTACGTCGAAAAGTCCGCCGGGCAAAGTCTGCCGTAAAGTCCGCTCGTGTGTACGCGGCATAACTCAAACTAAATGCTTTTTTTCTTGTTTAATTTCTTAATGAGTGTGGTGTGTCCCATTTAATTAGATATCCTCTTATCAATGAATTAAATAGTGATGGAAATCCCTATAGAAGGGACACAAACAGCAAAAAAATAGTTCTTCCTGCCTTTATGTTGTGTATTGGTGTTACAGGCACAGGAAGCCAAAAAATTCAGACAGAAATTCTAAAGCTGGCCATACACCATACAATTTTCCTGTTCAATTTTCTTTAGATTTACCTTCAACTATGTAGTACAAAGGCCTGCCTGATTGCATCCAAATTGAAAGTGTTTAGGTTTGACCTCCTATTATATGGTTTTGGTAAATCTAAAGGAAAGTTGAACAGGAAAATTGAATAGTGTATGGCCAGCCTAACTCTTACCCTAGCTAGAGTTTTGTCTTATTTTTTTCTCAATAAAGTATTTATTGTAATTCCAAGTAATAGAAAACATGCATGTATAACATGTACACCAATAAAAAAAGGAAAGTAACAATAAATTGAAACATGGCTTCCAGTAACAAGGATTCAAAATAGGCAATATCACAATCTCAAAACATTTGATAAGTAATAAAAAGTTTAAAGAAAAATTCCAGAGAGATAATATAACATAAAGTAAAATTGAACAGAATCAAATAATAAGTACACAGAAGACTGCTTTGGGAGCTGCGATTTGTTTCCAACAGGGACTTCTTGTCCCCTGCTGTCCTGCTTTAATAGCGGGTGGGACCACCTACACATCAGCGCAATGCATATGCGCCAGCCGTGCGATGTCCGTGATTTCAATGCACTGTTACGGCTGGACGCATTGTGTCATCTGGATGATCCATGGGAATGTCTGCGCACGCGCACCTCCCCATGATGGTGGACGCCTTGTGCGCCCACACATCAGACATCCACGCATGGCGTTGGGGGGGGAGCTTTTTGGGCTCTCCCGGGGATAAATGGTGGGGGCTCGGCATGGCGTGGATCATTGTGTTTTTTTTCTCCACTGATGATACACATATCTGCAGAAGTCCTTTGCTGTGACTTACCACCCATACTATCACAAACTTACTCCATTCAGGTAACCTCATATGTTTTCTACATGGTTTATTTTGAGCACTTACTTGCAGCCTGTTTTTGGTCACTACAGGTTATACCATACACTTCCACTTTATTAAATTTTTCACTTTCCTCTCTTTGTTTTTTCTTTTCCTTTTCATCCTTTCACTGTCACTCTTGCTAACCCTTGGTAGTTCTCCACTATATTCCCCTACAGTCTCCATGCGCACATCATCTTTAGCTTAGGTCTTTTATTCATATATAGACACATATATATGATATTACTTTCCATACCCTGATACTTCAGATTGTCTGACATACACGTTTATGTTACAGCTAATACTCTTTATGAACCCAGTGAGACTGTTAGGGATACACATCCTTGATCCACGCCATGCCTTTCATCCATGTTGCCCTGGATGGGGTCTTGTTTGGCTCCGCCCTCTCAGTTCCCTGGCAGGACGCCTGCTGCCGCCATCTGGGAGCTATACATCCACTGGCTTGGCTATGTTTTGTGGTAAATATGGGGTTCCCCCTAACAAGGGCTCCCCACCCTGTGCCTATAGCACTAATATTACGCTACATACCCAATTTGTATCTTTTCATTTTAGGTACACTCTATGCGCATCTACCCCTGAAGAGCGAGCTAGGCCTCGCGAAATGCGCCGAGTACACCTGATGCCTATGTGTGATATGACTGCTCACACATATATATATACCATTATTTTATCCATTTATGCCATGTATCCTGTACGAATTGGCTTTTATTGATGATATCCATGCATGTACTACCTTCTTTGGAATAAATACTGTATTTTATATTTATTTATATTTAATGTACTTAATGTTGTTACTCTCATCGGCAATACAAAGATGCTCACCTCATTTAAAGTCACAGGGCAAAGTTTCTGTTTTTGTTGCATATTTTAGGGATGAAGGTGTGTCACTGGTGACACCAAACCTTTCTCCTATTTTATAATGCTCTATGTCTTTTCTCTATAATAAAGTTTCCTGTCTACAGTTAAGCAGCAAAGCCCATGTGGACTGTGCACTGTCTGTTCTATAGGGCTATATACAAAATTTGTAACAGGTTATGAGCCCAGACATAGCCCAGACACGCACCCAGAGAAAAGCTGAGAACCCAGTCATAGCCGAGTCGTAACCTGCTATAGCAAGATACAGCAACTGAAAAAGACTGCAGCAGAATAAAAGAAAATGGCCAGCAACACAGCTGAAACAAAGTTTTCATTTTCAAATCTGACAAACCAGAACTATCAGTTTTGGAAATTCAAGTTGAAAATGCTGGTAATAAGAAAGGGTACGTGGAAATGTGAAAATGATGTCAGGCCAGAACATCATTCAGATGACTGGATAGAGAAAGACCAAAAAGCTCAGAGCACATTCTCTCTTAGCATAGAAGATGATCAGATCATACATATATGTAAGCGTGAAACTGCTAAAGAAATGTGGGAAGGATTACAAAAGGGCCAATAAAAGAGCTAATCTCGGAAATGAACTGTATTTGATTAGAAAGCTATAACAAACCACGCTGATGAAAGGCTAGGGAATGCAGGATTAGATAAGGCACATCTTGGAAATGGTTGTACGACATGACAAGCAAAGGAGAAGACATAAAAAATTTTCATGTCACAGCACTATTACTTAGCGGCTTACCAGAAAGTTATGAAACGCTTGTCATAACACTTGATGCACGTCCAGATGATGAACTGACATTTGAATATATTAAGGGAAAGCTTGGGGATGAATATAAGCGTAAAAAAGAAATTAATAGACTGTGTTTTTGTTTTCTTTAAAGACGACTTGATCTTCTTTGTCTCTAACCCACGAGTCTCGCTTCCCAATATGTTGGGAGCGGTTGGGAGATATGGAGAATTGTCAAACTTTAAGGTCAACTGCGCCAAGTCCGCTGTGCTTAATATTACGATCCCAGATTTGGAGGCTCGTAGTATGCGTACGTCCTTTGCGTTCCATTGGGCAGCTAAATCAATAAGATATCTGGGTATTGATATTACATCGGACTTGGCGCATTTGTACGCTGCTAATTATGAACCTTTGCTCCAGAGACTGAAAGCTGACTTTCATGAATGGCACACTTTGACCTTGACCTGGTTGGGGCGTTGTAATGCCCTGAAGATGACGGTTTTACAGAGGATATTATATATACTCCAAACCATACTGATTAGAGTACCTTCAACATACTTTAAACAGCTCCGGACGATAATTAGAGAGTTTATTTGGTCACATAAGTCACGAGGACCAAAATGCAAACGTTATCTAGACCCAAAGGGAAGGGGGGCATTGGCCTACCCGATCTCCTCCAATATTACAGAGCAGTACACCTTTCGAAGATAGTAGACTGGCACTGTAATAAAGAATTCAAACAATGGGTGAGGATGGAGATTGAGGATGTTTCTATTCCGCTGTTGACCTCCCCATGGCTCACCTGCTCTCTTCCAGAAGACATAGGGAACCACCCCTTGGTAAGTGCCACCCTTAGGTTGGCTAGATTAACGTTTCGCAGTACGGGCCTTGTGCCGCTACCCTCCCCCATGACACCGGTGATAGGTAATCAGGATTTCATACCGGGTCGCTCAAGTACAAAGATTAGACAACTAACACTATCAGGGAGATACCGCCTAATAGATGTCTGGCCTAACGGGGAGCTCCCCTCACTAGCGACTATTTCTAGTCCCATAGATCCACTGCTAGATAGTTTCAGCTCTTATCAACTTCGACACTTCTTACAGTCCCTTCAGAAGGCATCATATGTCCCTAGAGACCCTACCCCCTTTGATTTGCTATGTAAAACGGGGGAACCCGTGCGACATACTCTTTCTACGATATATAGTTACCTGACTAACCAGACTGAAGAGCCAGCCCCGTCATTTGTTTCTCAATGAGAAAGGGATCTAGGGATTCAGTTTTCACCACAGCAAGTAGATAAAATGTTGACTTTGGCGCATAAGTCCTCTATTGCAAATCAATACCAAGAAATTGGATACAAAATTGTGTCCCGATGGTATAGAGTCCCCTATATACTTCACAAAATGGATGGAGCCACTTCGGATAGGTGCTGGAGGTGCAACGCAGATACTGGCACGATTATGCATATTTTCTGGACCTGTCCGTTACTGAGGCCATTCTGGGAGGAGGTAACAACTACAATTAGAAGCTTGACAACTGTGGATCTGAAAGACAATCCGGCTGTGTGCCTTTTACATGTGACAGAGAGACCCATTCAGAAATATAAAAAGACCTTGACAATACAGCTTCTTAATGCAGCAAGGGCATGCATTCCCGCACTTTGGCGGCAATCTCAGCCGCCAACGAGGATCCTGTGGTATTCTAAAGTTCAGTGTATACTCCGTATGGAGGAATTGACCACCACCCTCCATAATACAGAGGAATTAATACGAAACAAATGGAGGCCATGGAGATATTTCATGGGAACAAATGCGTACCTACAGGAGGTAGCAGAGTCTGTGATATCAGGGAATTAAGTAACTACAATAATGATCATGATATTGAGACTCCGTTCAACTTACCTTATCCCCCCCTTCCCACCCCCTTTTTTTTTTTTTTTCTTTTTTCTTTTCTCCTCCTCTTCTTTTTTCCTCTTTAACTTTCTCTTTTTTGTTTTTTTTTGTTTTCTTTATTATGTAGTGAAATACAGCCGCAATTTTGGCTGTTATAAGAAGAGAACATAAGATACATTGAGTTTGCAATTTAGTCTGTTGAAATGATGATATATGTTCAAATTTATAAAAAACCAGATATATATACTATGGTTAACTTGGCAAATGTTCAGGGGGCTCCATGAGGCCCTTTGGTTTCCTCTATGCTTTATAGGTATGATAGAGATGAAGTAGTTGTTATTATGTTAATGAAATTATATATAAAACACAAAGCGCTGTGATGCTAAATAGCTGATAATTACACATAAAACCAAGTGAGGCTGCTATCAAAAGAGAGCGTTTTCAGAGTCACTTAAAAAGAATAAATAATGATATTTGAAGCGCTTCACAATGTGCATGAAAATGAATATATAAGAATAAATATAAATAGTCAAATAAATCCAGCGGTGAGTAAAAATTCCTAAAAAATCCAGCAATCAAAATAGTGTAAAATTATAAAAAATTAGTGACACCAAATGTGTAAAAAAAATTCACATAAAAAATCCACATAAAAATAAATATATAGGGATGTATTCAGAAGGTTCAATTATACAGGTGTAGAATCCTGATTGGTATAGAGCTTTTGATCACTAGCAAAGCTGTTTAAAAACACTTGCTTAATCAAGGTGCTCATTGACCTTCATAGTAACAATGTGCTTTTTGCTTCTATTCACAACCAATGTGAGAATCATAAACAGGCAGATAAGAGAAAAAACCAATCATTTTGCAATAGTTAGGATACCAAGGTACACAGGCAAACTTCAATCCACTCACGTGTGCCTTATAATGATAAGGCATATGCAGGTTTTACTATAGCAGTCAGCCACCTTAGACAGGAGCAGATTCAGTGCAGTACACTGTGTGATACTGCTGATCTGCACAGAGCGTCCTTGGCTCCTCCCACGCGTTACATCACAGTCACGTGACTTTTTCAAAATGCTGAGTGTCTTGTGCACAGACAATGGGACTGAATATATAGGTGATAACACACAGGTAATTTTCAAAAAGCATGGCATAATATTTCATACTACTGTACCATACGACTGGGAACAAAACAGGCTTGCAGAAAGAATGAACCGTACTCTATGTGAGAGTAGAAGGACCATGCTATTTGATGCCAACCACATACTGGGGGAGGCACTTATGGCAGAAGCTATCTCCAAAATCAACTACCAGGAAAATCAACTGAGAAAACTCCACATGAACTATGGAATAGAAAAGCCCCAAATCTGAACCAAAAAATTTTGCACATTTCACATCCTTGTGCAAAGGAAGGTGTACTTGTGGGATACCGTGAATCTCAAAAGGGATACAGAATTCTACACCAAGATGCAAACAAGGTAGCCATCAGTAGAAGTATAATTGTTGATGAAACTGCAGTGTATTTAAAATTTCACAAACGAACACAAACACAAAATAAGGGAAATTCCACATTTGTTTAACATAAAGATAAGCAACAAAGTGACAAAAAAATTGAGATTACCGCAGATAATCCAATACTGTAAAAGAAGAAACCAGGCTACAAGAAGCTTCACTCAGGAAATCCACCAGAAGCATCCCAGCTAAATCTCTGTCCTATGTTGCTTATGCAGATTTAAAACCAGAGCCAGATTCATTGGATGAGATAGGGCTGGGTAAAAAATCGATTTAAATCTTGAATCGAGTTGAGAGGTCAAATCGATTCAAAATTTAAGCAAACCGATTTTTTTAGATTTTTTTAGATTTTTTTTTCACCGCGCCGGTCCTGAGGAGCTGCGGGCAGGAGTTTTTAGGTGAGGCCGCAACTTCGGCCTAGTCCGCCAGGCCGGACGCCGCGGCCTCGCCTAAAAACTTCTGCCCGCAGCTCCTCAGGACCGGCGCGGTGTCCAAAAAAAAAAAAATTCGAATCCTGAATCAAGTTTTTTTTTTTTTTTTTTTTTGAGAAAATCGCCCAGCTCTAGGATGAGATGCAAAGACTTCCAACCCATGAGAAACAAAAGTGGATCAGAAGCTTTGACAAGCTTTAAAATGTATATAACTGAGATCCTAAATGGGACTAATATAAAGAGTAGTTGTTAAGCGGGGGGTGTTGGAATACAGATTTGCATTTTATGCAACAACTACTTCAATATCAGTATTTAGTAGAGATATATTCTTCAACCAGTAGATGGCAGTGTTTATAAGTTTGTAGCTGCATCTATGATCTGCTCTATGTCTCTATAATAAAGTTTCCTGTTTCAGTCTACAGTTAAGCAGCAAAGCCCATGTGGACTGTGCACTGTGTTTTGTAGGGCTATATACAGAATTTCTTACAATTTCCCATCCCAGTTATGTAACATTTCTTATAAGACAAATAGATTATTCGGGGTTGTGAGGCATTGGGCTAATACAGTATATAGTCCAAATTGCTGTAAATTTCAGTTAGGTAAAGTGTTTTACTTGCCTCTAAATTAAAGTATATAGATAAAGTAAAATTTACATCAACAACCATTGTAATTGATCTAAACATTAAATCTGCATATCGACAGCACAGTCTATATACAAAGTGGTACTTACAGCCAATACTGGGGTCGTATAATGTACATCCCCCTGCCATTTTCTCCGTCTGGCAGCAGCATCTCCACCGACCCTCCACCCAGAAGTTGGGGTGGTACTTAGGAATGATGCATTGGTTGCTCTTTATCACTGTACATGAAGAGAAAGTTTCTATAAGCCTCCAGTTCACTTTCGTAATCACAGAAAAAGCATAAAGTGGAATTTAAATGCATTTTTAATGTTTAAAGCAAACCCACCCATCCATCCATGTCTCAATGCTTTATTTTGTTGAGAAATTACTTTGAATTACTTATTAATGAATTACTTTGAATGCAGTGCATATAGTGTACCCTCACCCTCCTGTCAAGCCCTGTTCCGAATCACATTCCTGTCGAAATAATGTGTCCAGGTTTCAGGTGGACTTAAACCCAGACATATGATTTAAAACCCAGACTGTCCGGGTAAATCCCAGACAGGTGGCAACCTTACAGTGAAGTACAGCAGATTAAAACTAAAATCAGTGGCTCTGGACTCTTTTATTTAAAGGATAGCTGTACTTTGTTTAAAAAAAAAACAAACAAAAAATAGGCATTAGTAAACAAGGGATGCCTTTGTAGCTATAAATTTGTACTACCTCTACACCCATAAAATAGGACTGCAAAACTGGAACAGACAGAATCTGGAGCAGTTGTGCGTGGAAACCAGTTTCTATCTTCAGCTTTATTAGTTAAGCTACATCCAGACAGCTGAAGAGCAGATATTTTGCTGCATTCAGAGGCAGATAAACACCACCTCAGGACGCAGCAACACTCTGTGCTACGGCTGCATATAAAGTGACGGATTAGCCATGGCCAGTTTGTGTGTGGCCAAAACCCAGCAGAAACAACCACCTTGAAGGTGCATCGGCTGCGTTCAGGGTTGGTCAGAGGTTCTATTTGCGTGTATCCACTTAGAAGAGCGACTACATGCTAACAGCAGTGGTGCCAGCTATAGATTTTTACAATTCTGACAGCCACCACTGACAGCTACAGCTGTTTGAACATAGTATGTGCAACTGCCAGCAAGAATTTACTGATTCCTGCTGGTGACCACCCCTGGCCACTGCTCTTCGGTCATCTGAATGTAGCCTAAATATTTGAATATGAAGGATAGAAGCTGATCGGTTGCCATTCGCAACTACTCCAGATTCTGGCTCCTGCAGTTTTGATAAACACCTTCAGAGTGTTTAGTGCCTCCCATTGCTGCTCATTTAAATGGTTTGGGCCAGTGTCCATGAGCTGTGCACAAGTGGGTGGGGTCTGCTTCATGTTGGTCTTTATTTTCGAATAGCAGACATGAGGCTGACGCACCCACTTATTTGCCTGCCACTATTCATGGAAGCAGCTGGGTGCAAACAGTGCAGCCCACACCCTATTCTCATAGGTCATTGATACTGATTTAGGCTATGCTCACATGGACCATTTTAAAACATACAACTAAAATGGCACAATCATGCATTTCCATGAGTATGGAGCTGTTGTTTATGATTTCAGTGTCTTGATAAAGGTTTTACCTCTACAACCTGAACCTGTGGCCTTGATGGCAAACAAAGAATAACAAGATGCTTAGGGCAGGGGTCTTCAAACTCTTCAGTATGAGGGTTACATCATATTCTTTGCAAGTAGTTGGGGGCCAAAAAATATGTTTTATAAGTTAAAGAATTAATTTTAAATGAATGAATACATTTTACTTGGAATTTTTTTTTTACTCAGCATGCTATGGTTTAGAACAGTGCAAAACTTCAGTGAAACTAAGCAAAGAAATTCCAAATAATCTTGAGCTCATCAGAGTCCCCCTTTGTTCTAAATCAAAGTTCCCGTTAAATTCCCCTTACATCAGAGTCTCATCACAGTTCCCATTACATTGGCATCCTTCCTTACATGAGAGTCCCCATCAGAATCCCCTCTTGCATCAGAGGGCATAATAAAATCTTCCAGTGGGTCAGATTTGGCCCACAGGCTGCAGTTTGGAGGCCCCTGGCCTAGGGGATTTATATGTAACTTATTCCTGGCTACCTCGATAGGCAGCACTCTCCACTGCTGTCCGACCCTACAGAATGTGGGCAGACTACTGGTCGTGCAATGTATGAGATGAATTCAGGGACCAGTTAGGCAGCAAAGGGAAGAGGCTTTGGGGTACTGGTCGCATGAAGAGGGTGACGCCTGCAGGAGCGAGGCATTAAGATAATTATCTTATTCATCAAGCCTAGACAAAATGAGCAGTTAACACCTGCAATAGAGAGGGGAACCACTGCAATAGTAAATGTTTTTTTCCCTGGAGCTTAGCTTTAATGGCCATACCTTTGCACTTTCTCTGTGTGAAAAGGTATTTTAATCCTCTGCTACTGCTATCCACTACGGTTATATCTCTTTTTTTAATTTTTGAAAAACTAATAAAATCAATTTAAATAGAAAAGGTATTTTAAAAAAAGTTTTCCTAGAAAAATGTTGAGGTTGTCAATGCTCTCTTGATGTTCAGTGGTTTAGTTGAGGAGCCGCCTGGAACTATGGGGGATGTAGTCCCCAGGAGACAACCTCTGTATAGGCAAAGTACTGTATGGGACTAAAGGTCCGAGAGTGATGGTGTGCTAATAAAAGGAGGAACAAGGAAGGAGAGGCCTTAACTGGAGGAATCTCAGATGGGGAGGGAGAAAAGACGGTTGGAGATGCTTCATGTTGCCAGAGTTTGCCGCTGTGTTGGAGTGAGACTGTGCTACTCTTGGCCAGGGGCCACTGCTGTCAGAAAGGACCCAGTGAGCTGGAAGAGAGGAGCGCCACTGGTTTTGTGATAGATCATTGCTACAGCATCTGGAATTTCCAGTAACGGCACTGGCTCCGGACACTGAAGAAGTGAAGGAGGCTTCACAACAGACTGCATAGTGGTGAGAGGCCGCTGGCCTCCTCTTAAAGGGACAACATGGCCCAACTTGTGAACTTGGGACTCTGTTTGGGGACTTGTGCCCCTTACCATTGGATTGCAAATTTATTGTGGTCCAATGCAGGACTTTAGACCCCAATATTTAGGCTAGGTGAGTTGGGGTTGAAGGGGTTAATTTGAAGGTTAATGATCAATGGTATGGTTAACAGGGGGTGACCTTCAAAAGGTTTTACCCCCTTCATAACCAGGGCATTTTTTTGCTATTCACCACTATGCTATTTTAACTAACAAATGCTCGGTCATGTAACAATTTACGCAAATTACATTTTTATAATTTTTTCACACAAATAGAGCTTTCTTTTGGTGGTATTTAATCACCATTGGGTTTTATATTTTTGCTATAAAAATAAAAAAATATTAAAAAAACCCAAATTTTTCCATTATGAATGGAAATCATTCATGTCTGTTTGTTTATATGGTACTCATGTGATCACTATGACTAATGATAGCGACTACATGATACCCCAGCTGCTGGTACCGATCGTCGTAATTCATTGTGTCCACCGGACACAGTGCTTACGGGCTTGTGCAGCTGCGCCCTCCCGAGGGTATGCCAGTGCACATATGCGGGGCAACAGTATGTCCCCTGGCCTGGCTTTGCCGCCCGCTCGAAGTAAAACTACTGTGGGTGGGTGGCAAGTGGTTAAAGTGGTTCTACAGCCTAAACATATTTTACCTTTATGCATTCCCTGCATGAAGATAAAAAAATATTTAGCTAACAATTTCACCCCCTCCTCCCCTTTTACTTGCCTGTGTCCTCACTCAATCCAGCGCTGTGCCTGTATGTAGTGGCTCTCACAGGCTTTGCTGAGGCAATGGCTCCCGCTACTGTCAGTTATATATTGTGAGAAGGGAGTGGGGGCAGGGCTGAGTCATACTGTCTGTGTCTATGGATGCAGGCAGCGTGGCTCGGGAGCGAGCCCACAGGTGGTACTCCATAGGAAGCGGTGGAAGAATAAGAAACTGAGGGCACTGGCAGGGGACCCCAGAAGAGAGGGTTCAGGTCCACTCTGTGCAAAAACATTGTACAGAGCAGTTAAGTATGACATGTTTGTTATTAAAAAAAAAAAAGACTTTACAATCACTTTAAGGTTTAGAGGGTAAGGTTAATGTTTAGGCTGGGGTTCAGGGTTAGAGCTAGAGAAAATTATTTTCAACCTAATTACTTCCATACCAAAATAATATAAGCATGATAAGCATCTGTGCCAAATACTGTATATACTGGCGATGAATGTTAACTTATGTGCTATTTGTTAATGTGATTATGCCAGCGTTTTATCACTATAAGTTAAGTCTGTTTCTTACCTTCTTTCAAAGCTAGCACCCACTGTTGCCTGCTCTCTTTGTCTGGAGCATAAATATACAGAAAAAAATTCTCATGGAGGACCTAAGTAAAGACACAGAAAATAGTTTTCTTTGGTTACAGATAAAAAAATTTAATTTTTCATAAACTTTCCTCTGCACTTGGGGTATAAGATTAAAATATATCTGATGTAAATAGAGTGACGTGCATTACTTGCTGACATATGAACCCTATCAGAGATCTTGTAATCTTGAGCTTCATTAAACCATTAGTAAAACATATTTGACTTGTGTGTGTTCTTTACATTTACATTTAAATCCTTTCAAATTTACGCTTCGGCTGCAATGCCAGCCTGTCTAATATTCTATCTACTTTCAAACATACATAAATTCCATCCCTAAGTTCACTGACTCTGCCACATATAGAGAGCCAATATGGCAGTAGGAGTGGTTTATATACCTCTAGCCACTGCGTGTGATATTACCCTCACTAGAGGGTATTACGCCTACTAGAGGATCGATTTCTTTCCAAAAAAGGTTTCCAGAAGACTTGAAAAGTCATCTATTGTCCTGTAAAATTAAACTTGCCCGAATACTCTTCCCTCCTACATACAATATGCTATATTGTCCCACTATAATATCAGTTGTTCCCATAAATATTTACTTGAAGGAAAAAAAAAAAATTTAAAATGCTACAAGCTGGCCTTACCATCCCAAATAGCATACAGTGAGGAAAATAATTATTTGATCCCCTGCAAATTTTATAAGTTTGCCCACTTACAAAGAAATGAACGGCCTATAATTTTTATCATAGGTATTATAAATGATAGAGTTGCAGTTCAGTGAGTAAAATAAGTATTTGATCCCCTACCAACCAACAATAATGCTGGCTCTGAGAGACTGGCTACAGTATGTGTTCATGTGATACACAGATTAGTCCTGTCAATTTAAGAAGGTGCTCCTAATGACAACTCGTTATGTGTGTAAAAGACACCTGTCCACAGAATCTCTTTCTTCCTTTCAAACCTCATGATCATGGGCAAGGCCAAAGAGCTGTCAAATGACATTGGGGACAAGTTTGTAGACCTGAACAAGGCTGGAATGGGCTACAAGACCATCAGCAAGAAGCTTGGTGAGAAGGAGACAACAGTTGGAGTGATTATTCGCAAATGGAAGAAATACAAAATAACCATCAATCGCCCTCATTCTGGAGCTCCATGCAAGATTTCACCTCATAGGGTAATGATGATCATGAGAAAAGTGAGAGATCAGCCCAGAACTACACGGGACGAGCTTGTGAATGATCTCAAGGCAGTTGGGACCATAGTCACCAAACAAACCATTGGTAACACAATACCCTGCCATAGATTAAAATCTTGCATTCCAGTTAAGGTCCCCCTCTCAAGAAGGCACATGTAGAGGCCCATCTGAAGTTTTCCAATGAACATCTAAATGATTCAAAGAAGTGTAGCACCCTCTAGTAGTGTGCTAGAGAGAATAGCAGACATCCCAAGTCTCCCGTGAGGGAGGCATTTCGGGGGCAGCTCCCGGATACCCGCAAGTGCTGGCCGATATCCCGGCTGCGGGGCTGATCCTGGATGGTCCCCTGGTTCACAGTGGGGGATGATCGGTGCAGTAGGAGGGATAGCTGTGAACACCGATCTCGCTGTATAGCTGACATCCGCTTCTCCTTCTCTCCCTCCCACAGCTGTCGGTTAAAAAGCTACACAGGAAGATCGGTGATCACAGCTATCCCTCCTGCTGCACTAATCATCCCCGACTGTTCCCTGTATCCTCCTCCTCCAGCCCCCCTCCGTGTCCTTCTACCCCCCTGTTCTTCTCCCCCCGTTCTTCTATGGCTCCCCTCCGTGTCCTTCACCCCCCCTGTGTTCTTCTCCGGCTCCCTGTCCTCCTCCTCCGCCCTCCCTCTTCCCTCCTCTCCCGCCGGCTGTGAGGATCTGTCAGGATGGAGAGCGGAGGAAGGGACCGGTCATTTACCGGCCCTGCCTTTTCTGAATTGGACACAGTGAGCGAGATCTCTCCTGTGTCCTGTGAAAACTGTACAGAGTAACCTGTGTGTCAGTCTATGAATGGACAGGAGCCGCTGTCTCCTGTCCATTCATCTTCAATGCTGAGAAAGGGACTGGGGTATCTCTGTCCTCAGCCTCTTTCTCTGTCTCAAAGGGGAGATGTCAGGGGTCTGTTTAGACCCCTGATATCTCACCAAAGACCACCTCCCCCAACAGGGTGGATTAAAAAAAAATGCAAAAAATATTAAAAAAATGAGATTGTAAACAAAAATTATAAAAAAATTAAATTATAAAACAAATTCTAAAATAACAAACTACTGACACTACCCCCTGCCCTACCAACACTGTCCACTGCCCCAACCCCCCCCCCCACCCCAAAAGCATAAACAAAACAAAAAAATTGTAAAAAAAACAATATGTAAAAATAAAAACTACTGACACCATCACTGCCACATACTCCCCACCCCTTCCCCAGAAGCACTGTGAAAAAAATATTAAAAAAATTATTTAAAGAAAATAAACAACAAAATTGTAAAAAATAATAGAGAAAATAATAAAAACAAAAAACTACTGACACACTGCTCTACTGACACTGTCCACTACCCCCACCCCCAATCATTGTGAAAAACAAGAAATTCAATAATAAATTGTAAAAAATAATTAAAAAATTAAATTGTAAAAAAATAATAATAAAAATAAAGAACTACTGACACCATCCACTGCCCTACTGACACCATCCTGCACATACTACTCACCGCTATACACGCCACACTCCTCACATGCACATTATACCCACCTACATACACTCCGCATTCCTCTCCTGCACAAACTACCCACCGCCATACACTCCGCACTGTACAGTCCCTATTTAACATTATTACATTCTGCATGTAAGTCATCTAATACTCTATAAAACCACAACCCATTTAAGCCACACGCAGTATGCAGCACGGTTTAAGCCACGACCACCTTCCTGAAATTAGTTTGCCACCTCCCTGAAATTAGTTTTTGCAGGTTGGGATGTCTGGAATAGGTAAATTTAAGCAGGCCTGGCTGGTTGCTAGGCCTGTTTGTTTTCATTCTGGGCTGGGAGTGGCTTAGGGTAGATTTGGGTGATTCACAGGTGGTGTCATCAGGACCTCCCATTTCTTTCCAGAAGCTTCTAGCTCTTTATTGATAGAAAGGTGGGCGGGGGGTGGAGCCACCTGGGTTGTTTGAGGAGCCCTGACCAATCCCCAATCTGGATTGGCTTGGGGCAGGCTTCCGTAATATACCCAGGGCCAGCCCAGCTTGAGGAGGAGTTGTCGGGGGGGGGGCTGGAGTGAGAGGGTGTGGAGGCTGTCGGGGCCTTTGAGGGAGCTCCCCAAGCTTGGGGGGTGACCTTGGGCCTGGGCTCGGGTGCAGTCGGGACCACTTCCAGGAACACATGAAGAGGTCCTGGACTGGAGGCACAAGAGAGAGAGCAAGGAGAAGACAGTGGGAGAGAGCACTGCTAAGTGACTACAGGGAGGACAACTGGTCGCAGCCAGGAGGGCGGGTGAGTGAGGCACAGTCAGGAGGACTGGGGAGACACGCCTGAGAGGACTGGGAGTTTGCAGTCTGAGTTGGGTGCAGAACAATAAGTATGGGCTGGGGTGGAAGGGGCAGTGGAAAGAGGCAGCTGCGGCCAGGAGGCCTGGCAGGGCCTGTACAGGGCTAACTGGGATCAGTAGCCATAGTAGGGCAGCTAGCTAGCACAAGGACTTTTCTGCTACACTATTGGGGCCCGCGGTCCCAGTCTGCAAAAGGAATTTGCTGAGGCCTGGCTGAGTCAGTGTCAGGCCTAACCAACAAATAGTGCTAGCTGTTCCTGGGGAATCAAGTGATGTGCTGGAGGTGGCTGGGAGTAACAGTCTGCAGCAAGTGATGTTCTGGTAAAGTGAGGAGTGATGAGCTTCAAGCAAGTTTGTGTAGGTGGAAGCTGAAGGAGTATGTACAGGGAGTGTACATAGTTGTCCCAAAACCAATTGCTGTTTATATTGATCCATGCTGGGCATCCCATAGCTCCCATCCCCATCCAAGTTATACCCCTCAATAAACAACAAAAACAAAGTTCATTGACGGCTTTATGTCTCGGAGTGCTTGGGAGTGAATGCAGGGCTGGGCAGGGTGACAGACAAACTACAGTTCACAGCAGCCCTTACGGGGGTACCACTACTGCAGGATTGAGAAAAAGTACTGTGGCCAGATGAGAGCAAAATAAGCCTTTTTGGCATTACCTCGGCTTGCCATGTTTGGAAGAAGAAAAATTCTGACTATGACCCTAAGAACACCATCCCTACAGTCAAGCATGGGGGTGGGCTGTTTCTCTTCTACAGGTACAGGTCGACTTTGCCTCACTGAGGGGCTAATGGACAGGACCATGTATTGTAAAATCTTGGATGAGAACCTTCTTCCCTCAGCCAAAACACTGAAAATGGGTCGTGGATGGGTCTTCCAGCATGACAATGACCCAAAACATACTGCCAAGGCAACAAAGGAGTGTTTCAAGAAGAAGCACATTAAGGTCACGGAGTGGCCTAGCCAGTCTCCAGACCTTAATCCTATAGAAAATTTATGGAAGGAGCTGAAACTTCAAGTTGCAAAGCGTCAGCCAAGAAACCGTAAGGATTTAGAGAAGATCTGTAAAGAAGAGTGGACCAAAATCCCTCCTGAGATGTGTGCAAGCCTGGTAACCAACTACAAGAAACGTCTTACCTCTGTGCTTGCCAACAAGAGTTTCTTCACCAAGTACTAAGTCATGTTTTGCTTGAGGATCAAATACTTATTTTACTCACTGAACTGCAACTCAATTTATAACATTTGTAATATGTGTTTTTATCTAAATTTTTGGTTGATATTCTACCTCTATCATTTTAAATACACCTATGATAAATATTATAGACCCTTAAGTTCTTTGTAAGTGGGCAAACCTAAAAAATCTGCAGGGGATTAAATAATTATTTTTCCCACAGTAAACCCATAAACAAGTCTAAGAATGACCCAACATGTTTTGCCGTGTTTATTGGCTTTGTTCAATGGTACAATATGTACTTAAGCTGGCTATACATTATACAATTTTCTTGTTCCTTTAGATTTATCTTCAACTATGTAGTACAAGGGCCTGCCTGATTGCATTAGTGTTTAGGTTTTAACTTGTATTATATAGTTTTGGCAAATCTAAACTTGAAAACTGAACAAGAAAATTGTATAATGTATGGCCAGCCTAATAAGGTCCTCAGTGCTCAGTGCAAACTGAAAACAAAAATAGTAATAACGGGCCATTGCTATTATTTTCGTTTGCTGTTTGCGCATGCACTGAGCACCTTATTAGTAACCCCTAATGAAACTGGTAAATGCAGCGAAACATGTTGAGTCAATTTTGTACCACTACCAAAGGTGACAGGTGGTATAGTTTTTGGTGCAGACGCTAAGCAAAGCATCGCAGGAGTGGCATGTGTAAACGCCATTCTGGCTGCCTTTGCATTTTAAGAAGAGGGGGCCATAAAAACTCAACCTGTTTTTACAGACCTACAACTACAACTGTAAATGAGCCCAAGGGATTTGTACATCTTTTGTTTTGAATCACCTGGAATGTATTTGAGGAGATTTTTCTTCGCTTCCTACGAGGAGATAATTCATTTTCAAAAACTTCCTTTTTTTGTCACAAGATTAAAGCACAACTATGGCCACATAAAGACTGGTGTGGGAATTTTTAGAAAGTAGCAGGAAAGGTGCAGGAAGAACAGATCAACAGAATGAAAACAGCAGAAGCAGGGAGATCCTTGCACTGCAGATTCTCAGGTACAGATTCCTCTCCAGCAAGGTGTAAAGTGAACAGCCCAGTACACATATCTACATTCATGTAATTCTATCATTCACAGTCCACAGTGCCACAGATGATCTCACACTGCACATACACAAATATTAAGCTGGAACGTAACACTTTCAGGCATAAATAACATTTCTAGCTGTTCCCTATATGACAGCAAATCTTTTTTTTTTTTTTGTCCAGGTCCACTTTCCTTTAACTATCTTTTTATCTGGTAGTATAACTACACTCACCGGCCACTTTATTAGGTACACCTGTTCAATTGTTTGGTAACACAAATTTCTAATCAGCCAATCACACAGCAGCAACTCAGTGCATTTAGGCATCTAGACGTGGTGAAGACTTGCTGAAGTTTAAACCAAGCATCAAAATGGGGAAGAAAGGGGATTTAGGTGACTTTGAACCTGACATGATTGTTGGTGCCAGATGAGCTGGTCTGAGTACTTGAAAAACTGCTGATCTACTGGGTTTTTCACACACAACCCTCTCTAGGGCTTACAGAGAATGGTTCAAAAAGGAGAAAATATCCAGTGATATCAAGATGATAGAAAGGCAACAGTAATTCAAATAACCACTCGTTACAACCAAGGTATGCAGAATACTATCTCTGAACACACAACACATAAAACCTTGAAGCAGATGAGCTACAGCAGCAGAAGACCACACCGGGTGCCACTCCTGTTAGCCAAGAACAGGGAACTGAGGCTACAATTTGCACAGGCTTACCAAACTTGGACAATAGAGGATTGGAAAAACGTTGCCTGGTCTGATGGGTCTCTATTTCAACTGCGACATTCAGATGGTAGGGTCAGAATTTGGCATAAACAACATGAAACCATGGATCCATCCTGCCTTGTATCAGTGGTTCAGGCTGGTAGTGGTGGTGTAATGGTGTGGGGGATATTTTCTTGGCACACTTTTGGCCCTTTAGTACCAGTTGAGCATAATTTAAATGCCACGGCCTACTTGAGTATTGTTGCTGACCATGTCCATCCCTTTATGACTACAGTGTACCCATCATCCGATGGCTACTTCCAGCATGTGTATGTGGATGTGCAGCCGACCAATCTGCAGCAACTGCATGATGCTATCATGTCAATATGGACCAGAATCTCTGTGGAATGTTTCCAACACCTTGTTGAATCTATGCCACAAAGAGTTAAGGCACTTCTGAAGGCAAAAGGGGGTCCAACCCGGAGTTCTGTCAAAAGAGCCAACTCGTCAAAATCTCCAATTACATCACTTCCGGTGACTCTCCAGCAGCAGTAATTGCACCGGCAGTGTATACCCTATGGTACACGACAATTTGGCTGTTTTGACAGAAAACTGGCTAAGAAGTAAAAAAGTTGTCGCCGCTTTGGTGACAACCATGTTGTTGGTTACTAGCGGGCGGACTAACAATGTCCACTCATACTGTGTACCGTAGTGTATATGCTGCGGTCGAAATCTGCAAATACTGTTGCTGGAGAGTCACCGGAAGTGACGTGATTGAAGATTTTGACGAGTTGGCTCTTTTGACACCGGTACTATTATTATTATACAGGATTTATTATACTAGCAAGGTGTACCTAATAAAGTGGCCAGTGAGTGTATATACAAACAGCTTTTATACTTATCTTGTACTACGCTGTGCGAAAAAATATAAAATAAAATAAAACAATTACCTGGAAGGCGTACTTGTTCTTGCAGGCAATGCTGACATCAGTGGTAACAATTTCAACACATTTAATGTGAGCCACTTCAACAAAACCTTTGAGGCTACGTACTTTCTGTGGACAGAGAATAATGTTTTGTTATGTTATTGCAGTCAGTTTCTTGTCATTATATTATAATATTAAATAAAACTTTTACTGAAAGAAGTAAGATGTTATGCCTGACTTCCTAATGAAAATGCTAGTTGCCTGGCCATCTCCAAGCCCAGCACTTTGTAAACCGCGAACCAGGAACAAGCATGCAATGTCAATATCAGAACTCTCTATATAACAATTACTTCTGGGTCAGTGACTTAGAGGTATTGAAACTTGTGCATTACAACCAATAGAAGGTTAGCAATGGCAGCCTGCATATTTTATAGAGACTCAGTATACAGCCCTATTCAAGCCTATGGGGGGCGCTGTGCATTGTGCAACAGATTTTCCAATAGGATGTCATATTATTTTGATATGATAGTGCAGACAAAAATCTTTCTCTAAATAGCCATCAAAATATTCCCACTGATGCAAAGTATTTTAGGAAATGATTGCGTTGATCTTTAAATGTTCAGTGACTCATGTCATTGTGGAAAGATTTAGTGGCTGTGTGAAACAACAGAATAGGTGTGAGAAAGTGCAGGAGCCAAAGTTGCCTAGCATCTCCGGTGACACTGATGTAGGACTTCAAGTTCAAGGTCAAACATAGTTCCACTAACTTACATGACGAACTGGCAGGATCTGGTAGGTGTGCAATAGCGCTGGACCTGTACAGCTGAGAATTGTATGTGCTGTTGTTCCCACGGGGGGGTTTGTACTTCAAAGGGGAATCAGACCCGTGTTACTTGTAGGTGTGAACAGGCCTGGTTATGAACCTTGGCTGCAGCCTCCCTCATGCCCTGTACACACGATAGGATTTTCCGACAACAAAATCCATGTTTTTTTTATGACGGATGTTGGCTCAAACTTGTCTTGCATACACACGGTCACACAAATCTTGTCGGAAATTCCAAACGTCAAGAACGCGGTGACGTACAACACGTACGACGAGCCGAGAAAAGTTAAGTTCAATAGGCAGTGCGGCTCTTCTGCTTGATTCCAAGCATGCGTGGAGCTTTGTGCGTCGGAATTGTGTACACACGATCGGAATTTCCGACAACGAATTTTGTTGTCGGAAAATTTGAGAGCCAGATCTCAAATTTTGTGTGTCTGAAATTCCGATGAAAAATTCAGATGGAGCCTACACACGGTCGGAATTTCCGACAAAAAGCTCCCATCGAACATTTTCCATTGGAAAATCCGACCGTGTGTACAGGGCATAAATCTCTAATTGCGATTGGAAAATCCTTATTAAGTGGTTAGGAGCTCTTGGTAAGAAATGTTGCCTTGCTTGGAATCTAATTTAAAATGTTTATTAAACAGGAATGTGGGATGAAGTAAATTTTTGGTATTACACCCTTCATGACGGGGACATTTTTTTCTATTCGGCACTGCACTATTTTAACTGGCGATTGTGCGGTCATGCAACACTGTACCCAAACGAAATTCATTTCATTTTTTTACAAATAGAGCTTTCTTTTGGTGGTATTTGATCACCACTGTTTTTTTTTTTTTGGTTTTTTTGTGATATAAACGACAAAAAAAAATAAAAATTGAGAAAAAAAACAATATTTTTTTACTTTCTGCTATAAAACATATTCAATTAAAAAAAAATTGAATTTCTTGATGGATTTAGGACAAAATGTATTCTGCTACATGTCTTTGCTAAAAAAAAAAAAAAAATCCCGATAAGTGTATATTATTTGGTATGTGTGAAAGTTATACCATCTGGTACAGATACTGGAATTTTTATTTATCTTTTTATACTAGTAATGGCTGTGATCAGCAAATTATAGTGGGACTGTGATAGTATAGCGGACAATCTGACACTAGCTGACGCTGGGTGGGCTAACTAACGGACTAACTGACATCAACAATGACACTAATACAGTGATCAGTGCTAATACTAAACACTGTCACTGTACTAATGACACTTTCTGGGAACGGGTTGACATCTAGGGGTTATCTAGGGGTTAAATATGTGCCTAACTGTGTGTAATGTATTTGTTTGTACTTGTTTTTACTGTATTTTTTAAATTTTAATGTATTTAATTTTATTAATTTATTTAATTCATAAATTATTTTATTAATGTATTTAATGAATGTATTTAATTGTATTAACGTATTTAATTTTAATTTTACTGTATTGTTTTTAATGTATTTGCTTTTACTAAGAAATCTTGCTGTTTTTTTCCCCCTGCTTTGCAGGGAATAAAAAAACAGCAAGATCTCCTGTCAGTGTTTGGAGTTCTGTGTTGTTTACAAAACAGAGCTCCCTTCCCTGACGTGACAGAACTGATCATTCATTGACTGGCACCCGCTGATCGGCTTATCCTGTGCCAAATCAACCGCACAAAAGGGGCGGAGATTGTACTCCCTACCTGGAAGTGCGGGATCAAGTATCAGATACGTAATCCAGGGCAGAGCGGCCTCCCTGCCGCAGTATATCATACATTTCTTTCTAGGTGCTTCTAACCAATTACCCAGGATATGCCATATTGAAAATAATAATACTTATGGCAGGCACAAACCAATATGATTGTCCGATACAACTCATTTTTACAATATTTTCATTTCTTCCTGTTGTGCATTAGAGATGAACTTGATGAAATTTTTAAGGATTGGACGTGTCCAATATTTTTGTGGTAATCTTTGTAGAAAGTAAAAGTTAAAGCTCAACTCCAGCCAAAACACATTTCTAGTAGAACAGGGAAGGGCTAAACTTTTGTTTTCTATTTTTTTCACATGCCTGTATGCTGTACCCGTGTTCACAATAAGCCTCACCAGCAGAACACATCCTTTCATGTCATTAGGACCTGGGCTGCCTGGGAGGAGGAAATACACCAGCAATTACATTGAACTGGCCCAGTTGCCTATGTGTGAGAGCCCTTATTTTCCCTCAATCTATCCAAGACTAAAAAAAAAAAGTTTGGCTGAAGTTAGGCTTATATTATGGTGCTAGTGCAGAAATTTTTGCAAATGTGCTAATTATACCAAATTGAAATTTCCCTGCATATATCATATTATAATAGTAGGACAGACCTTGACCACTTTGAAGCTTGTGTTTACATACAAGCACAACCAATTCCCACAAAAATCTCATAAATAGATATAAAATAGATATAAACCCTAACTGAATGACATTCAGATTTTTAACCACTTCCTTAGCAGGCGCTTTCCCTCCTTCCTGCCCATGATAATTTTTAGCTTTCAGCGCTGTCGCACTTGGAACAACAAATGCGCGGTCATGCAACACTGTACCCAAACTACATTTTTATCATTTACTTTCCACAAATAGAGCTTTCTTTTGGTGGTATTTGATCACCTCTGCGGATTTAAATTTTTGCGATATAAACGAAAAAAGAGCCACAATTAAAGAAAAAAAAACTGATGCGCACTGATAGGCAGCACTGATGGGCACTGATAGGTGGCACTGGATAGGCAGCACTGATGAGGAGCTACTGACAGGCATTACTGAGTGGCACTGATTGGCACTTCGAAGGGGCACTAACAGGCATTACTGATGGGGCACTGATTGGCACTGTTGTGGGCACTGACAGGCGTTTATTATGGGGATCGGGCTGGCAGGTGTTGGGCAATGATTGGCAGCTGAGTGGCACTTTTTGATGGGGGCTGTACTGATAATTAATGTGCTGATTATCAGCACAGACCTGCCCTCTGACAGGGAGAGCCGCCGATCGGCTCTCCCTGTCAACGTGAACCGAGGAAAGCCATTTACCGGCACTTCCTGGTTCATGTGATGATCAGCTGTGATTGGTCACAGCTGATCACGTGATAAGAAGCCTCTGTCAGAGGCTTCATACCACAATCGGAGTTGCAGTACTTCCTGGTTCATGCGACGATCAGATGTGATTGGTCACAGCTGATCACGTGATAAGAAGCCTCTGTCAGAGGCTTCATACCACAATCGGAGTTGCGGTGCTGCATGCCCTCATGGGGGGGGGGGCGCGCCGGCTGGGCACGTCATATGACATCCACTCAGGATATCACAACCACTTTGCCGCCGTCATTCTGCTATATGGCGGGCGGCAAATGGTTAATGCACTCTCATACACAATTACCATTTTTTTAAATACATTTTTTTTTCAGCATTTGGGTTCATATAAGCTTTAAAGCAAATATAAAAGACATATATTAATAAATCATTAAATGTCTTTTTTTATGCAAGCAGTGTAAGTGCATTTGACCTGGTGTCAGCCTGGTGCAATCCATGTACAGCAAGATGAAGTAATATAAGCAGCCAGTCAATTCATGTGCTGAGAAGAAGAATGTTGATAGGAACAGAAAGCAGGGTGACAGAAAGAGGAGCTGATCACTGTGTTGCTTCTCCTTTCACTATCCAGCCACAGGCTGCATCAGGTCCACAATGACCTGGACTCAGAGGAAGTGGGATAATTGATGCTGGTCAGACTGAAGACATACCTTAGCAGAAAAAAAGTGCTTTGGAGGAAATCTCTGGACAAAGCTGATTTTGTTATTTAAATATGTAGTGACATAAGAGATGGGGAGTGGAACCATAGCACCCAGCAATAAACAAGGCATCTAAAACCCTCAGAAGTTTGTTAGATGTAGAAGATTCTTATAGTGCAATAACTCTTCAAAAGGGCAAAGATCAAAGCCACTGCCCTAAGGAATGTTACCTATTCTTCATCCTCTTTAGCAGGGGGATATTTTTTTTTTTTTTTTGCTTTTTTTGAATTGCTTTAAAGTGATTGCAAAGGTAAAATGTTTTTTACCCTAAGGCATTCTCTGCATTAGGGTAAAAAACCTACAGGGTGCAGAGCCCCCCTTATACTTACATAAGTTAGATCTCGAACCTGCAATGTGCAAGAGAGCAGAGGATCTCTCCGCTCTCTCTATCCTCGTTAATTGTGACACAGCGGCGGGAGCCATTGGCTGGTTCGGGAGCGAGCGCATACGACTGCCCCCATAGCAAGAAGCTTGCTATGGCGGCAGGAGCGCCAAGAAGAGGAGAATCAGGGCTGCTCTGTGCCAAACCATTGCACAGAGCTGGTGAGTATAACATGTTTGTTATTTAAAAAAAAGCATAACACCATAAAATATGCCTTTGGGATTATTTAAAAGAAAAGCCAGAAGAGAAAAACGTGTTTTTGTAATTTGGATATAATGTAGAAGGGTTAAAACTTCTATGAGGTTTTTATGGATGTCTGTGTCCCTGTTGGTGAGAATTTACTTTACTTTAAAGTGATTCTGTCACTAAAACAAAACTACTAAATAATGTGCCTCCAACTGAGTTAAAGTAGAACTTTAGGCAAAACTTTTTTTTTTCATAAGATATGATAATATACTTTATTGTCGTTGTATACATACAACATCATTTATCAGGATACTCTTTATAACAGCAAAAAAAAAAAAACTCAAACAAAACCACACATATATACTCCTAGCACATGTCCACATATCTGTTTAATTATAACAAAATGTAAAATGTTTTTTTTTTTTTTTTTTATTAAACTTCCACTTAAAATGACTAAAACGCTGTACCTGGTGGGGTTATGGACAATACAGCCCTAAGGGAAAAAAAACTATACTTTAAGCGATTAGTGTGTATTTTAAGTGTCCTATATCTTTTCCCTGATGGCAAGGGGACAAACACACTGTAACCTTTATGGGTTGGACCACCACTAATAGCTTTTGCCCGTTTTTTAATCGGCTGGCATATGCTGTGTCCAAATTCGGTAGATTTCCCCTGTATTACTTTTCTGGGGACAACCCAAAATTTAGCCCAACTTTCCTAAAAGTGTACAGTCGGTGGTGGAAGTGGTAACTATTTTCTCCTTGCAGAGTATGAAATAAAGTTAATATAAAACATTAGTATAAAATAAAAAATAAAAGTCGCTTTAATAAGTCTTCACTGGAGGCAGCCTTTCTCATCTCCATAACATAAACACCCATGGACCCGTCAATGCTCTTATACCCGTGGCTTAGCCTAAAGGTGGCCAAAGCCATCTAATGGAAATTTTTCAATCTGTCTATATCGGCAGATCAGAAAATCTCTTTATGGGTATTGGTCACCAGTAGACACTCACCAGCCAGCAGGGCTGGATTTCCCAATAGGCACTGTAGGCATGTGCGTACAGGCGCCCTTCCTAGAGAATCGCCCTTCTGTAAATGGCCAAGTCTAGGGGGGGTGCTGGGGTGAGCTGCCATACCATGTACCGTCTAATCTAAGAGGATCCTGTGTCATTCGCTGTATTGAGGAGGGCTGTTATTCCAGCTCTCTCCTAGCTGACACATCTGCTGTCTGGACTTGCAGTGGGTGTGGGTACAATGCACCACAAAGAGTCCGCACCTTCTCATTGCTCCTGCAACATTGGAAGGGAAGGGTATTGGGGTGAAGGGGGGGGGGGATTTGTGCTAGAAGGAGGAATGGGGGGGGGACTTATATATTAGGGGGCAGAATTGGGGAAGATATTTGTGCAAGGAGGGGAGAATTGGGGGGAGCTAGGGATTTTTGCTGGGAAGGGTAATTTGGAGGGGTTTGTGCTAAGAGGACAGATTTTAGGGGATTTGTGCTAGGAGGGGGGAGTATTTCTACTAAGAGGGGGGATTTGGGGTGAAGATTTACGCTACTAGTGGGGAAGAGGATTTGTGCTGGGAGTGGAGATTTGGGGGAGAGGATCTGTACTAGGAGGGGTGATTGGGGGAGAAGATTTGTACTAGGAGGGAGAATTTTAACTTGCTCAACTCGATTTTGTGCTTAGGGATGAGCGTTTTTTTTTTTTTTGGGGGGGGGGGTGCTTCAGAATTCTTTGCCTATAGGTTCCTGAGATGTAAATCCAGCCCTGCTAGCCGGAACTTGCAAGGGAGAGAAGGGACTTGACAAACCTTGTCTAACGACTAGGATTTCTCCCCTTAAAGCTAGTGCCTGAGGTGCCTGCAGAGAACTTCCACCACTCCTCTGAGTGGCCTAATCGGTCAGTTTCATAATATGCTCATTTGGGTTTTATGTTCCCAACAGCCAGAATAAATGTGTGATTGAACTGTGGCTGAACATCCATTCGTCTTCAAATGTCTCGGAAGATTCCATATTTTAGAGAGGGAAGAGTTTGCTTCACCCTACTTCTAACTTGACTTAGTTTGTTACAGTATAGAAGAAATACTGAATAGTAAGGATGGGCTCGGGTGTGTTTGCACATTCCACGTGCAGAGCCCGCCAGGAAGTTGGCACGGCGCTACGCTGCGCTAATCACGGGCTGTGAGACATTTTTCCGATGTGCGGCTGCAGAGATCAGGAAATGTCTCACTGCCTGTGATTAGCGCTGCGCAGTGCCGACTTCCTGGCGGGCTCGGCACGTGGAGTGTGCAAACACGTCCGAGCCCATCCTTACTGAATAGTAATTGGAGGCATTGTATAAGTAAAAAAAAAAAAAATGTAAAATATTTCCAGGAGACACGTTAAATATGAAAATTCTCTAGAATGAGCAGAATCCAACACCCAATTACCTGCTTGTTTTATTAACTTTCACTATATGTTACCAAGCTTATCTTAAAAAAAAAGCTAATTTGATTTAAAACAGGGTCATGTTATATTCCACCCAGTAATGTTATACTGAATACCACTATATTGCCCATACAGGTAAAACAGTATGTATCTAAGTAAAACGGGACCCAGGATGGTTAGGCTGTATGTACATAAAAATTAGTCGTTTTTATTTTTATGTGAAAATTTAGAAATTTCCTGCACGTCCTTCTTAGAACAATACATGTTTACATATTTTATTCCATCACAAATTATTTCTCATTTTAGGATATTGGATGGAGACATGCAGAGCATTCCTTTATTCCCTTATGGCCAAGTTTACATCCAGAACCAGGTTTATAGCACAGATGCAACAGATGATTATTCCTCATGAAGGATAGTGACTCGGATCATACAAAAAAAGAATTCTTTAAAAACAGCTGATCACAGTAAAAGTTATCGTAAGAGTCATAAGAGCAGTGTTAATGTTGACATCAAACTTCTACAGTAAAACCTTGGGTTGCGAGCATAATTCGTTCCAGAAACATGCTTGTAATCCAAAGCACTTGTATATCAAAACGAATTTCCCCATAAGAAATAATGGAAACTCAGATGATTCGTTCCACAACCATTTATTCATAGATCCTTCAGTTTATAGTCCATATAAAAAGATTATAGCAATGTGATAAGTTGTGTAACCATAAAATGTCCATCCACAAATGGAAGCCTCCACAAGGAGATTAGAAGCAAAATCTAGCAGGAGCTACAAAGCATAGAAGAGAGGCGCCTCTAAGTGTAGCAATATGTTGCTAAATGTTAGACCTTCATTAAATGTAACCATATTGCTACACATAGAGGCGCCTCTCTTCTCTTTTATACTCAGTTGCGATATGACGCTACTTGTATATTAAGACATCGCTTGTATATCAAGTCAAAAAAATTTTTTTACATTTTGCTTGTCTTGTAAAACGCTCTCAAACCAAGTTGCTCTGAATCCAAGGCTTTATTGTATTTAGTTTTAGTCATATTCTTTTGACTAAAATGCCATTTTAGATTTAATCGTATTATAGTCAACTGAATTGTTTTAGTTTTAGTCGTATTTTAGTTGACTAAAATCTCCAGTACATTTTAGTCGACTAAAATCAATAAAATAAAAAGATTTCTTAATACAATAATTACAATAGATAAAAACCAAAGATGGATGCACATCTAAATAGACAGCTATGTTCTCTATGAGCAACTAGTGTGACTTTACTCACCCCATTTCGGTGTTCATAGTAGTTGAGTAATGTTGGCGTAAGGATGAAGACCCTTGACTTTAAGTTGGCTGGAGAAGTCCTTCTTTTTTGCTGGGATCTCTTAATAAGCACCTGTCGTAATATGATCGAATTATTAATCTGATTCATTGGCCTCTGCTCCATAGAGTCACAGGGGGGTGAAGGGTGGATCATATGACTATTGGTATCCATTCAAAGCAAAAAAATATTAAATCCCAGGACGGCCATGCAGGTGAGTGCACAAATGTTCGACATCATGAGCTGTGGCAGAATTTTTTTTTTTTTTTTAGAGAAAGAGGGTCTGGAAGAAACAGAGACGGAGGAGGAGGAGCTCTTCTGAAATGTTATCTGTGGATCTATGAGCAAAGTCAAGGTGTTAAACGCGAGTTTTGAGACCTCAGGCTATAACCACATCCTCCTTACTGAGTTGCTGCAGTGTAGGTTTATCATCAGTAACAAATAAACTTCCTACTGAAAAGTTATGTATTCCTCCTACTGAATGTATATCTAGTATGTAAGCGAGTATATCAAATTGATTAACTGGATGCAGAAATAGAATTAGCTTCAGGCTGAATAGGCCTATGACTATAGACACTAGTCTGTAGGGGAAGCTTGTCTATTGAGTACAGTTCAAACTGAAGGCAGTAAAAATGCATTGATAAAAATGAGTTTTCACCAAACGTACTTAAAGTGTACCACCTGCTACTTCCTATTAGCTAGTGACAACACCCATCAAATTGATAACCAATTGGAAGGCACAAGCTCTTGTGTTGCAGGCCACTGGGCAGCTCTGCAAAAAAGTTGGAAGCACATGCAGGGAGAAAAAACAGGTGCCAGCTTACCACTGCCTAATCATCCCATGAATTTGCTTGAAATATAAACTTCAGAGTCCAGGCAGATTTGAAAAAAAAAAAAAAAACACACCATTTTTGTATTTATTGGAAAATAGCAAAAGTATCTGAATCTGGTATACCAGTTTCCTATAATTATCCATAATTATCTATACAACAGCACACACAGTGGGAGAAGGAGCAACTAGCTAACCAAGGATTCATTGCTTTGCACTGAGGTGTCTCTGAATATGCTTACAGGAAGGGAATGCAGGGGGGGGTGACAATAACAGTGTGCTTTCACTCCTTCACTGTCTAATTGAAATGATGTTGAGCGGGTCCTAGGCTATGCTGTATTGTTTAACCACTTCTGCCCCGGACCATTTGGCTCCCCAATGACCGGGCCACTTTTTGCGATTTGGCACTGCGTCGCTTTAACTGACAGTTGCGCGTTTGTGCGACTTGGCTCTCAAACAAAATTGACGTCCTTTTTTTCCCACAAATAGAGCTTTCTTTTGGTGGTATTTGATCACCTCTGCGGTTTTTATTTTTTGTGCTATAAACAAAAATAGAGCGACAATTTTGAAAAAAAAAGCAATGTTTTTTACTTTTTGCTATAATAAATATCCCCAAAAAATATATAAAAAAATATTTTTTTTCCTCAGTTCAGGCTGATACGTATTCTTCTACATATTTTTGGTAAAAAAAAATCGCAATAAGCATTTATTGAATGGTTTGCGCAAAAGTTATAGCGTCTACAAAATAGGGGATAGTTTTATGGCATTTTTATTAATATATATTTTTTTAACTAGTAATGGCGGCAATCAGCGATTTTTATCGTGACTGCGACATTATGGCAGACACATCAGACAATTTTGACACATTTTTGGGACCATTGGCATTAATACAGCTATAAAATTGCATTGATTACTGTAAAAATGTCACTGGCAGTGAAGCGGTTAACCACTAGGGGGCGGGGAAGGGGTTAAGTGTGTCCTAGGGAGTGATTCTAACTGTCTGGGGGATGGGCTAGCAGTGACATGACACTGATCGCTGCTCCCGATGAGAGGGAGCAGCCGATCAGTGTCCTGTCACTAGGCAGAACGGGGAGATGCTGTGTTTACACTGGCATCTCCCCGTTCTTTAGCTCTGTGACACGATCATGAGCACCCGGCGGACATCGAGTCCGCGGGTTCCACGGGCACGGTCACGGAGCTTGCAGCAGGCACGCACACGGCGGGAAATTAAAAGTGACATACAGGTACGTTACTTTGCCCAGCCGTGCCATTCTGCCGACGTATATCAGCGTGAGCCTTCCTTTAAGTAGTTAAGCCACAATGTAGTCTTTGGAGAGTTCCAGGACCTGGCTGTACTGTGAGGCAGGACTGATTCCAGCACAACTACAGTGGTTACATATCATCAGCAGCTCATTTAATGCTTTTATATGTTGCATTAAACTATCTTTTAAACAATTAACAAGCAATTAACTAGTTTGTTTCATGGAAAAAAAAGTGGTGGGGGTGTTTTCACTTTTAACACTAGGCTCATGCTTTTGATAATATCTCTTTAAATTTGTAAAATTGCTATTTGGACTTTGTTTTTCCTATTGTACTTTAAATTACAAGAAAATACACCAAAAAGGAACAAAAGTGGGAAAACACATTGAAATGTATCTGTATACAGGCGGTCCCCGGGTTACAGACAAGATAGGGTCTGTAGGTTTGTTCTTAAGTTGAATTTGTTTATAAGTCAGAACAGGTAAATTTTTTATATGTAGCTCCACCCAAAAGTATAATTTTTAAATTTTTTGGATAGCATAGGGAGGGGTTAACATCCCTGTTTGTTTTGCTGTCTGTGCCCCTGTTCAGAAGATTTCACCTCACCTTTTGTAGCAGGTTCCCCACGGCCCCGCAATTCCCGCCGGGACTGACACAGGCTCAGAGAAACACAGCCTGTCAGCTCCTGCGGGGGAATTCTCCCCTCCCTCTCCTCCTCGTTCCGAAGTGTGTGCGAGCGGCACTCACAGGGAGATCGGCCGCCCATTCTGTTCCCTTCCCTGCTTCTTTATTGGCAGGGGGAGGGAACCAATGAAAATTAAGGAGTGCTGCAGTGGTGCATCTTGGGACATGTAGTCCCCATCACAAAATGGCCCCATAGCCTTCTATGGGAACAGGACTACACACTCCAGCAGGCAGTGGGGGAAGGAGAGGAAAAGAGATCCAGAGGCTGACTGGGAGTGGGGGCAGAGGCCACGAGGCAAGGAGAAAACCAGACCCAGGAGAGAGGTGTTGCCTCCGGGGTTGGCGTAACGTCCTTCCAAGCATTCACGGTCGGTCAGGGACATCCTGCCTGAGAGGGGGATCCCAGGTGCATTCTCCAGGTGCACCTGTACAGACGGCGTGAAGCGTTCCGGTTATGAGGTAGCCAGTATGGCTACCTGAAGAGCCTGCCTGATCCAGGACATTTTATTTGGGCCTTGATCGCAGGATTGGTGAGCGGGCACTTACCCATTTTACAGAGATAAAGAGACACTGCATGCAGACAACGTTGCCTGTGGTTACCTACACTAAAGAACACCATCTTACACCCATCAGCTGAAAGGCAGTAAAAGTGTTCTTTCTGCTCCACGAGTTACACAGTACAATTTTCATCACTCCTACCAAACAGGATTCCTAAGTGCACCAACTAAAGTGGCGAGCTGAAGATTCAAGGCCTTCATCCAGTTTCCAAGGGACTGAAGTCATTGGTGTCATACAGGTACCCACACACATGCCCAGGGCTCAGTATATGTAGTGTATGAGCAGAGTAGTTTGGTCTTGGAAGTTACATTACTAAATGCAGCATGAGGTACAGTGTTTAAGGTTTTCTGGGCCTGTGGTGGCAGGGAACAGAAGGTAGAGGTCTGACATAAGAAAGGGTCATTCCTCTGCTCTCCTCCTGCCTGGACTCATAGAGCCAAATTTAAGTAGTGGTGACCAATCTGTTACAGGGTCTACTATTTTGTGATCTGTCAATTGTTAAAGTGTTTGTCTCTACTCTCAGGGTTAGTCGCCTCCCCTGAGAGCAGACCATACAATACCCATGATTTCTATTGCTCCTGATTTCAGTCCTTATTACACGGTTAATTTACTTGAGACATATTTGCCTATTGTTCAGATATACTGCTGTTGTTTGTTCCCATTTCAAAGAAATTTCACAGTAAAGACTATTTCCGTGTTTTACTATAACGTGTATCTTTCATTGGTAATGTTTGCACTAACATTTTTGCCAGGTGTGCCAGAGGGGAACCAAATATACTCAAGCGGCTCCTCCGGGGTAGCACTACACTATCATTTTCCAATAAAACAAGAAGGGTGCCATGTGTCCAGCACCTTCTGACTGGTAGGAGTCATATCTTCAGTAGCATTCCAAAAATATTATACATATATACCACAGGGGATCCATGCTTAAAGCAGAATTTTGGTAATTTTTTCATCTTTGCATCTATTAAATCTTCTGCCCTTGTTGTTATAACTTTGGATAGTAAAACTTTTTTTCTGCCAGTAAATACCTTATACAGCCCACTTCCTGTTTCTTGTCTGGAAAAAAGCCTAGGCTTATGACATCATGCAGAGCTCTCTCTCTCTCTCACTCTCCTGAGAGTTTGCCAGAAAGGGAAGGAGGATGAGTCATAAGAGGGCCAATGAGAGCTGCAGAGCTAGAGCTGTGCCTCTGTGTGCCTGTGTAAATCCAGGAAGTGAACAGGCAGCAGCTTCAGCTGCCCACAGTTAAAATGGATGCAGCCAGACTCAGTGGAGGGAGATTTCTGTAGCATATTTGGCAAGTACAGAATCACAGTATATTTAAAATAATATGCAAAGTGGTTGGAGGGAAGCTTCAGAATGGCAAAGATGTTTTTATTACAAATTATGTGAGCAGACTGCAGTTTTTCTTTAAGGGATCCAATATTTATCCCATTCTACAGACACACGTATTCTAGTTTAATACAAATGTAAAAAGAAATAAAAAAAAAATCACTTTAATCTTATTTTGAGATTAAAACCAATGTTCTGACTAATAGGTTAAAATGGTAAAATCCACAGGAAGCCCATAGTAACTATACACTCTGTCGTCATTCGCTGACAGGATGCGATTTTTTTCATGTGTATTCCTTCATGTCAACAAGTTTAGTGTGGCTGCCAGGCAAGATGGTTAACACAGATAGTATAGTACAGCATACAGCCTTCTAAACATAACAGAGACCCTGTCAGGTCCCTAAATGTTTTAGGCCCCTTTCACGCGAAAGATGGATGCGACAGATGTCAGTGGTTACCATGTCCACTGACATCTGATCCGATCCACTAAAATCAGACGTATGGCTATACGTTCGCATCCATCCTGGTGGATCGGATCGGATGAGATCTGTTGAAAACGGACATGCTGTCCGTTTTCGTCCGATCCCTCCATAGGAATCGGCGGCGCTCTGACAGGTCCCTCCCCGCTCAGTGAGCAGAGATGGACATGTCATCCGCCAGCTCAGTGGAGATCAACGGAGAGATCTACTGCTGAGCTGGCGGACTCCGCTGAGCGGATCCGCCTTGTGGGAATGAGGCCTTAAGCCATCAGGTTCCTGCAAAAGAAGAGGTCGTTTCTCACCTCTCCAGCTGGCCAAATCCTCTAACTCTCCTCTGATTCAGTCTTGCTGCCTTGCAAAGCCTTTATGGCATTTAAAGTGGTATTAACCGCTTCAGCCCCGGAAGATTTTACCCCCTTCCTGACCAGAGCACTTTTTGCAATTGGGCACTGCGTCACTTTAACTGGCATTTGCACGGTCGTGTAACGTTGCACCCAAACAAAATTGACGTCCTTTTTTTCCCACAAATAGAGCTTTCTTTTGGTGGTATTTGATCACCTCTTCGGTTTTTATTTTTTGCGCTATAAACAAAAAAAGAGCGACAATTTTGAACTTTTTGCTATAATAAATATCCCCCAAAAATATATAAAAAAAACTATTTTCTTTCCCACAAATAGAGCTTTCCTTTGGTGGTATTTGATCACCTCTGCATTTTTTTTTAATTTTTTGCGCTATAAACAAAAAAAGAGCGACAATTTTGAACTTTTTGCTATAATAAATATCCCCCAAAAATATATAAAAAAAAATTTTTTTCCTCAGTTTAGGCCGATATGTATTCTTCTACATATTTTTGGTAAGAAAAAAAATGCAATAAGAGTATATTGATTGGTTTGTGCAAAAGTTATAGTGTCTACAAAATCGGGAATAGTTTATGGCATTTTTATTATTAATTGTTTTTTATTAGTAATGGCGGTGATCTGCGATTTTTATCGTGACTGCGACATTATGGCGGACACATCGGACACTTTTGACACTATTTTTGGACCATTGTCATTTATACAGAGATCAGTGCTATAAAAATGCACTGATTACTGTGTAAATTACACTGGCAGGGAAGGGGTTAAACACTAGGAGGCAGAGAAGGGGTTAAACACAAGGAGGCAATCAAGGGGTTAAGTGTGTCCTAGGGAGTGATTCTAACTGTGGGGGCGATGGGCTTACACTCACATGACAGCGATCACTGCTCCTGATGACAGGGAGCAGTTATCTCTGTCATGTCTGTTGTTTACATAGGCATCTCCCTGTTCTGTGGCTCCGTGACACGATCACCGGGAGACCGGCGGACATCAAGTCCGCGGTTTCCCGCAGGCATGGTCACGCTGTACGCAGCGCGCGCGCCCGCTAGGCCCACCAATTAAACGGGACGTACAGGTACACCCATTTGCCCACCACTGCCATTGTGCCGACGTATATCAGCATGCAGCGGTCGGCAAGTGGTTAATCTCTAACTTAAAATTTTGTCCAATGGGTAAGCTTATAATAAGTCGCCAAGTAAGCTCCTTGAGGGCAGAGATTGATTTGAATTTACAATATATATGTGTAAAGCACTGCAAAAACTGACAGCGCTGTATAAGTACCCGTAATAAATAAAAATAAAAGTACTTTGGAAATAGGTTAAACTTGTGCGTAGATATTCACTTCAGCTCCAGTCAATGACATCACTGGTGCATGCACAGTAAGCACTGCACTAAGTGTGCAGTGCTTACTGCGCATGCATCAGTGATGTCATTGACTGGAGCGTCGTGCTGCAATAGTGATGCAAGTGCATGCACTGGAATGACATCCTGTTGAAACAGCGCTGGGAGCAGCGACAGCTCAGCACTGGAGGGCTCTTTTTGAAAGGTAAGTCTGTCATGTTTCTCTGTGTGTAGTTGTTCATTATTTCAATTATACTCTCTGAGTAGTTCAGGTCCATTTTTCATTGTAGATGCAGTACATATATATATATATATATATACACATACATAAAAATATATAAATATATATATATATATATATATATATATATATATATATATATATATATATATATATATATATACATACATAAAAATATATAAATATATATAAAAAAAAAAAAAATAAATATATATATATATATATATATATATATATATATATATATATATATATATACAGGGTATATATACTGTATATACTGTAGCACTAGGATCCGCTGGTAATTTGGGTTCTCTGCTCTTGTTCTGCCCTATGTGAGGCCTCGCCCTCACCAACACCACCAGAATACCTTGTCTGTATGCCTTCAACAGCCATACAAGAATTAGACACACAACTATTTAAGGGAGAAACACTGTATTGGTAGATTAGAGTCACAAAATATAACACTGCAGATCGGCACACGATTGTCAATAGGCAGAAACAAAACAATAACTGTGTAACTCTTATGGGAAGTCACATTTCAGCTTACACTGTGACCTCAAGTGCATAAAGAGTAGCTCTCTGTATGAAATGATACACCTCAAGCGACCCAAAGTGTGAAAAACAACATAGGAAAAACAATACCACTTGAGAGCTTTCAAACAAACAGTTCCCCATAAACGTTTACTGTACAAAGTAAGGTTTGTTGGCATGGACCATAGGGTGAGCACATGGATTGAGAACTGACTACAAGGGCGAGTTCAGTGGGTAGTAATAAATGGGGAGTACTCAGGTCCGGGGTGGAAAGTGGGGTCCCCCAGGGCTCTGTCCTGGGACCAATCCTATTTAATTTATTCATAAATGACCTGAAGGATGGGGTAAACAGTTCAATCTCTGTATTTATGTATTTATCTATGTATGGCACTAAGATAAGCAGGGCAATAACTTCTCCTCAGGATGTGGAAACCTTACAAGAAGATCTGAATATATTAATGGGGTGGGTAACTACATGGCAAATGAGGTTTAATGTAGAAAAATGTAAAATAATGCATTTGGGTGGCAAAAATATGAATGCAACCTATACACTGGGGGGGGGGGGGGGACCTCTGGGGAAATCTAGGATGGAAAAGGACCTGGGGGTCCTAGTAGATGATAGGCTCAGCAATGGCATGCAATGCCAAGCTGCTGCTAACAAAGCAAACAGAATATTGGCATGCAATAAAAAGGAGATCAACTCCAGAGATAAAACAATAATTCTCCCGCTCTACAAGACTGGTCCGGCCGCACCTAGAGTATGCTGTCCAGTTCTGGGCACCAGTCCTCAGGAAGGATGTACTGGAAATGGAGTACAAAGAAGGGCAACAAAGCTAATAAAGGGTCTGGAGGATTTTAGTTATGAGGAAAGGTTGCGAGCACTGAACTTATTCTCTCTGGAGAAGAGACGCTTGAGAGGGGATATGATTTCAATGTACAAATACCGTACTGGTGACCTCACAATAGGGATAAAACTTTTCCGCGAAAGGGAATTTAATAAGACATGTGGCCATTCACTAAAAACAAGAAGAAAAGAGGTTTAAACTTAAACTGCATAGAGGGTTCTTTACCGTAATGCCTCGTACACACGATTGCACATTCCGACAACAAAATCCATGTTTTTTTTCCGATAGATGCTGGCTCAAACTTGTCTTGCATACACACGGTCACACAAATCTTGTCGGAAATTCCGAACTTCAAGAAGGCAGTGACGTACAACACATACGACGAGCCGAGCATGCGTGGAATTTTGTGCGTCGGAATTGTGTACACACGATCGGAGTTTCCGACAACGGATTTTGTTGTCGGAAAATTTGAGATCCAGATCTTAAATTTTGTTTGTCGGAAATTCCGACGGAAAATGTCCAGTGGAGCCTACACACGGTCGGAACTTCCGACAACAAGCTCCTATAGAACATCTCCCGTTGGAAAATCCGACTGTGTGTATGCAACATTAGAGCGGTTAGGCTGTGGAATTCTCTTCCACAGCCAGTGGTTTTAGCGAGGAGCATCGATAATTTCAAAAAACTATTAGATAAGCACCTGAACAACCACAACAGACAGGGATATACAATGTAATACTGACATATAATCACACACACAGGTTGGACTTGATGGACTTGTGTCTTTTTTTCAACCTCCCCTACTATGTAACTATGTAACAAAGGGGCTAGGTTTAGGCTTTCCAAGTTTAGACTTATAGTTAAACACAGCTCTGCCCTCAGAATAAACTGGGCAAGTGTTTGTGGTGGGTTTTCTGCCTGCTACATTGGGGCCCTTTAAAACTGTTGGCGCACATGGTGATGAGAAAACGTCAATAGATGGAGTATAGCATCAGTATATTGCAAATGTTGGATTTAGAAGAAGACGAAAACACCTTTGAACCAAGTAAGTACAAAAGGGACCAGACCCAGACGTAGCAGCTGGGGACTGGGACATACGCAGTGATAACAGTCAGATATGAAAGCAAGACCAATATCAGCACTCTATAGGACAGACTTTCTTACTACATAGGACTCTGCCCATGATAGCTTGGCAATTCGCACCGCAGCAGCTGTGAGGGGTCTCTGATTGTAAGTTGTTAACATGTGAATGCAACTTAATAATGGGTCTGCAACTGTAAATTGCTAGCAGGTGGTTACAACCTAATGGTGGGTCCTGTGGTTCTCTCACGACTCCCTTCTTGACAGTCCTCTGGTGGTGAGACGTTAACTGCATGGTGGGGGGCTCCCACAGCGATGGCAGCAACAGGTGTGATGGTGACCTTCTCCTCCTGTCCTGGATCACCACAGCATCATGGGATAGTCCTCAAACTGCCAATACTGCAGAAATTTGAAGCACTGCAGCCGGAAACTACATGGTGGCTGCAAGATTGATTCCTTTGAGCCACTGGAGACCAGCCTGAGGTGAGTGAGTGAGCTCTGCACTATGACTAAATTCTCACCATCTCCCCCATTCCCCCCCCCCCCCCCCCCTCTGTTTATGTCCAGTTAGCTCTCAGGGACAGCTTTAGTACTATTGAGAGATGGCTGACAATCTGCTAGTTAGAGTAACTGACGGGGTTTTTACTCACACGTTTGTGATTGCTCTGTTTTAACCCCTTCCTGCTCAACCCCAGCATTTATGGACTTGTTAGATGTGTTTTGGTCTCTGAAGAGCAATCTGCATTCAGATCGCTTTTCAGAGAGCATTTGGCAGGCAGTGAGGTGTTTTATTACCTCTTTACCACCTTTTTTTAACCCAGAGAACCCCACACTAGTGCACTGCATGCGCTGCACACAGTTGTGGGGAGCTTGCAGAGCAGCTCCATTCACTGGAATGGGACGCGGTCAGCAGGCACTGTACACACACAAAGCAACTGAGGTTATCATTTCTGCTATGTAAATAAGGACAACTGCCACGCCAACTCTAGAAGCAGCCAACACTACAATCTGACTAATGGTGAAAAGTAAAAAACAACAAAGTGTAGCGCTACAACCAAAAATCTGAATAAAAATAAAATCACCTTGGTGACAAAGTGTAAAAATAACCCTTATAAGGTGTATAGCATCAGATAGGCAACTCCTATATCAAAGGAATATTCCATCTACTTAAAAATCATAAGCTGTGTAAATGCATCTCGCTGTGACATCAAACAGGGCAGAAGAATATGTAAAAAAACACTTTCACTTTCTCTAAGTGATTCTTTCTACAAGTGATATGCACTTCAATCTCTGCACTTCAGCGATTGCACGAAGCAAACAAATACAGCAATCTGCACTGGAAAGCACCTAACAGACTGCAGGTGACCCGTTTCTCTAATAAGCTCTCCTTCCACTCTGTAACATGCACTCTCTACCACTGCTTCTGACACTCCTGTCCTCTCTCCTCAAACTCTCTTACCTTCACCCCCCCTCTCCACCTGCCTTTTTATACATATCACCCTGCCTTCTGTCTTCTCCCTACTACTGCTCCTACCAACTCTTGCTCATTCTACATCCATACACTGATAAAACCTCCAGTACTCTGACACATGCCCCTTCACATAAATCACAATCCCACATTACCTCCCTCGCCCTCCTGCTTCTCTTAATCTCTGGTGACATATCCCCAAACCCTGGGCCACCATCATCTGTCTTTGCCCATCGCTCCCATCCCCCTACACCCTCTGGCAGGAGCCGTAACCCACAGAACTTGGTCTCTATTCCTCTTTCCAAAACCAGCCCCCCCTTTTCCTGTGCCCTGTGGAATGCACGTTCTGTCTGCAACAAACTCACCGCCCTTCACAACCTCTTTATCACAAATTCCTTTAACCTACTTGCCATTACTGAAACCTGGCTTCATGAATCGGACACTATTTCTCCTGCTTCCCTCTCCCATGGGGGCTTTCTCTGGACTCACTCCCCCAGACCAAGTGGACGGAAGGGAGGTGGAGTGGGAATACTTCAGGGCCGATCCTAGGGTCACAGACGCCTGGGTGCAGAAATATTTTGGGCGCCCCCACGGGGGCGTGGTCATCTTACTAACTCCTCCCCTTTGCAAATGTTTCTATGGCAACGACTCAAACACAGATATGCTCCTCTAAGGAGTCTTTGTTAACCTGGGATCCTCCCATGATCTCTTAACTATAAAGAGAACAAGATAGTCAGAGACTGCAAACATACTACAGGGGATGGTCAGAGACTGCAGACATGATACAAGAAATGGTCAGAGACTGTAGACATAGTACAAGAGATGGTCAGAGACTGCATAAATAGTACAAGAGATGGTCAGAGACTGCAGACATGATACAAGAAATGGTCAGAGACTGCAAACATGCTACAGAAGATGGTCAGAGGCTGCAGTTATGATACAAGAGATGGTCAGAGATTGCAGACATGATACATAAGATGGTCAGAGACAGCAGACATAATACATAAGATGGTCAGAGACAGCAGACATAATACAAGAGATGGTAAGAGACTGCAGACATAATACAAAAGATGGTCATAGACTGCAGACATAATGCAGGAGATGGTCATAGACTGCAGACATACTACAGAAGATGGTCAAAGACTGCAGACATGATACAAGAGATGGTCAGAGACTGCAAACATGCTACAGAAGATGGTCAGAGGCTTCAGTTATGATACAAGAGATGGTCAGAGACTGCAAACATGCTACAGAAGATGGTCAGAGGCTTCAGTTATGATACAAGAGATGGTCAGAGACTGCAAACATGCTACAGAACATGGTCAGAGGCTTCAGTTATGATACAAGAGATGGTCAGAGACTGCAGACATAATACAAAAGATGGTCAGAGATTGCAGACATAATACAAAAGATGGTCAGAGACTGCAGACATAATGCAAGAGATGGTCAGAGACTGCAGACATAGTACAAGAGATGGTCAGAGACTGCAAACATAGTACAAGAGATGGTCAGAGACTGCAAACATAGTACAAGAGGTGGTCAGAGACTTCAGACATACAACAGAAGATGGCCATAGACTGTAGACATGATACAAGAGATGGTCAGAGGCTGCAGATATGATACAAGAAATGGTCAGAGACTGCAGGCATAGTGCAAGAGATGGTCAGAGATTGCAGGCATAGTACAAGAGATGGTCAGAGACTGCAGACATAATGCAAGAGATGGTCAGAGACTGCAGGCATAGTACAAGAGATGGTCAGAGACTGCAGACATAGTACAAGAGATGGTCAGGGACTGCAGACATGATACAAGAGATGGTCAGAGACTGCAGACATGATACATACGATGGTCAGAGACTGCAGACATGATACATACGATGGTCAGAAACTGCAGACATGATACAAGAAATGGTCAGAGACTGCAGACATACTACAGAAGATGATCAGAGGCTGCAGTTATGATACAAGAGATGGTCAGAGACTGCAGACATAGTACAAGAGATGGTCAGAAAGTGCAGACATAGTACAAGAGATGGTCAGAGACTGCAGACATAATACAAAAGATGGTCAGAGACTGCAGACATAATGCAAGGGATGGTCAGAGACAGCAGACATAATACAAAAGATGGTCAGAGACTGCAGACATAGTACAAGAGATGGTTAGAGACTGCAAACAGTACAAGAGATGGTCAGAGACTGCAGACATACTACAGAAGATGGTCAAAGACTGCAGACATAATACAAAAGATGGTCAGAGACTGCAGACATAATGCAAGAGATGGTCAGAGACTGCAGCTCATAGTACAAGAGATGGTCAGAGACTGCAAACATAGTACAAGAGATGGTCAGAGACTGCAGACATACTACAGAAGATGGTCAAAGACTGCAGACATGATACAAGAGATGGTTAGAGACTGCAGACATGATACAAGAGATGGTCGGAGACTGTAGACATGATACAAGAGCTGGTCAGAGACTGCAGACATACTACAGAAGATGGTCATAGACTGCAGACATGATACAAGAGATGGTCAGAGGCTGCAGTTATGATACAAGAGAAGGTCAGAGACTGCAAACATAGTACAAGAGATGGTCAGAGACTGCAGACATAGTACAAGAGATGGTCAGAGACTGCATGAATAGTACAAGAGATGGTCAGAGACTGCAGACATACTACAGAAGATGGTCAAAGACTGGAGACCTGATACAAGAGATGGTCAGAGACTGCAGACATGATACAAGAGATGGTCAGAGACTGCAGACATACTACAGAAGATGGTCATAGACTGCAGACATGATACAAGAGATGGTCAGAGACTGCAGACATACTACAGAAGATGGTCATAGACTGCAGACATGATACAAGAGATGGTCAGAGACTGCAGACATACTACAGAAGATGGTCAGAGACTGCAGACATGATACAAGAAATGGTCAGGGACTGCAAACATGCTACAGAAGATGGTCAGGGACTGTAGTTATGATACAAGAGATGGTCAGAGACTGCAGACATAGTATAAGAGATGGTCAAAGACTCCATACATAGTACAAAAGATGGTCAGAGCCTGAATACATTGTACAAGAGATGGTCATAGCCTGAATACATTGTACAAGAGATGGTCAGAGACTGCAGACATACTACAGGAGATGGTCAAAGACTGCAGATATGATACAAGAGGTGGTAAGAGACTGGCTGCGTTTGATGGGCACAGTGGCTGCATTTGATGGGCACAGTGGCAGCGTTTGATGGGCACAGTGGCTGTGTTTGATAGGCACAGTGGCTGTGTTTGATGGGCACAGTGGCTGCATTTGATGGGCACAGTGGCTACGTTTGATGGGCACAGTAGCTGCTTTTAATGGGCACTTTGGCTGCGTTTTATGGGCACAGTGGCTGCTTTTAATGGGCACAGTGGATGCTTTTACGTGGGGCACAGTGGCTACGTTTAATGGGCACAGTATCTGCTTTTAATGGGCACTGTGGCTGCTTTTGATGGCACAGTGGCTGCGTTTGATGGTACAGTGGCAGTGTTTGATGGGCACAGTGGCAGCGTTTGATTGGCACAGTGGCAGCGTTTGATGGGCACAGTGGCTGCTTTTAATGGGCACAGTGGCTGCTTTTAGGTGGGGCACAATGGCTGCGTTTGAGGGGCACAGTGGCTGCGTTTGATGGGCACAGTGGCTGCGTTTGATGGGCACAGTGGCTGCGTTTGATGGCACAGTGGCAACGTTTGATGGGCACAGTGGCAGCGTTTGATGGCACAGTGGCAGTGTTTGATGGCACAATGGCTGCGTTTGATGGCACAGTGGCTGCGTTTGATGGCACAGTGGCAGCGTCAGATGGGCACAACAGTGGCTGTGTCTGATGGGCACAGTGGCTGTGTTTGATGGGCACAGTGTACCCCCCACACACATATCTGTTCCCCCTCTGCACGTCTGTTCCCCCTCCCCCCACACACATAGCTGTTCCCCCTGCACATCTGTCCACCCCCACACACATATATGTACCCCCTCCCCCCACACACATAGCTGTTCCCCCCTGCACATTTGTCCACCCCCACACACATATATGTACCCCCTCCCCCCACACACATAGCTGTTCCCCCCTGCACATTTGTCCACCCCCACACACATATATGTACCCCCTCCCCACACACACATATCTGTACCCCCCTGCACATCTGTTCCCCCTCCCCCCACACACATATATCTGTGCCCCCCTGCACGTCTGTTCCCTTCTCACACATATATCAGTTCCCCCTCTGTACACAGTGCAATGAACTATAAACTTGACAGCAGAGAATTTTTTTTATTTCTTGTTACTGGGTGCAGGCTGCAGCACTGAGCATGCTGCCTGTGCTTCCACCATACCTGAGCCAGCGGCGGTGATGGCTTTACTCTGGGAGAGCAGCGCTGCTGCCTGCCTGTCCGTTCCACAATAGATCCCTAAACGACCAGGAGGAGGGGGGGATATCGCGGCAAGCCTGGAGATACACTGTACACATGCAGGGCTTCCATCTTTCAACGATCAATGCAGCACTTCCGGCGGGCTGCTCCTTGTCCCGGCTCTCTCCTCTCCTCTAGGTCAGCACTGTAGGCTGGGGACATAGCGTTCCGGGATGTCTTAGGCGCCGCCACCCCCTAGCCTGGCAGCTGGCGCCATAAGGCACCGCAGCCGCCTGACCCGCGATTTCTTCCTCCGCTCCCTCTTAGCCACGCTGTGTGAAGATGGCAGAGGTGGGCGGAGCTTGTTTATTAGCCGCTGAGGCGGCGCGCTCTGAATGCTGGGGCGGCCGAGGCGTCCCTGACTCACAACACTGTTCGCTAGCTAGACGCCGGCCAGGCGGCCGGCGATTCTAGCTCGGCGCCCCTCTTCTGCAAAAATATTACAGCGCTGGGGTGCGGTGCACCCCGTGCACCCCGGCTAGGACCGGCCCTGGAATACTTCTAGCCCCATGCAGCACCTATCAGGTACTTCACTCACCTCCCTCTCTGACACTCTCCTCTTTTGAGGCACATTGCATTCGTCTATTCTCTCCCATTTCTCTAAGAATTGCTGTCATCTACCGGCCCCCTGGACCAGTATCAGCCTTTCTTGATGACTTCTCTGCCTGGCTACCCTACTTTCTCTCTGCTGAAATCCCCACAATCATTCTTTTGGACTTCAACATCCCTGTTAACACTAACACTACTATTACTTCTAAACTTCTCAGTCTTACTTCATCGCTTGACCTGAAGCAATGGATACAGGCTCCTACCCACTCCAACGGCAACACCCTTGACCTTGCCTTCTCCTATCTGTGCACTCCGTTCAACCTTTCCAACAATCCACTCCCACTCTCTGATCACCACCTTATTAGTTTTGCTCTCTCCTTGTCTTCCACCTCTTCTCCCTCCAACCGCCTAACGGTTACCCGTAGAAACCTTCGCCACCTCAACCCTTCTCTACTCTGCTACTGATCACTTCTATGACAAAATCTCACCTCTGTCCTGCCCCAACCAAGCTACTTTCATCTACAACAGCTCACTGTCTTCCTCCCTTGACAAGCTTGCCCCCCTCACTACACGCAGAATTAGGCCCCGACTGCTACAACCCTGGCAAACAGATGACACCAGAAGTCTCAGAAAACGTAGCCGCGCTCTTGAGCGCCTGTGGCATAAGACTAAGACCCAGGAAGACTTCACACAATATAAATCTGCCCTCCTAAAATACTACTCCTGCCTTCACACTGCCAAACAGACCTACTTTATCACACTCATTAACACCTTCTCATCCAGTCCACGTCAACTCTTCTCTACCTTCAATACTCTACTCTGTCCTCCACCCACCAACACACTCACTGCCCAGGAGATTGCCAATCACTTCAAAACTAAGATTGATACAATTCATGAGGAGATCACCAATGCGCAAAAACCTCCCCCATGCAACACCCCATGTCCACAGATACAATCATTACTTCCCTCATTCAACCCTGTTACTATTACTGAGGTTGCTAAACTTTTATCTAGCACCCATCTAACCACTTGCCCCCTGGATCCTGTTCCCTCGCAAATGCTACGCTCACCCTCTGACTCGATTCTCCACTCCTTTGGTCTCCGTGACTGTACTCTTCTCTGGTTCTCATCCTACCTATCACACCGCTCCTTCAGTGTCACTTACAACTCTACTTCCTCCTCTCCTCTTCCTTTTTCCGTTGGGGTCCCCCAAGGTTCTGTTCTTGGACCTCTCCTTTTCTCAATCTACACCACCTCCTTGGGTCAGTTGATTGCCTCCCATGGCTTTCAATATCATCTCTACGCTGATGACACCCAAATCTATCTCTCCACTCCCCAGCTCTCTCCATCTGTCTCCTCACGCATTACCAACTTACTAGCAGACATATCAGCCTGGATGTCACATCACTACCTCAAACTCAACCTATCCAAAACCGAGCTCATGATATTTCCTCCCTCAGGTGCCACTTCCCCTGCTTTCCCTGTCAATATCAACGGCTCAACTATCAACCCATCTCCCCATACCAGGGTCCTAGGTGTAATCCTGGACTCTGAACTAACCTTTCGACCCCACATTCTATCACTATCCAAAGCTTGCCGCCTCAATCTCCGCAACATCTCCAAGATACGCCCCTTCCTAACCAATGTCACCACAAAGCTTCTAATCCACTCCCTGGTCATCTCCCGCCTCGACTACTGCAACTCCCTCCTCATTGGTTTACCTCTAAATAGGCTATCCCCACTTCAGTCCATCATGAACGCTGCTGCCAGGCTCATCCACCACACAAACCGCTCAGCGTCTGCTACACCCCTCTGCCAATCCCTCCATTGGCTGCCACTCAATCACCGAATTCAATTCAAGATACTAACTATAACTTACAAAGCCATCCACAACCTGGCCCCCAGCTACATCTCTAACCTAGTCACAAAATACCAACCTAATCGTTCTCTTCGCTCCTCCCAAGACCTCCTGCTCTCAAACTCCCTTGTCACCCCATCCCATGCTCGCCTTCAGGACTTCTCCAGAGCCTCCCCCATCCTCTGGAATGCTCTACCCCAATCCGTCTGATTTTCCCCTACTTTATCCACTTTCAGACGATCCCTGAAAACTCATCTCTTCAGAGAAGCCTATCTGGCCCCCACCTAACAACTGTACATTTATCTTCTCAATCAGCACATCACCCACAGTTATTACCTCTTGTATCTTTTGACCTTCCCTCTTAGATTGTAAGCTCTAAGGAGCAGGGCCCTCTGATTCCTACTGTAGCAAAGTGTATTGTATTTGTACTGTCTACCCTCAAGTTGTAAAGCGCTACGTAAACTGTTGGCGCTATATAAATCCTGTATAATAATAATAATAATAAAAAAAAAACAAGCGGTGGTAACAAAGGTACAAGTGGCAAGATCAGAAGTGCATATGTGCTCAGAGGGATTACGTTAGCATAATAATACAAACATAAAAGGAAATTGGTGACATATGTCTATCACAGAAAATATAAAAATATTGATCAAAAATTATAGGACAATGGGTATGATATGATAAGCAAGTCCATGTGTGTAGTAAAAATCACAGGGAGAGTAAAAACGTTCCAGACTTGTGCAAATGCTCTTCACTACGAAGTGTAAGGCATATCAACTGATAAGCAGGATCTTCTTAAAGCACACACTCCATCATGGAAAAATATAATGCCCTTACCGGATAAGTTGGACTCACAGGCCGTTGGCGGTGAGTCATACAGGCTTGCACCGTCAAAACGGTAGGGTTAGGTCTGATTCCGATCCAGAGGAAGTGTCTGGTAGACCGGAAAGAGCCACCTTCTCCAATCTTCAAATCTTGGTAGGGTTTGGGACATCTGCTGGGTTTGCCGTAATCTCCAACAATACTCACAGTGCAAACAAGGAGAGAGCCAGGAAGGAAAGGAACAAAGTGTAAGTCCAGTTAAGCAAGGAAAATTTATTTGTATAAAAAATTCCAACAAATAAAAAGGGTGGTAAAAGTTCTGTTCAACTGAACAAAAAAATAGCGCAGTACGTGGTAGCTGGGATAGCACAAAGAACCCGACGCGTTTTGTCTTCTAAGACTTCTGCTGAAGTTCAGTTCAATTGAACAAAAAAATAGCGCAGTACGTGGTAGCTGGGATAGCACAGAGAACCCCAGCAGAAGTCTTAGAAAACGAAATGCGTTGGTTCTCTGTGCTATCCCAGCTACCACGTACTACGCTTTTTTTTGTTCAATTGAACCAAACTTTTACCACCCTTTTTATTTGTTGGAATTATTTATACAGGTAAATTTTCCTTGCTTAACCGGACTTACGCTATGTGGAGGCCTTTGTTCCTTTCCTTCCTGGCTCTCTCCTCGTTTGCACTGTGAGTATTGTCGGAGATCGCGGCAAACCCAGCGAATGATCCCAAACCCTACCAAGATTTGAAGATCAGAGAAGGGGGCTCTTCCCAGTCTACCAGACACTTCCTCTGGATCGGAATCAGACCTAACCCTACTGTTTTGATGGTGCAAGCCTGTATGACTCACCGCCAACGGCCTGTGAATCCAACTTATCCGGTAAGGCCATTATATTTTTCCATGATGGAGTGTGTGCTTTAAGAAGATCCTGCTTATCAGTTGATATGCCTTACACTTCGTAGTGAAGAGCATTTGCACAAGTCTGGAACGTTTTACTCTCCCTGTGATTTTTACTACACACATGGACTTGCTTATCATATCATACCCATTGTCCTATAATATTTGATCAATATTTTTATATTTTCTGTCATGATAGACATATGTCACCAATTTCCTTTTATGTTTGTATTATTATGCTAACGTATTCCCTCTGAGCACATATGCACTTCTGATCTTCCCATTTGTAGCTTTCTTACCACCGCTTGTTTTTTACATATTCTTCTGCCCTGTTTGATGTCACAGCGAGATGCATTTACACAGCTTATGATTTTTAAGTAGATGGAATATTCCTTTGATATAGGAGTTGCCTATTTGATGCTATACACCTTATAAGGGTTATTTTTACACTTTGTCACCAAGGTGATTTTATTTTTATTCAGATTTTTGGTTGTAGCGCTACACTTTGTCATTTCTGCTATGGACAGGAAACAAAATATCACAGTGGCAGCATGTGTACACCCCCAGCCCTGTGTTGTCAATGTAGCGCTACCCTCATAAGGGTCGCTAATAGAATCTGTACCCCACTGGTTGCCCCGACTCTGCAAATACTCCATCACCTCTAACACCCTGGGTTCGTTCATTTTCACCAACTATCACCAAAAATAGGAGACTTGCACAATATCAATGAAACAGTTCAAGTTTGCTTACTGTAGTAGAAGGGACACATGAAAGTGCAAAACATTACACTGTAGATCAGAAAGGTACTTTTATCTGAACAATATATCACTATGAAAAAGGCTATTTGGTGACGTAAACCTTGCAGTAATAAAGAAGTACAAAATACGTAGTAGGGTCCAAAACCCTCATACGATCACAGAGACCTATGTGAACAGGTCAGCAGAAGTGTAGGGAACTGACACTTTATTTTCTATGTCAGATTCACTCACTTCTGTCTTCTCAACCCACAGGCTATTAATATTAATACAACACAACAGAACACTATGCAAAATAATGTATCTTAATTAGCTGGCTCCTTTACCCCCTTCGTGACCAGAGCACTTTTTACAATTTGGCACTGCGTCGCTTTAACTAATTGCACGGTCATGCAATGTTGTACCCAAACGAAATTTGCGTCCTTTTTTCCCCACAAATAGAGCTTTTTTTTTATGGTATTTAATCACCTCTGCGGTTTTTATTTTTTGCGCTATAAACTGAAAAAGACCGAAAATTTGGGAAAAAAAAAGATATTTTTTACTTTTTGTTATAAAAAAAATCCAATAAACTCAATTTTAGTCATACATTTAGGCCAAAATGTATTCAGCCACATGTCTTTGGTAACAAAAAAAAGTAAATAAGCGTATATTTATTGGTTTGCGCAAAAGTTATAGCGTCTACAAACTAGGGTACATTTTTTGGAATTTACACATCTTTTAGTTTATGACTGCCTATCTAATTTCTTGAGGTGGAAGGGCAGTACAACCTCCCCACCAGATGACCCCATTTTGGAAAGTAGACACCCCAAGAAAATTGCTGAGAGGCATGTTGAGCCCATTGAATATTTTATTTTTTTGTCCCAAGTGATTGAATAATGACAAAAAAAAAAAATATTTTACAAAAAGTTGTCACTAAATGATATATTGCTCACACATGCAATGGTTACATGGGGAATTGCACCCCAAAATACATTTTGCTGCTTCTCCTGAGTACGGGGATACCACATGTGTGGGACTTTTTGGGAGCCTAGGTGCGTACGGGGCCCCCGAAAACCAATTACCGCTTTCAGGATTTCTAAGGGCGTAAATTTTTGATTTCACTCCTCATTACATATCACAGTTTTCAATGCCATAAAATGCTAAGATGGCACAAAACCCCCCCAAATTACCCCATTTTGGAAAGTAAACACCCCAAGCTATTTGCTGAGAGGCATGTTGAGTCCATGGAATATTTTATATTTTGCCACAAGTTGCGGGAAAATGACAAACTTTTTTTTTTGGCACAAAGTTGTCACTAAATGATATATTGCTCAAACATGCCATGGGCATATGTGGAATTACACCCCAAAATACATTCTGCCACTTCTCCTGAGTATGGGGATACCACGTGTGTGGGTATTTTTCGGGAGCCTAGCTGCGTACGGGGCCCGAAAACCAATCACCGCCTTCAGGGTTTCTAAGGGCGTAAATTTTTGATTTCACTCCTCACTACCTATCACAGTTTCGAAGGCCATAAAATGCCAAGATGACACAAACCCCCCCAAATGACCCCATTTTAAAAAGTAGACACCCCAAGCTATTTGCTGAGAGGTGAGTATTTTGCAGCTCTCATTTGTTTTTGAAAATGAAGACTTTTTTTTTTTTCTTTTTTCAATTTTCAAAACTTTGTGGCAAAAAGCGAGGTTGGCGAAATACTCACCATACCTCTCAGCAAACAGCTTGGGGTGTCTACCCGGTTCCCGACCGGCGCACACTGATGTACGTCGGCAGAATGGCACGGCTGGGCAAATGGGCGTACCTGTACGTCCATTTGAATTCCCTGCCGTGCCATTGCGTGCGTGCCGGCCGGGAGCTCCGTGAATCGGGTCACGGGTCCTGCGGACTCGATCGCCGCGGGGATACCCGCGATCGCCTCACGGAGAGGACGAACGGGGAGATGCTGATGTAAACAGCATCTCCCTGTTCTGCCTAGTGACAAGTGTCACTGATCACAGCTCCCTGTCATCGGGAGCTGTGATCAGAGTAATGACACTGCTAGCCCATCCCCCTACAGTTAGAAAACACTCCCCTAGGACACACTTAAAGCCTCCCCGCCCCCTAGTGGTTAACCCCTTCACTGCCAGTGTAATTTACACAGTAATCACTGCATTTTTAATCGCACTGATCGCTGTATAAATGACAATGGTCCCAAAAATGTGTCAAAAATGTCCGACATGTCCGCCATAACGTCGCAGTCACAATAAAAATCGCTGATCACCGCCATTACTAGTAAAAAAAAAAATTATTAATAAAAATGCTATAAAACTATCCCCTATTTAGTAAACGCTATAACTTTTGTGCAAACCAATCAATAAACGCTTATTGCGATTTTTTTTACCAAAAATATGTAGAAGAATACGATCGGCCTAAACTGAGGAAAAAAAATGTTTTTTTATATATTTTTGGGGGATATTTATTATAGCAAAATGTAAAAAATAATGCGTTTTTTTCTAAATTGTCGCTCTTGTTTTGTTTTTGTTAGTTTGTTAAAAATAAAAATCGCAGAGGCGATCAAATACAACCAAAAGAAAGCTCTATTTGTGGGAAAAAAAGGACGTCAATTTTGTTTGGGAGCCACGTCGCACGACCGCGTAATTGTCAGTTAAAGCGACGCAGTGCCGAATCGCAAAAAGCGTTCTGGTCAGGAAGGGGGTAAAATCTTCTGAAGTCGCTACTTTCCAAAATGGGGTCATTTTGAGGGGGGGGGGGGGAGTTTGTGCCATCTGGGCATTCCATGGCCTCCGAAACTGTGATAGGCAGTGAGGAGTGAAATCAAAAATTTACACCCTTAGAAACCCTGAAGGTGGTGCTTGGTTTTCGGGGTCCCGTACGCGGCTAGGCTCCCAAAAAGTCTCACACATGTGGTATCCCTGTACTCAGGAGAAGCAACAGAATGTATTTTGGGGTGTAATTTCACATACGCCCATGGCATGTTTGAGCAATATATCATTTAGTGACAACTTTGTGCAAAAAAAAAAAAAATTGTCTTTTTCCTGCAACTTGTGTCACAATATAAAATATTCCATGGACTCGACATGCCTCGAAGCAAATAGCTTGGGGTGTCTACTTTCCAAAATGGGGTCATTTGAACTGTCCTGGCATTTTATGCACAACATTTAGAAGCTTATGTCACACATCACCCACTCTTCTAACCACTTGAAGACAAAGCGCTTTCTGACACTTTTTGTTTACATGAAAACATTTTTTTTTTTTTGCAAGAAAATTACTTTGAACCCCCAAACATTATATATTTTTTTAAAGCAAATGCCCTACAGATTAAAATGGTGGGTGTTTCATTTTTTTTTTCACGCAGTTTTTGCAGTGATTTTTCAAACACATTTTTTTGGGAAAAAACACACTTTTTTAATTTTATTGCACTAAAACACACTATATTGCCCAAATGATTGATGAAATAAAAAAGATGATCTTAGGCCGAGTACATGGATACCAAACATGACATGCTTTAAAATTGTGCACAAACGTGCAGAGGCGACAAACTACATACATTTTTAAAAGCCTTTACAGGTTACCACTTTAGATTTACAGAGGAAGTCTACTGCTAAAATTACTTCCCTCGATCTGACCTTTGCGGTGATACCTCACATGCATGGTGCAATTGCTGTTTACATTTGACGCCAGACCGACGCTTGCGTTCGCCTTTACGTGAGAGCAGGGGGGGACAGTGGTGCTTTTTTTTTTCTTTATTATTTATTTTGCTTTTTTGTCTTATTTTTAAACTGTTCCTTTCATTTTTTTAATCATTTTTATTGTTATCTCAGGGAATGTAAATATCCCCTATGATAGCAATAGGTAGTAACAGGTACTCTTTTTTGAAAAAATTCTTTCCTCTGCCCTCAAAGCATCTGACCAGACCAAGATCAGTGTGATAAAATGCTTTCCCAATTTCCCAATGGCGCTGTTTACATTTGGCGAAATCTAAGTCATGAAATGCTCATAGCTTCCGGTTTCTTGTGCCATAGAGATGATTGGAGCCATTCTGGTCTCTGATCAGCTCTATGGTCAGCTGGCCAAATCACCGGCTGCATTCTTGGGTTCCCTGTTGGGACAGGAAAGCCAGAGAAAACCATGGAAGACGGGGGGGGGGGACATTCTAATTAGCCGCTAGGATTGATTTGACATGAAAGCCAACCGCTGGCTGAAAAGAATGATACCAAGATGATACCTAAACCTGCAGGCATCATTCTGGTATAACCACTCAAAGTCCAGCAACATACCAGTACGTACGTTGGTCCTTGTTGGGCATATATTGTAATCTTTTTTTTCATGCAGCCTGTGGGCTGAACGAAAAAAAGAGATTGATCGGTGGGTATGCCAACCATTAGAATACCTCCCTTCATCCACCCACTTCTAATGATGGGCATACATGCACCATTTATATATGCTGAAGCATGAAGGCATCCACCCCAAAAGTTAGGAGCTAATCGTTCCTCCGCCCCTGTTGCCTCCATGCTTCGGCATATATGCTCTTTTTTTTAACTCTGGTGGTGAAATCACCTCCGACAGCCCTGGAGTCACGGCTTTATGTATCATGGGAGCAAACGCTGTTGCTGTCAAGATAAATAAATCCGCGCTGCAACTGAATGGCGTACCTGCTAAGCAAATGATGGTTAACAATAAAACAAAGTAACATTACAGTATAACAGTAATGCCCCGCACACACGATCGGACATTGATCGGACATTCCGACAACAAAATCCTAGGATTTTTTCCGACGGATGTTGACTCAAACTTGTTTTGCATACACTCGGTCGCACAAAGTTGTCGAAATTTCTGATCACCAAGAACGTGGTGACGTCAACCACGTACGACGAGACTAGAAAAGACCATTTCAGAACCAAGCGCGGTACCCTTTGGGCTCCTTTTGCTAATCTCGTGTTAGTAAAAGTTTGGTGAGAGACGATTCGCACTTTTTCAGACTCTGGTTTTCAGATCGTTTTCTGTTGTTCAGTTTGTGCTTGTGGGTTTGTATCTGCTCTTCAGTGCGTGCAAGCAAGCTACGCGTGACTTTGATTAGTCATTGTGTTCTTGTTCGTTCGTTACTGTTTTTCAGGTCGCTTTTCACAGGCCTTGCTGTTCTTCTGTGTGTTCTGTTACTTCGTTCTGAGCAGCCGACCGTTTTCTAGCCATGTTGCGCATACGTACTCCTTGTAGAGTTCGTGCTGTGCGGGGGCTTGGTGTTGGGGTCCTGACCTTGACACAAGTCCAGTCCATGAACAGGGTGGAGAGGAGTTCATGGACCAAGAATTGGTTGCTTCAGCGTGACCAGTTCTGTCACATGCCTTTGCTCCGTGAGAATAACCCTGAAGATTTCAGGAACTTTCTCCGGATGACGGACCCCGTATTTCACCGTTTGTTGGCTTCGCTGACCCCTTATATTAGCAGGCAGAATGCCTGCATGAGGCAAGCCATCACTCCGGAGCAGAGGTTTGTTGCCACCCTGCGGTATATGGCGACGGGGAGAAGCCTGCAGGACTTGAAGTTCTCGACAGGCATCTCCCCCCAGGCTCTGGGGATCATTATCCCAGAGACCTGTTCTGCCATCATTCAGGTCCTGCAGAAGGACTATATTAAAGTAAGATTTTTATCCTTTAATATCACATTTTTTAGTATATAATGTTTGCTAATATATTGTATTTCTTTCCTCATTCCCTTATTACCATGATTGTAATATGCTGTGAATGTCCCCTTTGTCCTCATGCATGCTGGATTTTTATGTAATTATTTTTTTTGTCCTTCATACATATTTGCCTTCACTTACCTCCCCAGCATGGTCTCCTGGCCCTATATTCACCTCATGTAGTCACTTAACAATGTATTGTATCAGCTCCATAGTAGTGCTTTATCCCAAACACCCCTAAATTTTTTTTAAATGTGATTTGTGCTTTAAATTCAGGCAGAGTGCCAGAGGCTTTTTTGGGGGGTCCCCAAATCATTTGGGACCCTCCCTCCCCCCAACTGCTAAGTCAGCTGATACCAATTCTCTATCTATCCTCAATCATCTATCTGCTGACTTTGCCAAACCCATACACACTATATCCATCTCTTCTGTGCTCAGATGTATGAATTAATTCCCCAAAGCATGTAGTGCAAGGGCCTGCCTGTATACTTTCAAATGGTACTGTTTCAAGTTTTTGTATACTATTATTATCTAGATAGGTAATAGCAGAATGTCCAAATGTGCTCAAATGTGTACAATGTGTATTTATATCTTTGTATTATGACACTTCTTACCTGTCCAGTGGGCTGCCAATAGTGTAACTAAGGAGGGGCTGTTCCAAGTAATACCCATTATTTAGGCATTCACCTCTCAATGAAGTGGAGCAGGCTACCTGTCCAAATGCTCCCCCCCCATAATGTTAGAAATGGCCCATGAGAGAGGGGGGGGGGGGAGGGGGAATCTGATAGGTGTACCTTATACTTTGGTCTTTAAAAATTCCCATTAATAAATGTTATCTTGATGTTGGCCAAGAAGGTTTGTGTCTAATCTGCTTTCCATGTTTATGTGCAAAAAGACTATTTTTTTTTGTTTTCCTCAACAGTTTCCTTCCACGCCACAGGAATGGCAGACTGTGGCCTCCCACTTTGCCCAGCGGTGGGACTTTCCTAACTGCGGAGGGGCAATTGATGGGAAACACTTCCACATCGTCCCACCACCCAACTCGGGGTCGTACTATTATATTATTATAAGGGGTTCAATAGTATTGTGATGTTGGAGGTGGTGTCAGCTAATTACGAGTTCCTGTATGTGGACGTGGGGAAGAATGGCCGGATGTCCGATGGTGGAGTCATCGCCCAGATGGAGTTTTACAGGCGTCTCCAGAATGGCAGCTTGGACTTGCCACCTCCAGAAGACAATGTGGAAGGACTCCCATTCGTCTTAGTTGCAGATGAAGCATTTGCGCTGGGGGACCATCTTATGCGGCCATTCCCGATGAGGACCCTCACCCCGGACCAGAGGGTTTTTAATTACCGGCTGGCCAGAGCCAGAAGAGTGGTAAAGAACACAATTGGAATCATGGCCAGCCGGTTCCGCCTATTTCTTACACCCATACATATGGCGGAGTATAAACTGAATCATATTATCCTGGCGTGCTGTGTTCTACATAACTTTTTACGTCAACATTCTGCCAACTATGCTGAGGCCGGAATTATAAATGAAACAACCCTGACGGCGCTTAAAAGTGGCCGTCCTGGCTTGCCCTCCCTGAGTGCCCGTGATGTCCGGCTAAGATACCTTGAGTTCTTTGCGGGTAGGGGGGCCATCAATATGCCAGACAATGTGTGAAACCTTTAGCAAATAATAAAAAAAAAAAAAGCAAATCTTTGGTGACATTTACTGCTTGTGTTTGTTTTAGCTGACCCTGACAGAAATGTGGTAAGTCCTGAAAATGGCGTGATTGTGACAAAGTGACAAAGCACTGTTGCATGTTATTTACTAAAGGCAAAGACACTTTGCACTACAAGTGCACTTGAAACTGCACTTGTAGTGCAAAGTGGATTTGCCCTTATGAAATAACACCCATTGTCACTGAAAACAGCAATTAGAGCACCCCAAAAGTGTTGTAGCGTTGAGACAATTATCCACACATTTTTGATTAATAACAATCTTTTTAATACCTGCACAATCACATGTGCATTTTGACAAGGTTTTTAAAACAAAACAACATGTTTGTTGTATAACAATTTTTGGGGTGGCATTAGAAAAAGTAGAAATGTCCTTTTAACATAAAACTGGCATGTGTAAAACCAACAAGAAAGACACAAATCTTGAACTTACAAAGTTCACATTTGGTAGAACTTGAAGGCAATATCAGACATGAGTATTTAGGAACTGTGTTTGATATTGCATTCAAATGGGGTGAAGTCACCCCATGAAAAGCCAAATTTTGAAGATGCACACCAATTTACGAATGTCAACATGTGCTAGCTGCCATCACGGGGGATCAAGGGACGTGCTTTGGGGGAGCAACCCCTTCCTCTCAGCTACTTTATTATTGAGGAAGGGGTTGCACCCCCAAAACGCATCCATTGATCTCCCGTGATGGCAGATAGCACATGTTGACACACTGTGTGCATGCTCAAAATTTGGATTTTCTACAATTCGCAAAAAATTTAGAACGTTGTAGCACACCATAAAAGAAAGGGCTTTGGAGGGGTTTTAAACTCTCCCCAAAACATCAATGATCTTATTTTTTTAATAACATCATTGATGTTCTTCGTGATGTTTTCCAATGCAACATTACATCCCATGATCTCCCCGATCAGGATCTGTGCACTTTCCGAGGTGAAATGCCCTGGATCCACAAGATCACGATCACCTAAAAAGAGAGAAACCAAAAAAAAACAAGTATTATAAATATGCCGGCATCCATCTCTTACCTGAGCCTGTGGTCGCAGACACTCACCTATTGTGGTGACTAGTTCCACCACGTCTTCCTCCTCCTGCTCTTCTTGTGTTTGGGGTATTTCCCCTTCTTCCAGAGGTGGGGGGTCTCTGGTCTCCTCGGATGAGGGGTGTCCTCCGAGTCTTTTCTCCCCTATGTGCAAAAAAAATGGTATACTTAGCACACAGATATTTGATGGCAGAACTATCAATATAAAACATTGCTTAGAAGTGGGGTACAATTTCTATATCTATTTTTGCAGAGTTCCAAGATGTAGAATTTTGAGTGTCCTTTGTCAAGCTTGAATACTTACCTGTCTTGTACAAGCTTCACAGATGGAGACCCCCCTATAGTATACACTGGAGCACCTGTGTGGGACCCCTAATAAAAAGGGTGTTCTTGTGTCCCACACTAGTGCTCCAGCGTCCAGATGTGTAAATAGCTGCTGAGTGTCCTCTCCTTACACAGAATCTAGTTTGCATTTCAAACTAGTAACAAACACATCTACACAACCAAATTAGTTTCATACAAGTAGGCCCTCAAAAATGTGGTCAAATGCATATGGCCAAAACAATGGTGTTTTATAGGCCGAAAGAAAAATGTTTGATATGAACGAATAATGTGCCAATGAACATGAAAGTTGCCATTTTAAACTGTACAACAGTTAAGAAAAGCACATGGAGCAGCACAAAAGTAATAAAAATAAAAAGAATAGGAACACAGCACAACTACTTACTTTTTTGCAGCACTCTCCGGATCTTTCTGTACTGCTCGTGTTCTCTTAATTTGAGGTCCGACCACCGGTTCCTGAGCTTATCTTTCGATCATCGTACCCCGAAATTCCGGTGCAGGCTCTTGACCACTTTCGCCATTATCTTGGCCTTTCGGACATTGGGGTTGGGGTAAGGCCCATACTTTCCATCATAGTCGGCCCTCTTCAGGATGTCGACCATCTCCAACATCTCCCCAAAGGACATATTTGAGGCCCTAAATCTCCTCCGGGATCGGGATGTTTCTGGCTCCGGGCTTTCCTCCCCCTCCTCCTTGTTGCTGTAATTAGCACGCACCTGCTGTGTCTCCGCCATGTGCTCTTCCCCCACTGCGCCAAACGAAAAGGGGCGGGGAATAGACTAGAAAGAACGTCAGGGGCGGGCAGAGTTACACGCATGCGCAGTGTGTATAAAGCGTAACACGCGTGCGTAGTACGTACGATCTGTGAGCGGAGGAAGGAGTAACGGAGGTGCCGATCGTGATTGCGAAGGTAAGATTTAACATTGGGCCTATACTGCTTCTAGATTGAGGCCTGTATTTGCACAATTTCAAGGATAGAAAAAGTTAACCAATTCCCTTTGTTAGAGGTGCTGCAAGGGGCTAACAAAGGGAATTCATTAACTTTTTCTATGCTTGATTTTTTCATTTGAAATGTGAGTACATATATTTTATTAAGCTTTAATAAAAGTTCTCTTATGGTTTTACGCGATGGGCATACCTTCTTTCCTTTACATGTAATTACTACACCACAATATGCAAGTAAAGTTTGGGGGATATCCTTGATTGCTGCACAGTGGCAGACACTGTGACCGCGCATACCCCTGCAGGGGAAAGAAAAATCCGGTGAGTGCAAGCATTGTCAGAGCATGCAGACAAGGCACTAATTAAAGAAACCAGCACCTGGATAAGAAGTTTTCCTACAGATATTTGACCCTCAGAGATTGAACACTTCAAAAAGAACTTGTTTTTTCATAAACAAAACTTTTCCTATCCAACTAATACTGGTCACAGCACATCAGTCACTATATATGATGGATAATTTGCACAATTTTGTATGAATTTTTATGGTTTAACACTGGTCACTTTAGTGATGTTGTACCATGCACTTTTGTTGAATAATTGAAGCACCCTATGTTGCAATTGTACCTTTAACAGTAAGTACTCAGCACCAGTCACAGATTTTATTTAATTATTTGGCGCACACAGGCTTAGAAGCTATACTTTAGGAATTATAGAACTATTGTTTATTTTAAAGGAAAAGTCCTTTTGTCTCCATAAGGGCAGCACCATACTACTCCTGTTTTCTTTTTTTTTTTTCCTTTTTCCTTTTTATACTTTCCACTTAGGTGGTTTTGTATCCATATCCACAACTATCTACCTAATTTATTACCTAATTTAAAGCGCACAATGCACCTTTGCTGAATAATTGGAGCACCATATGTTCACTTTTAAAAGAAAAAATCCGTCACCAGTCACAGTTTTTATTCAACCTTTTGACACATACAGGTTTTAGAAGCAATTCTTTAGGAATAAGGTCACTAGGTAACACATTTACTACCAAGAAGAAAAATATCTTTTTGTCTCCATAAGGGCAGCGCCATACTACTCCTGCTTTTTTACCATTTTCTACAACTTATTTATAAAGTCCTAACTAAGGGGGTGAGTGGCGAAATCACACCCAAGACCGACGTGATTGAGTTGGACCATCCTCCTCCTCCTCCTGCTGCCACAACTCCATCACCACAGCCACAGCGTGGAAGGAAGCGAGAGTGATGGCCTGGGTTCAGTCTGGTCTGACAAAAGATGCAGTCTCTTGTATGACCACAGCCTGGGGACACAGATGTCATCTGCTGCTTTCAGGATCTCTGGGACTTCTGGACCAGACTGCACTCCCTTACATATGGACTCCTCAGGCCACCAATTTTGCAGTAAAATAATTGATGTCTGCCCTGGGGGACAAAGGCTTCACCAATTTCAGCTGTTTCTCCAGTGTTGCCTCCCTCTTTGTTTGGTTGTGAGCCCTTAATAAAGGCATTTTTGGTTCAATTATACTCGCCTATGTGTGTTTTCCTTCAAAAAAAACAGTTTGTTGGTGAGGAGGCAGGTACATTTCAAAATACAATGTGAAATTAACAAGGGACACCAACACCAAACAATCTCATTGAGATTCAATAATATAAGATATCAATGGTGTTGTGGTAACTTGACACACAAAACACACACCAAAATATCCTTTATTAAAAAGCATAAAATTTTTTTAACAAAAAACAACCTTGAAAACAAATTTTTTACAATTAAAAACAAACCAAAAAAAAATTGGTCAGATGTGACAAATCAAAATATATTGAGGGAATCACAATAAATAATAAAGAAAGAAGTTTGTGAGAAGTCTGTGTGAATATGAGCAGCAAAACGACTTCATTCTTCTCACATTATAAAGAAAAAGAGAGTGCGCTGTATTAAACCATTTTTTACATAGCACCGTGACGAAAGTGCTGTATCCATGGCGAACGCTAATTTTACCAGATCGAACTGTTCCGTCTCGGAATTTCTTCTGTGCATGCGTGGCACTTTGTGCGTCGGAACAGGCCACACACGGTCGGAATTGACGCGATCGGATTTTGTTGTCGGAAAATTTTATAGCCTGCTCTCAAACTTTGTGTGTCGGAAAATCCGATGGAAAATGTCCGATGGAGCCCACACACGGTCGGAATGTCCGACAACACGCTCCGATCGGACATTTTCCATCGGAAAATCCGACCGTGTGTACGGGGCATCAGACTTACCATACCTGCAAAGCAAATACAAAAAGAACATACTAAAAAATAAAACATTTTTTAACGCAACCTGTGCCTAAAATATATTTATATGCCGAAGCATGGGGGCATCCTCCCGCAAAAGGTAGGAGCAAATCGCTCCTCTGCCCCTGCTGCCCCCATGCTTCGGCAAATATGCTCTTTTTTTTAACTGTGGTCGTGAAATCACCTCCGACAGCGCTGGAGTCATGGCTTTATGTATCGTGGGAGCAAACGCTGTTGCTGTCAAGATAAATAAATCCGCGCTCCAGCTGAATGAGGTACCTGAAAACAAAAAAATGGTTAACAATAAAACACAGTAAACAGTAAAGTATAAAAAAATGACATACCTGAAAAGCAAACATGATAAAACATAACAACAATAAAACATTGCAGAATAGAATACAGTAAAAAAGAGCAGAACAATAGAGAGAGAAGAGAGAAAGAGAACAATAAAACGACAACTATTTTTTTTTTTTTTAATTTTATTTTTTTTTTTATAACTGTAACTTTTGTAACTGTAACTGGTTCCAGGTTCGGGTCTCTTAAAATGCGATGGCATCATTTGGAGACCCTGTGAAAGTGTGCCTAGTCTATGCAATGCTGTACCCTACGCTAAAACTCAACTAGTGTATGGTAGCGCTCAAAACGGTGTGATCGTTGGGTAGGGGTACTCGGGAGGACATAAGGAAAATGCCTCTCATGCAGCCGGCTTACTGCATTTGGTTGGGGAAGGTGAAGTGGAGCACCGTCTGGAAAAAGAAGGGCTCTGACGATCTCTTCCTGGAATTTAAGGAAGGATCCAGTCCGTCCTGAAGTTCTGTATAGCACATGAGCGTTCAGCAAAGCCAATTGAAATAAGTATGCAGACAACTTGATGGGGAGTAAACAAGTCTGCAAAACGTTGGTTGAAGTGGTTTACAAGGGGCCGAATTTTGTAGAGCCGATTGTATCCAGGGTCTCCATGAGGACTACAGAGTTCATTGTTGTTGAAGTGCATGAACTGCAAAATCTGCTCGTATCATGCCCTGGCCATGGAAGCAGAGAACACGGGCATATGGTGAATTGGATCAGTGGACAAATATGACCGCAACTCACTCTTTTTGGCTACGCCCATGAGGGAAAGGCCCAGAAAGATCTTAAATTCGGAAACCGTAATTGGTTTTCAATCTCTGGCAAGGGAGGACAGGGGAATAGTGTCGATGTGTTGACCAGCGTACAAATTGCTTTGGTCCACAATAGATCTATAGAGATCTTCGGTGAAAAACAGCGAATAAAAATCAAGTGACGTAAAATCAACTGTTTCCACCTGAATACCGTGTTGACCAGTGAATGGGGGAAGTATGGGTGCTGCAGAAGTGGTGGGTTCCCACTTAGGATTGTCGAATGCAGCAGGAAGGGCACTATTTGACACGACGGGCCTGTGTTCGTCTTCTTGGTGGCAGCGGGACACTACTTGTGCTTGCCACCTCGCCAGCTTAAACTGCACTTATGGGACTCGCCACGTCACCAAGTGTTACTGCAGTGCTGGATGTACGACCAGGGTGTACTAGTCATTGCCAGTTTACCAGAAGGAATAGCAACGCTAGTACGGCTCTGCTCCATACGAGGGCCCTGCGGTTCTTGCCCCTCAACAGCAGAAGAAGATTGGGGTCTGGTACGCCTGAGCTTGGCAGGGACCAAAACTCCGTCGTTAGAGCTATCTGTCATGGAGCCGCTGCTGTCTACATCTGACAGATGAGTGACTTCCTCTTCACTATCTGTCATGCTGAGAAACGTGTAGGCCTCTTTACTACTGTACCTTCGATTTGCCATTTTGGGCTCTAAATTTAGTGATACACTAGTGAGACTCACAGGTAAAAAAGCTCCTGACTGTTAGCGACTGTATCAAAACGCTACCAAAAAACTGTTAGTGATCGCAGGGATCAGGCCTGTCTATGTGAATGCTGCAGTTATGTGTTTAGTGTTTTGTAAATGACAGTGATCGATCGATACTGCACTTGGGTGGGCTGGGCTGGGCGGAGGGGCAAAACGCAGGTGCTAGCAGGTATCTGGGCTGATCCTGCTAACACTGCGTTTTTGGGAACCCTAAACTGCTGGGGACGCTAGTATAGATCTGATCGGATCAGATATTGATCCGTTCAGATACTATACCACTAAGGGAGGTGTATGCTGAGTGCATGGGTGTTAGCAGTACTGGCACTAACCTGACGCTGCCTGGGGCAACGCAGACCCTAACTGTTCCTAAAACCTAACTTATATTACCCGCCGGGCGATTAGGGGGTTAAACCTTTATTAGGTAATAAACGGCAGGTGCCCTGACACTATAAAAAACAAACTAACTAACCAGCATCACCTGTAACAGTTATATGGTGATCACTGGTGAAAGGGTTAACTAGGGGGCAATCAGGGGGTTAAAACCTTTACTAGGTAGTATATGGAGGTACCTGACGCTATAAACACCTGACGGCGAACCTAAATACTTACCTGCCTAACTAGCGTCACCTGTGACACTAATACAGCGATCAGATAAACGATCGTTTAGTGACACTGGCGACGGGGGGTGATCAAGGGGTTAAAACTTTATTAGGGGGGTATCCTAGACCTAAAGGGGCCTAACACTAACTGTCCTACCACTTACAACTGTCACAAATGACACCAATGCAATAATCAGAAAAAACAAATAAAAAAAATGCTATTGGTGTCACTGTGACAGGGGGTACAGGGAGGTGATCGGGGGGTGATTGGGGGTTGAAAAGTGCTTAGAGTGTTCCACTGTACTTGTAGTGTTTGGTGCACTTACTTGATGTCTTCTCTCCTTGGAAGCCGGAACGAAAAGGCTTCACGAGGAGTGAAGAGCAGCAGCGGAAGATTCTCATTCGCCAGGAGCGATCGTTAGGGGGTGGCCATGAATCAGTGGCCTCTCCCTCAGCTCGGATCGCTCCTGGCGGTAATCCGACCGTCGCAGGAACCGGGGGGGGGGGGGGTCCGAACGTTTTTGGGATTTTTACTGGTTGTTTTTTTTTTTACTTTTCTTTATTGTTTTTTTTACAGTTTTTTGGGATTTTTACTGTTTTTTGGTTTTTTTACTAGTTGTTTTTTTTAACTGTTTTTGTGTTTTATTATCTGGTTTCTTGTGTTTTTTTAAGGCCGCGTACACACAAGCGGAATGTCCGACAGAAAAAGTCCAATGGAAGCTTTTCATCGTCTATTACGATCGTGTGTATGCCTCATCAGACTTTTTTTTTAGAAAATTCTGACGGACCTAGAAATGGAACATGTTCTAAATATTTCCGATGGAACTAATTCCTATCGGGAAAACTGATCGTCTGTGTGTTGTTCCGATGGACCAAAAACGACGCATGCTTTGAAGCAAGTACGGGAGAGAAGCTATTGGCTACTGGCTATTGAACTTCCTTTTTCTACGTGCTGTACGTCACCTCGTTCTGGACGGTCGGACTTTGGTTTGACCGTGTGTAGGCAAGACCACTTGAATGGAATTCCGTCGGAGTTCCGTCGGATAAACCTTCTGAGTTTATACCGACGGCAAAAACCGGTCGTGTGTACGCGCCATTACTGGTTTTTAGTTTTCTTACTGTTTTTTGTGGATTTTTTTTACTGCTTTTTTTTTGGGGGGGAGGGGGGTTTAGTGGTTTCTGTGCTTGTTTACTGGCTTTTTTTTGGGGGGGGGGGGTGGCGCCATTGCCTGGGAAGACCCGGAAGAACCTCCTCAAAAATCAAAATCAAAAACCTATTTCCCACTTCTCAAAAAAAACACAAATATTTTTCCCATAGAGGATGAGTGGAACAAAACTGATATAAAAGTTTTCTCTAGCCCGTTTATCCAAACTGTATCCACTGGCAGAATCGAATACTCAGTCCTTAAGTTCAATGCCTGTGGTTGATGCGGCTGTAGTGCGTCTAGCGAAAAATGTAACGTTGCCAACAGAGGATTCACCGTCATTCAAGGACCCCCTAGATAGACGTATCGATCTAGACCTCAAAAGGAACCATTTAGCGGCAGGGGCGGCTTGTAGACCACCCATTGAGCTGAAATCTGTTTCCAATGGCATCAGGTCCTGGATGGAAAATGTTGAGACAGCCCTGCACCAAGACATTCCCAAAGATGACATAATCAAAGCTCTGGAGGAGCTTAAGTTGGCGGTGGATTTCATAGGAGAAGCTGCGATTGACACAATCCGTTGTTCGGCCAATTCAATGCTGCACTCGGTTATGGCAAAAAGTGCCTTATGGCTAAAACCTTGGACAGCCGATATAGCAACAAAGCAGAATTGGAGCAAGATTCCCTTTAATGGAAAATCTTTGTTTGGCGAGAAACTCGACAAAGCAATCTCTCGAGTAACAGGGGGCAAATCTGGCTTACTTCCTCAGGACAGGAAGGTCCGGAGAACCAAAGCCTATTTATCCCGATTCCGGCAATCAAATTCTAGAGACTTCAGGCAGTCTCACCCCTTTAGGGACAACAAGAAATCGTGGAGAGGCACCCAGACTTCTTTTTTGGAAGCCAGAAAGAACAAGTCCCTCACCGCTCCCCAGGAGGGGACAAAGTCTTTTTGGCGCCAACGGGGCGGAGACGCCCCCAGTGGGAGCCCGGTTAAAACATTTTTTCCCCATCTGGACCTCTCAGTGTCAAGACCTATCAACGATCCGGTACTGTCACTTCTGGACTTCCTCTCAGTAGCCTCCTCACACGTCTTTCAAAGAAACACAGTTACCGGCCTTCCCACAGAAAGCACTGGCCCTAAACCAATTTATGGAGTCTCTGCAGCGTCAAGGGGCAGCAGTACCTGTTCCCCCATCAGAGCAATTTACAGGTTTTTATTCCACCCTTTTCCTGGTGCAGAAAAAAAAGGCGACTGGAGACCTGTAATAGATCTGAAAAAGCTAAATCAATACATCCATCTCGAAAGCTTCAAGATGGAGTCGCTCCAAATGATTTTCCAAACCATACAATCAGGAGATTGGTTAACATCGATAGACCTGCAGGATGCTTACCTCCACGTCCCTATTCTACCATCCTTCCAAAAATATTTAAGGTTCGCAGTGGGTCATGTCCACCTGCAATTTCAGGCTCTGCCCTTCGGGTGTTCACAAAAGTGTTGATATCTGTCTTGGCCCCTCAGAGAGAGGGGATTAAGAATTTATCACTATCTGGACGATATCCTCTTGCTGTCAAGCAACCTGAGCCAGCTTATAGCCCACAGAGAGATTCTTCTTCAGTTGTTGTCGGAGTTGGGGTGGTTGGTGAACCATAGAAAGAGCCAATTAGTTCCAACACAACAGATTATCTACCTAGGAGCAATGTTCGATGTCCAAGACCATACAGAGGTCCCATCTATCAGCCTCACAGTGTCTGAGCCTTATTGGCACGATGTCCTCGTGTATACCTCTAGTTCCACGGTCTTACTGGCACCTGAGATACTTCCAGATGGAATTCTTAACAATGGAGACGGCAACATCTTTCCCAGACAATCCGTTTAACAACGTTAATGAGCAGGAGTCTGCACTGGTGGACGAATCCAGAGAATCTCCCCTGGCCCCATCATTTGGGTTCCCACTCATGGACCACAATTACTTCAGATGCGAGTGGCCAGGGGTGGGGTGCCCATTCCAGAGAATTCCGGATTCAGGGAAGATGGTCCTTTCCCACCAGAGGGATAGTGTCCAACGTCCTAGAAATGAAGGCATAATTTCTAGCCTTAACCTCTTTTGCATCTCAGGTCAGGGGGCAGAGAGTACTTCTGCGTTTGGAGAACAAGGCTGCAGTCTCGTACCTTGAGAAGCAAGGGGGCACCCACAGCAAGACACTTCTGAGGGAAATGGAACCTGTAATGCTCTGAGCAGAGAGGAACCTGGTAGACATCAGGGCAGTATATCTTCCAGGCAAGATGAACACGGAGGCAGATGTCTTATCGAGGAGGTTTGGGGACAACAACGAATGGTCTCTCCATCCCCATGTGTTCAACCAAATATCCAATCTATGGCAGACCCCACAGGTGGATCTCTTTGCTACGCAGGAGAATTCCAAACTCAGGAGATTCTTCTCTCGCTTCTCACATCCACAAGTGGAGGGAGTAGATGCGCTATCTTGTCCTTGGACCTTCAAGACAGCTTACGCCTTTCCTCCTCGCCTACTCATAAGTTCCTCCTCAGACTCATGAGGGAACCAGTCCAAGTGCTAGCAGTGCTACCCTATTGGCCGAAGAGACCTTGGTTTCCACTAGCCATGCACTTCAGTGTGGATCCTCCGATCAGAATTCCCCCCTTCCGGCAGTTGTTGACCCAGGGCAGGCTGGCCAATCCAGACCCACAGAAGTTGGATCTTCATGTATGGAGGTTGAAAAGTAGGAGGTTTGAATCATTAGGCTGTTCCCAAGAGGTCATACCCACCCTGTTGAAAGCCAGAAAACCTACAACCAACACAATATATGCGAGGATTTGGGACAAGTTCTTATCCAACGCCACAGGAAAAGGGTTTGATCCTATCTCTCCTTCCACTGCTGATGTTCTGAGTTTTCTGCAAACTGGTCTCGATTTGGGGCTCAGCCAGAGTTCCCTTAAGGTACAAGTGCCCGCAATTTCTGCAGCAACTAACACCAGGTGGGCAGACCACCCTCTGGTGGTTGCATTCCTCAGGGGCGTATTGAAGATGCGTCCTCCATCCAGATGTTCCTTTCCAAAGTGGGATCTTCCTCTAATATTGGAAATCCTATCCACTCATCTGTTTGTGCCGGTTGAAGAGGTCTCAATTTGGAACTTAACTTTAAAAACAACTTTTCTGTTGGCTACTACATCCGGCAGGAGGATTTCAGAACTCCACTCTCTGGGCTTTGATAATGATCACATATCTTTTTGCCCAGATAGGGTAGAACTTCGCACTCTCAGAGGATTCACACCCAAGGTCACCTCAACTACAAACCTATCAGAACCATGGGTGCTACCAGTTTTTATGGACTCAGAATCGAACTCCTATCACGAGTTAGACATATCCAAAGTTCTCAGGGCCTACTTGGAAGCCACAGCAAGTTTCAGGAACACTGAAAGATTATTTATCATCCCATGGGGCAAGAACAGAGGAAAGGAAGCTTCTACCAGAACCTCGGCATCCTGGGTTGTCAAGCTAATCCAGAAAGCTTACAGGGTGAAAAACTTGGAACCTCCTTGGTGAATGCTCATTCAACAAGAGCAGTATCAGCTTCTTGGGCAGCGAGGGCAAATGTTTCTTTGGAAACAGTATGCAGGGCCGCCACTTGGTCTTCTCGACACACGTTCCTTAACCACTTGCTTACTTGGCACTTAAACCCCCCCCCCCCCCTCCTGTCCAGACCAATTTTCAGCTTTTAGCGCTGTCGCACTTTGAATGACAATTGCGTGGTCATACAACACTGTACCCAAATGACATTTTTTATCATTTTTTTCCCACAAATAGAACTTTCTTTTGATGGTATTTGATCACCTCTGCGGTTTTTAGTTTTTGTTAAAAATTAAAAAAGACAGAATTAAAAAAAAAAAAAAAAAAAATTATATTTTGTTATAAAATTTTGCAAACAGGTAATTTTTCTCCTTCGTTGATGTACGTTGATGAGGCAGCACTGATGGGCACCGATAGGTGGCAGTGATGGGCACTGATGGGTGGCAGTGATGGGCACTGATTTCTTAAACTGATGGCACCACTGCTAGGTGGCACTGATTGGCACCACTGGTGGGCATTGATAGGTGGCACTTGTGGGCATTGATAGGTGGCACTGCTGGGCACTGTGGGCACTGGCAGGTGGCAATGACAGATGGAACTTGCAGGCACAGATGAGGCATATGTGCCTCCTCCCTCTTTGGGACCGATGTCCCTTTGACATAAGCCGGTGATCGGCTTTTTTTTCCTCCTCGCGCTGTTAGCGCGAGGAGAAATTGAAACCGATCACCGAGCTTTTGTTTACATCATGTGATCAGCTGTCATTGGCTGACAGCTGATCACATGGTAAGGGGCCGGGACTGGCCCCTTACTCGGATCTGTGATCATCCGAGTCTCCGTGACTTGGTGATCACAGAGCGCACACCGCGCGCCCTGCAGGGTGCGCGCGGTGCACGTCCCATGACGGCCTCCCGGATATTGAGGTCCGCGCTGTGGCCGTCATTCGACTATACTTGTGTTTATTGATTGCCATTATAACTTTATTGTTATGAGCGGAAGTTCTTTTGTTACGCTAGTTATACCCGCCTCCCTTTTTTTTCCGATATAAACCCATAACTTAGTGACCAACGTACGCTTCCCTGAAGACGTTCACAACGAAACGTACGTCGGAGCGGTACGTGGTCACATGTCCCTTTTGCCTTCCAACATCCGGATCCTCTGGTTGTCCTTTTGTACGGGGTGGAACGCACGCCGAACATGATGCGACGCGACGGGTCTTTGACACCAATCTTACCCTGACATATGAGCAGCCCCAGTGTCGGGTAGGCACCTACAAATGTAAGCGGCCATTTGGCTATTCCAATGTTATTTTAACTTTTTAATAAATGGTTTTACGCTATGGAGACTCTGTTTGTTTGCCATATATCCTTATCTTGAACGAGTGGGACGGGAGGGATCCATGCCTAAAAGCACCATCCAGTTATCCAGCCTTCCATGTGAGCAGGCACAATCCTGCACAAGCGCTAGTGACTCTCTTTTTAAGTAAAGGGGTCATTGGTATCTGGTAAGCAGATATCTATTACTTCAAGGTGTATTCTCTCTTTTTTCTTTGGTGACGGAATTCCTTATACCAACGGCAAGAATTTGGCACATATTGGAAGATATCACTTCTGTTTGAAATTATTTACTGGATTGGGACAATTAATCACTACTATTGTCATCACTGTATTGTCTTTTTAGGTTATCAATTGTGATTGTCACTTTTTTATATCTATATCTTTTTATTTAATTAAGCACATTATTCTATTAAGATTTTTTTTTTGGTTTTGTGTTTTTTTCTTTTTACTCAAAACAATTTTCTGTAGCCTTTAGCGCCCCCTATCTATATATATATATATTGTCATTCGGCTATGGCCCGGACCTCAAGTGGTTAAACATTATCGTGTTGATCCTGGAGCTCTTACGACTGTAGAATTTGGGAGAAGAGCACTTCGTGCTGCTATGTCTGTATCTGATTTTTTTTTTTTTTTTCGTTAAAGCATTAAACCCACCCGTGTGAGCTAGTTATTTAATCACATGCATGCTGTCATGGAGGCACCAGGAAAACAGAAAAATTGTATCATACTTACTGTAATTTTCCTTTCATGGTGCCAATCCATGGCAGCATAAACTCCCACCCTCAGTATTCTATATTATGAAGAATGTTGGGGGAGGGACCATGCCCTTTAATTTATGCTATTCACTAGTCCTGAAGGCGAAGTAGAGGCGGAGCTCTATCACATGTATGCTGCCATGGACTGGCACCAGGAAAGGAAAGTTACGATAAGTATGATACAATTTTCCGTTTTTACTGGTTTTTGTATTTTTTTACTGTTTTTTGAGTTTTTATCTTTTTGTTTTTTTACTGGTTTTGTTTTTTATTTAACTATTTTTTGTTTTACTGGTTTTCGTGTTGGTTTACTGTTTTTTGGGTTTCCTACTGGTTTTGTTTTTACAGTTTTTTTTTTTTTTTTTTTTTTTTACAGGTTTTTGGGTTTTTTTAACGGTTTTGTTTTTTAACAGGTTTTTTTTACTGGCTTTTATGTTTTTGTTTTTTTACTGGTTGTGTTTTTTTTACTGGGTTTATTTTTTACTGGGTTCATTTTTTACTGGTTTTGTCATATTTTGTCATATAAAAAGCAAGCCCAGGAATAAGTGGGGCAGTTGGGGAGTGTGCCAATTGGAACACCAATTTTTGTGTTCTTTTTACTGTTTTTTTTTTTTTTTATATATTTTTACTGGTTTAGGGTTTTTTTTACTGTTTTTTTTTTACTGTTTTGGGGTTTTTTTTAATGTTTGGTTTTTTGTACTGTTTTCTGTTTGTTTTTTTGCTGGTTTTTGTGTTGTTTTTTTTACAGTTTTTACTAGTTTTTGGATTTTTTAATGGTTTTTGCTTTTTGACATTTTTTAGTTTTTTTACTGGCTTTTGTGTTTTTTTCTTTTTTTTACTGGTTGTACTTTTTTTTTTTTTTTTTTTTTTTACGGGGTTCATTTTTTACTGTTTTTGGTCATATAAAAAGCAAGCCCAGGAATAAGTGGGGCAGTTGGGGAGTGTGCCAACCGGAGCAACGATTTTTGTTTCTTTTGCAGTTTTTTTTTTTTGGGGGGGGGGGGGGGGGTATTGTTTCTGTGCTTGTTTACTGGCTTGGGGGGGAATTTACTGGCTTTTGTATTTTTTTTTTTTACTGGCTTTTGGGTTTCTTACTTTTTTTTTGTATTTTTTTTTTTTACTTTTTTTGGGCTCTTGTTTTTTTACTGGTTTGTCTTATTTTGCTGGGGTTTTTGTCTCATTTTACTGGTTTTGGGCTTTTGTTTACTGGTTTGTTTTATTTTGCTGTTTTTTTTTTTTACGGTGAGTTTTTACTGGTTTTGTTTTTGTTTATTTTTCACAGTTTATTTAATTTTTTTTTACTGGTTTCTCAGCGTAGAGGAGATCTCTCCATAAAGAGGGACCGGTCATTTCCTATTAGGGATAAAGGGATGTTTACATTCCTTGTAATAGGAATGAAAGAGATAGGTTCTCTTTTTTCATTCAGCCCACAGGCTGCAAAAAAATATAAAAACCCATTACAACATATGGCCAATTAGGACTAGCGATGTACTGGTATATTGCTGGACTTTGAGTGGTTATACCAGAATGATGCCTGCAGGTATTGGTATCATCTTGGTATTTTTTTTAACCGGTGTTGGCTTTCATGTAAAAGCAAAAGCAAACCTTATGCTATGTACACGCATTAGGATTTTCCGACAACAAAACCGTGGCTTTTTTTCCTGAAGGATGTTGGCTCAAACTTATCTTGCATACACACGGTCACACAAATGTTGTCGGAAATTCCGAACGTCAAGATCGCGGTGACGTACAACATGTACGACGAGCCGAGAAAAAGTTCAATAGCCAGTGCGGCGCTATTGCTCGATTCTGAGCATGCGTGGACTTGTGCGTCAGAATTGTGTACACACGCTCGGAATTTCTGACTAGTCTTGTTGTCCAAAAATTTGAGAACCTGCTCTCAAACATTTGATGTTTGTTTCCAAGAACAAACGTTCTATGGAGTCTACACACGGTCGGACTTTCCGACAACAAGCTCACATCCAACATTTGTTATTGGAAAATCCTATCGTGTGTACAATCCAGTAGGGTAATTAGCTGCTAGACTGATTTTACAAGCAGTGGAAGGAAACGTTCCCCACCCCCCCTTTTCTATGTTTTTCTCTGGCTCTACTGTCCCAACAGGGAACCCGAGAATGCAGCCGCTGGTTCCACCAGCTGACCATAGAGCTGATCAGAGACCAGGACAGCTCTAATCATCTCTATGGCCTAAGAAACCGGAAGCCACGTGCGTTCCATGACTTCGGTTTCACCGGTTATTAAGTGGGAAATCATCACAAACAAAAAAAAAAAAAAAAAAAAAAAGAAGGAGGAGCACTTGTCACCACCTATTGCTGCCATAGGGGAAAATTTAAATTTCCTGTGATAACAATACATTTAAACAAATAAAAACATAAATTTCATTGAAAAAATAAAAAAGCTAAATTAATAATTAAAAAAAATAAATTAAAAAGCACCCGTCCCCCTGATGCAAACATCGGTCTCGTGCCATATGTAAACAGCAATTGCACCATGCACGTGACGTATCACCGCGAACATCAGATCGAGGGCAGTAATCCTCCCCTGTAAATCTGAAGTGGTAACCTGTAAAGGCTTTTAAATATGTATATAGTTTGTCGCCGATGGACGTATTGTGTGCAACTTTAAAGCATGTCGTGTTTGGCCTAAGATCATCTTTTAGATTTCAAACATTTGGGAAATAGTGTATTTTGTGCATTAAAATTCAAAAAAAAATTTTCTTTCCCAAAAAATTATGTTTGGAAAAAAAACAAAAAAACAATAAAATTGCTGCGCAAATACTTTGTGCAAATTATATATATTATATATATATATTAATCGATTAGTTGTCGATTAATCGATTATATATTAGGGCTGAAACAACTAATCGATTAATCGACAACTAATCGATTAATAAATTAATCGATTACTATTTTCATAATCGATTAATCGGCCAGTAACATAACAGGGTTAAAAAAACTAAAATTAGCCCTTTATAGTACAAAAAGAGCAAATAATCGCTACTGTAACTATGCTTTTTTCAGCCGCTGCATATTTGGAAAGGGTCAGGGACTTTTTTTTTAACACAAAACTGTGCTTTTTTGGGTCAATATACTTCAATGGAGAATCTGCAGAAAAGCATGTAATGCGTTTTTGCAGCAATTTGTGTTTTTTAACCACATGCCGACCGGGCCATGGCCGAAAGACGGCCACAGCGCGGTCGGCTTATCCTGGGAGGGCGTCCATGGACGTCCTCCCAGAATACTGCTCTCGCGCGCCCCCTGGGGCGCGCACCCGAGAACTTCCGTGACCGCCGGGTCCAGAGGACCCGGCGCATCACGGATCACGGTGAACGGCCGCTAATCGCGGCCGTTTACCATGTGATCGCTCCGTCAAATGACGGAGCGATCACATGTAAACAAACCGGCGTCATGTCATGACGCCGGTTCCTCCCTCCCCTCTGTGTGCCGATCGGTACAGAGGGGGAGGGGCGGGGGAGGGATCGGATGGTAGCAGCGTTGTGGGCTGCATCTGTAGTGCTCACAACGCTGCTCTGTGACAAATACAGTCACATCAATCCATCCATCCATCCCACCATGATCAGCCATCCCTCCATTATATAATACCCCACAATACTCTGCAACACCCCACAATGCTCTGCAATACTCTGCAATACCCCACAATACTCTGCAATACCCCACAATACTCTGCAATACCCCACAATACTCTGCAATACCCCACAATACTCTGCAATACCCCACAATACTCTGCAATACCCCACAATACTCTGCAATACCCCACAATGCTCTGCAATACTCTGCACTACTCCGCAATACCCCACAGTACTCTGCAATACCCCACAATGCTCTGCAATACTCTGCACTACTCCGCAATACCCCACAATACTCTGCAATACCCCACAATGCTCTGCAATACCCCACAATACTCTGCAATACCCCACAATGCTCTGCAATACTCTGCAATACCCCACAATGCTCTGCAATACCCCACAATGCTCTGCAATACCCCACAATGCTCTGCAATACTCTGCACTACTCCGCAACACCCCACAATACTCTGCAATACCCCGCAATACCCCACAATACTCTGCAATACCCCACAATACTCTGCAATACCCCACAATACTCTGCAATACCCCACAATGCTCTGCAATACCCCACAATGCTCTGCAATACTCTGCACTACTCCGCAACACCCCACAATACTCTGCAATACCCCACAATGCTCTGCAATACCCCACAATGCTCTGCAATACCCCACAATGCTCTGCAATACTCTGCACTACTCCGCAACACCCCACAAAACTCTGCAATACCCCGCAATACTCTGCAATACCCCACAATACTCTGCAATACCCCACAATACTCTGCAATACCCCACAATACTGTGCAATACCCCACAATACTGTGCACTACTCCGCAACACCCCGCAATACTTTGCACTACTCTGTACTACTCCACAACACCCTGCAATACTCTGCAACACCCCGCAATAACTGTTTTTTTTCCCAAAAAAAAAAAGCGTTCAAAAAATTGCTGCGCAAATACCGTGCAAGATAAAAAGTTGCAACGACCGCCATTGTATTCTCTAGGGTCTTTGCTAAAAAAACATATATAATGTTTTGGGGTTCTATGTAATTTTTTAGCTAATAAATGATGATTTTTACATGTAGGAGAGAAATGTCAGAATTGGCCTGGGTGCTCCAGAACGCCTGGAGGTGCTCCCCTGCATGTTGGGCCTCTGTATGTGGCCACGCTGTGTAAAAGTCTCACACATGTGGTATCGCCGTACTCGGGAGTAATAGCAGAATGTGTTTTGGGGTGTAATTTGTGGTATGCATATGCGGTGTGTGAGAAATAACCTGCTAATATGACATTTTTGTGGAAAAAAAAAAAAAAAATCTTGATTTTGCAAAGAATCGTGGGAAAAAATGACAACTTCAAAAAACTCACCATGCCCCTTACTAAATACCTTGGAATGTCTTCTTTCCAAAAAGGGGTCATTTGGGGGGTATTTGTACTTTTCTGGCATGTTAAGGTCTCAAGAATATAGATAGGCCGTCAGTAATTCAGGTATGATCAATTTTCAGATATTGGCACCATAGCTTTTGGACTCTATAACTTTCACAAAGACCAAATAATTTACACCGATTTGTACTTATTTTTACCAAAGATATGTAGCAGTATAAATTGTGGCCAAAATTTACAAAGAAAAATTACTAAATTTGCAAAATTTTATAACAGAAACAAAGAAAATTTCATTTTTTTACCGAATTTTCAGTCTTTTTTCTTTTATAGCGCAAAAAATAAAAAACCCAACGGTGATTAAATACCACCAAAAGAAAGCTCTATTTGTGTGAAAAAAAGGACAGAAATTTCATATGGGTACAGTGTTGCATGACTGAGTAATTGTCATTCAAAATGTGAGAGCACCGAAAGCTGAAAATTGGTCTGGTTAGGAAGGGGGTTTAAGTGCCCAGTTGTCAAGTGGTTAATCTGCCCAACAACAAATTGTCCAAAAAAAAAGCAAAATCATGTGCGCAAAAAATCAAAACGCACAGCAAAAAGCACTGCAGAAATAGATCAAAAGCAAATTGCATAGGTGTGTACTGAGCCTTATGCTGGCCACATGGATCAATTTTCAGACGAGAATATTCATACGAAAAATCTTTGTACAGAGATGAAAGAATTTTTAATTTCATTAAATTTTCACTTGTATTACACATTCTGTTTTGAAAACGAATGTAATTTCTGAACGAAAACGACATACACTGTCTGAAAATTCCTTTCACCAAGAAGTTTTCTATTTCCAAATTTTCTCATTACTGTGGTTGAAAATGAACGTCGATTTGACCCCACTAACTATTAGAAAATCGAACAAACGTTCTTAAAAAGACACTTTTTTTGAAGGAAGACATTGTTTGTTTAAATTTTTTAAAAATTGATCACGGAGTCTGATATTTACCAGATTCACCCTTCAATATACTGTTAGAGGATATATACTATCTCTCCTCTAATAGTATATACAGTATCTCTCTTCTGTCTGTTATTCTCAGAGTGGATTAGATATTTTGCTCCCTAACCATATAGTTGGTTATTTATATTTACTACTACATAGAGATATTTAAGAATAAATTGCCTTTTTTTTAAACTTTACATATGAACTAAATTATACACCACACTTTTTTTAAAGGTTATTAACCGATTAATTGAAATAATAATCGGCCAACTAATCGATTAGATTATGAAAATAATCGTTAGTTGCAGCCCTAATTATATATATATATATATATATATATATATATATATATATATATATATATATATATATATATATATATATATATATATATATATATATATACACATATACACACACACACACACACACACACACACACACACACACACACACACACATATACATACACATATAGTTTTGGGGGTTCAAAGTAATTTTCTAGCAACAAAATAAATTCCCCCATGTAAACAAAAAGTGTCAGAAAGGACTTGGTGGTTCAAGTGATTGGAAGGGTGGGTGATGCGTGGCATAAGTTTCTAATGTTGGGCAAAAAATGCCAGGACAGTTCAAATGCCCCAAAAATGACCAGTTTTTGGAAAGTAGACACCCCAAACTATTTGCTGAGAGGCATGTTGAGTCCATGGAATATTTTGCCATAAGTGTCTGGAAAATTCCTTTTTTTTTGACAGCTGAGCAGAGAATTCTCTGCATTGAAAGAAAAATGGGGAAAATGCTTTGTTAAGATCGAGAGGGGGAAAAACAAAAAACAAAAAAAAACAAATAAATAAAATCTTGATTCTTAATGATTAATCATGCAGCTCTAGTGAGGAGTGCAATAAAAAAAATTTACGCCCTTAGAAATCCTGAAGGCAGTGTTTGGTTTTTGGGGTCCTTTGCGGCTAGACTCCCAAAAAGTCTCACATGTGGTATCCTCGTACTCGAGAGAACCAGAAGAATGTAATTTTGGAGTGTAATTTCACATATGCCCATGGCATGTTTGAGCAATAGATCATTCAAGTGACAACTGTAAAATATATATTTTGTCATTTTTCAATCTCTTGTGACAAAAAAAAATATTCAATGGGCTCAACATGCCTCTCAGCAAATTCCTTGGAGTGTCTACTTTCCAAAAAGGGGTAATATGGAGGGGTTTTGTACAGCCCTGCCACCTCAAGAAGTCACACTAAAAGCTGCATAAATTCCAGAAAATTTACTATAGTTTGTAGACGCTATAACTTTAGCGCGAACCAATAAATATACGCTTATTGAAATTTTTTTTACCCAAGACATGTGGCTGAATACATTTTGGCCTAAATGTATGACTAAAATTGAGTTTATTGGATTTTTTTTTCTAAATTTTCGTTTAGATCGCAAAAAAATAAAAATCCCAGGATGTGATCAAATACCACCAAAGAAAAAAAAAGATGCAAATTTTGTTTGCATACAGCATTGCATGACCGCGCAATTACCAGTTAAAGCAGCGCAGTGCAAAAAGTGCTCTGGTCATTAAGGGGGTAAATCTTTCCGGGGCTGAAGTGGTTAACAAAAAAAACCAACCCCCCCAATTTTTTTGCATAATGTGAAAGGAGTCACCACGAGGAGAGAGCTATCAGGAGAGCCGTCAACACCCTATAGGAACATATTTTAGAGACCAGACCATGCCTCCCTCATCATCAGCCAGAGGCTCCTGGCAGTCCACCCCTCATGGCGGCTCCTGGGTTGTTTGTCCAGATCCCTGCACCCCTTCCCGCAACGGCTGACATCCAGAGGCTTCAGAGTGGATTGGACTTCTCCTTGGTGGTCCCACTTTGAGCTGTGCCTGTCTTCTCGGATGTCTGAATTTAAGCTGTTTGGAATAAAACTGTGCTACACTATCGACGGCTTGGTGCCTAACGGACGTTTAGGAGCAGTTTGTCCAATTTTTCAACTGCTCCTGAACTCTCCTCTGTTATCTTATCAGTACACGTAGACAGGTTTGTTTATAGTCGTTTCTAGGCAGTTGCGTTGAGGCTTTTTTTTTTTAAACCCAAAAAAATGCATTCAGACGCTGAGTTTAGAGGCATATCAAGCGCCAAACGCTTTTTTTTTTTTAAACACTTCTAAGCGCAAATGCAGCTAAACGCGGCATGTAAACGCAGTAAAACACATGTTTTAAACGTGGGTTACCATCTGTCAAGTAAAATCGTTTAGGAGAGGTTGTAAAAATGTCCCGTGTACATGAAGCTTTAGTCCTTATCTCTGGAATCCTGCAGTACATATTGGGTTCTCACAACTATGACCCACGTTTGGTACAATCCACATTAACAATTTGTCATGTTAAAATCACCAACGCTCCATCAATAGATGGTACAAAATATCGGCATCTACCAAAAATCTAATTATCAGTATGGCTAGATTTTTAATCTCAAGTGAAGCGAGAGAGACTCCACCGCTCGGGTAGATCCAGACCGGAATAAATGAATCCTTAACTTCCAGGAAAGAAGAGCCCCAAGTGCTGGCCAATGCTGAAGCAGGCAGGAATGTGCGAAAAGATCTGGACAGCCGCACACCGGGAGAAATTACATGTGTCTTTATTGTAGAGCCTGGATCATGATGTACACAAGACACCACAGCAAGAAAGTACAGGAAAACAGCTGACACGTTTCACACTTATACTAAGTGCTTACTCATATTCATTACTTACTCAGCTATGAGTAAGCACTTAGTATAAGTGTGAAACGCGTCAACTGTTTTCCTGTAGTTTCTTGCTGTGGTGTCTTGTGTACGTCATGATCCAGGCTCTACAATAAAGACACATGTAATTTCTCCCGGTGTGCGGCTGTCCAGATCGTTTCGCACATTCCTGTATATTTCTATAATCTTCTAATCTCATAAAGAAAAAGTTAGGTGTCAGTTGTCAAATCAACTCTGACTTCACTGATCTTGAAAAAGTATCAAATCAGAACCTCCTTGTCTCAAGTGCATCCTGGGTCAATAACAAAATACAATGGCAGCTAACATATTTCTCCGTTTACATTGTTCCTCGTAGCTGAAAATGTACATGGATACGAAATGTAAACAAAAGACTGCAATGTAGTCTTCGCATTTCAAAAAGCAAAAGCATTTTAATGAAGCAAATAAGAACCCAATATTAACAAACCTATAGACCCAGACACCTCTCACCAGGTGCCCAAACAGAAAACAGGAAATACTTATTGGCAAACAGAATGCAAATTAACATATCGATAATAAAAAGGTAGAAATACATTCCTGAGCAGGACAATGCTTTCCCAAAACATTGTTTCCATATTGCCTAAATACATACATCACAGCCTCTCTCTAAGGAGTCCTCAAGAGAAGTATTGTGGACACCCGAGTATCTGAGGAGGTGACAAATTTGTCGGGACCCAAGAACTCTGGCCAAGGTTCCACAGGCAACCCTGAAACATAAATATTATAAATATCCCCTATGTCATCTCATCAATGATAACACACATGGCTGCATCTTTGTCTACTGGTGGCTCTTTGGCTGAACTGGCAGCCTCTGTGGGGGTGTCCTTCTGGTCAGAACATGGCTCCTCGATACATTCAGTCTTAACAGTGACATCGCCGTCAGGAAGGGGCAGATCATCAGGCAATGAAGCCAAACAGTTCTGGATCATCTCTACCACCCTTTCGAGATGTTTCTGAAACCTCTCGGCAGTCTCCAGACGCTGTCTTTTCTGCACCTCCATCATAACCCTTAGGGTCTCCCTGGCTTGGTGGGGTCGGTATTCGTTGATGAGGTGGTGCATGTGAACAAACAGTAGTTTCAGATCCTCCAGCTTCTCCTCTCTCTTTATACTTCCAGGACTTCGTATTAAGATGTCCAGTAAATCCAGGAAGTTAATTAGTATAGACATGTTGAGTCGTCTCAGTTCCTTTTTGTGGTCGAACTGTTGAGGGTGCAGCCGCTCGATGCCCTGGCTCTCCAGAGGGCGGATGATAATGTCATCGCACTGGAACTGGTTACCAAACATCATGTAGCTGTCCTTGATGGGTGGTGGTGGTTTAGGGACCAACCCCTTACGGACATTTTCATCAGTGAACTCTTTGATGTACTGCAGTGGTGGCGAAGGCATAGCACTCACTTGCTGAGGCTCCCCCATGGTAAAAAGTGAAATGACCTGGAAGAGAAAACAGAAATCAGATTCAAAGTAGAGCTGCACGATACTGGATAAAATGAGAATCACAACTTTTTTCCTTAGAATAAAGATCACGATTCTCTCATGATTCTCGTGGCGTAACATCTTTGACATTATACAAACAAATTGGGCTAACTTTACTGTTCAGTAAAAAAAAAAAAAAAAAACAAAAACAACTAAAAAGTGTATTTTTCCCCCAAAAATATTGCTTTTGAAAGACCACTGTGCAAATACAGTGCGACATAAAATATTACAACGACCACCATTTTATTCTCTAGGGTCTCTGCTAAAAATTGTATACAGTTATGCTCATAAGTTTACATACCCTGGCAGAATGAATGATTTCTTGGCCATTTTTCTGAGAATATGAATAACACAAAAAAACATCTTTCATTTATGGCTGAAGAGAGTTTCAGGACTCTGGACTCCTGACAGACCCTTGCATCTTTCATCCAGTGCTGCACTGATGTTTCTGGATTCTGAGTCATGGGGAAAGCAAAAGAATCGTCAAAGGACCTGCGGGAAAAGGTAGTTGAACTGTATAAAACAGGAAAGGGATATAAAAAGATCCAAGGAATTGAGAATACCAATCAGCAGTGTTCAAACTCTAATCAAGATGTGGAAAATGAGGGGTTCTGTTGAAACCAAACCACGGTCCGGTAGACCAGCTAAAATTTCAACCACAACTGCCAGGAAAATTGTTTGGGATGCAAAGTCATTTGGCATGATGAAACCAAAATTGAGCTTTTTGGCCACAACCATAAACACTACATTTGCCCTCAGAGAGTCCTGTATTTCACCTGAAGTTATTTGTAGGTTTTTCTTTGCATCCAGAACAAATTTCCCTGGCAGTTGTGGCTGAAATTTTAGATGGTCTACCTGACTGTGATTTGGTTTCAACAGAACCCCTCATTTTCCACTTCTTGATTAGAGTTTGAACACTGCTGATTGGTATTCTCAAATCCTTGGATCTTTTTATATCCCTTTCCTGTTTTATACAAATCCTTAGATCTTTTTATATCCCTTTCCTGTTTTATACAGTTCAACTACCTTTTCCCACAGATCCTTTGACAATTCTTTTGCTTTCCCCATGACTTAGAATCCAGAAACGTCAGTGCAGCACTGGATGAAAGATGCAAGGGTCTGTCAGGAGTCCAGAAAATCATTGACCTTTTATACACACACACCAATTACAAACAGATCACAGGTGAGGATGGTTACCTTTAATAGCCATTCAAACCCCTTTGTGTCAACTTGTGTGCATGTTATCAGGCCAAAATCACCAGGGTATGTAAACTTTTGATCAGGGTCATTTGGGTAGTTTCTGTTGTAATAAGTTAAAAAGAGTAAACCCAGTTGATTGATAATAAATGGCTTCAGCCAAACACTAACCATGAGTGAAAGAAAAGTTGATGTGTTATTCATATTCTCTAAAGAATGGCCAAGAAATCAAACTCTGCCAGGGTATGTAAACTTATGAGCACAACTAAAAAAGAGAGAATATATATATATATATATATATATATATATATATATATATATATATATATATATATATATATATATATATATATATATATATATATATATATATATACACATACACACACACACACACATACATATATACACACACACACACACACACTTTTAACATACCATCACCAGTCAGTGTCACCACCACACCAGTCAGATGACGCTGTAGTGCACTGGTGACCGTATGTTAAAAAAAAAAAAAAATTCTTAAATTTTCCAAAAAATTGTGGCATGTTACAACTTCAAAAAAAAATACCATGCCTCTTACTAAATACCTTGGACTGTCTACTTTCCAAAAAGGGGTCATTTGTACTATTCTGGTATTTTAGAGTCTCAAGAAAGGAGATAGGCCGTCAGTATATCAGGATTGATCAATTTTCAAACATATATCCCATAGTTTGTAGACGTTAAAACTTTTACACAAACCAATCAAAATACATTTATTGGCATTCTTATTTTCCACTAAATATATGTAGAATACATTTTGGGCTTAATTTATTAAGATATTTTATTGGCTATGTTTTATAAACAGAAAGTAGAGAATCTCTTTTCCTTTTAAAAAAAAAGTTTATAAGAAACAAAAAAGCCAGGTGATCAAATACCACCAAAAGAAAGCACCATTTGTGTGAAAATTATGATATAAATTTTGTTTGTGTACAGTATTGCACAAGCGCACAATTACCAGTTAAAGTAGCTCAGTGTCAAATAGCAAAAATGCTCTGGTCATGAAGGGGGGAAAACCTTCTGGAGATCAAGTGGAGCTCCACCCAGAAGGGGAAGCTCTGCCCTCCACTGGCATATTTGGCACTTTTTTTGGGGGGGGGAGGGGGGGTCTAGTTTTGACAGGTACCCACTGTGGTGATCTGACCCGGAAGTTCACCCCCCAAGTCACAGAAGACTGCAGGACCATTCACAAGGTCTTGTTTCCCTTACTGTAGATGGCGGTGCCTGCGCCCAAAGCCGGTTGAAGAATCGGTTCAGGTGAGGACAGTGCTGGATCCCTGGACAGGGAAGTGTCCTTATATTAAAAGTCAGCAACTGCAGTATTTGTAGCGGCTGACTTCTAATTTCTTTCTGAAGGAGCCTGGAGATCTGCTTTAAGTGCAGGCAGGAAAAAAAAAAGTCACCTCTCTCTTCACACTTCCTGCTGTGTCACCAGGACAGGAAGGAGACAAACTAGAACACCCTCCCCACTCTAACACTAGTTTGTGTAGAGTTCCTCTTTAAGGTGCCTAGAGAGTGTAACACACCTTGCTGACCATACACCACCCTATGGAGAGCCCATCGTATGTCTATAGACACCATCCTCCACTGGTAATTGCTATCAGTCGCCTATGACAAGCTGTGTGATCAGCATACATACTTCTAGGACCCTCTACCAGCAACAGGGCCAGCCGTACCCCTCCAGCCCCCAGGCTGAGCCCCGCACAGCTCTGCCGGTAACCCTCACACACAGGAATCTCTGTCACATTACCTGCAGCCCCCACAACACACACCCGCTCAGCTCCACTCTAAGCGGCGACACCTCCCCCGGACGTGACGTCTCTACCTCCTTCACGTTTTCACGCTGAAACACCGCCCCTTCTGGCCAAAGCGGTTTTGATTGGCTGTCGCGAACAAAGTGGCAGACGTGCGAGGAAGCGCTTCTGCGCAGCTATGAGTTTAGTTGTCACTAGAGAGCGCTGTAAGCACAGTAACGGACGGAGTTGCAGCGAGAGTGATAGGAGGGGAGGGATGTACTGGGCGGGGAGAAGTATTCGCTCCTCCTACACGTGTTACATGAGAGCCTGGAAGTGATACGCCTCACAATAAAACCTTAATAGGGGCACAGCGCCCCCCTATGGAATTGGTGAAGCTCCGTCCTAGCTAGGGTTGTCACCTTCCCAACCTGAACACTTGAGTGGCACAATGTATACCTCCCAACATTTTGAGATGGGAAGCAAATGTATGTAGGCATAGGACACGCCCCCTGGCACACCACCTTAACCACTTCAGCCCCGGAAGGTTTTACCCCCTTCCTGACCAGAGCACTTTTTACAATTCGGCACTGCGTCGCTTTAACTGCTAATTGCGCGGTCATGCAATGCTGTACCCAAACGAAATTTGCGTCCTTTTCTTCCCACAAATAGAGCTTTCTTTTGATGGTATTTGATCACCTCTGCCGTTTTTATTTTTTGCGCTATACGCGGAAAAAGACCGAAAATTTTGAAAAAAAATGATATTTTCTACTTTTTGTTCTAAAAAAAATCCAATAAACTCAATTTTAGTCATACATTTAGGCCAAAATGTATTCGGCCACATGTCTTTGGTAAAAAAAATGTCAATAAGTGTATATTTATTGGTTTGCGCAAAAGTTATAGCGTCTACAAACTAGGGTACATTTTCTGGAATTTACACAGCCTTTAATTTATGACTGCCTATGTCGTTTCTTGAGGTGCTAAAATGGCAGGGCAGTACAAAACCCCCACAAATGACCCCATTTTGGAAAGTAGACACCCCAAGGAATTTGCTGAGAGGCATGTTGAACCCATTGAATATTTATTTTTTTTGTCCCAAGTGATTGAATAATGACAAAAAAAAAAAAAAAAAAAAAAAATTACAAAAAGTTGTCACTAAATGATATATTGCTCACACAGGCCATGGGCATATGTGGAATTGCACCCCAAAATACATTTAGCTGCTTCTCCTGAGTACGGGGATACCACATGTGTGGGACTTTTTGGGAGCCTAGCCGCGTACGGGGCCCCGAAAACCAAGCAACGCCTTCAGGATTTCTAAGGGCGTACATTTTTGATTTTACTCCTCACTACCTATCACAGTTTTGAAGGCCATAAAATGCCCAGATGACATAAAACCCCCCCAAATGACCCCATTTTGGAAAGTAGACACCCCAAGCTATTTGCTTTGAGGCATGTTGAGTCCATGGAATGTTTTATATTTTGACACAAGTTGCGGGAAAGTGACAAATTTTTTTTTTTTTTTTTTTTTTTGCACAAAGTTGTCACTAAATGATATATTGCTCACACAGGCCATGGGCATATGTGGAATTGCACCCCAAAATACATTTAGCTGCTTCTCCTGAGTACGGGGATACCACATGTGTGGGACTTTTTAGGAGCCTAGCCGCGTACGGGACCCCGAAAACCAAGCACCGCCTTCAGGATTTCTAAGGGCGTACATTTTTGATTTTACTCCTCACTGCCTATCACAGTTTCGGAGGCCATGGAATGCCCAGGTGGCACAAACCCCCCCCAAATGACCCCATTTTGGAAAGTAGACACCCCAAGCTATTTGCTGAGAGGCATGGTGAGTATTTTGCAGCTCTCATTTGTTTTTGAAAATAAAGAAAGACGAGAAAAAAATTTTTTTTTTTTCTTTTTTCAATTTTCAAAACTTTGTGACAAAAAGTGAGGTCTGCAAAATACTCACTATACCTCTCATCAAAAAGCTTGGGGTGTCTACTTTCCAAAATGGGGTCATTTGGGGGGGTTTTGTGCCACCTGGGCATTCCATGGCCTCCGAAACTGTGATAGGCAGTGAAGAGTGAAATCAAAAATTTACGGCCTTAGAAAGCCTGAAGGCGGTGCTTGGTTTTCGGGGTCCCGTACGTGGCTAGGCTCCCAAAAAGTCCCACACATGTGGTATCCCCGTACTCAGGAGAAGCAACAGAATGTATTTTGGGGTGTAATTTCACATATTCCCATGGCATGTTTGAGCAATATATCATTTAGTGACAACTTTGCGCAAAAAAAAATAAAAAAAATAAAAAATTGTCTCTTTCCCGCAACTTGTGTCACAATATAAATTATTCCATGGACTCAACATGACTCTCAGCAAATAGCTTGGGGTGTCTACTTTCCAAAATGGGGTCATTTGGGGGGGGTTTGAACTGTCCTGGCATTTTATGCACAACATCTAGAAGCTTATGTCACACATCACCCACTCTTCTAACCACTTGAAGACAAAGCCCTTTCTGACACTTATTGTTTACATAAAAAAAAATTTTTTTTTGCAAGAAAATTACTTTGAACCCCCAAACATTATATATTTTTTTTAAAGCAAATGCCCTACAGATTAAAATGGTGGGTGTTTCATTTTTTTTTTTCACACAGTATTTGCGCAGCGATTTTTCAAACGCATTTTTTGGGGAAAAAACACACTTTTTTACATTTTAATGCACTAAAACACACTATATTGCCAAAATGTTTGATGAGATAAAAAAGATGATCTTAGGCCGAGTACATGGATACCAAACATGACATGCTTTAAAATTGCGCACAAACGTGCAGTGGCGACAAACTAAATACATTTTTAAAAGCCTTTAAAAGCCTTTACAGGTTACCACTTTAGATTTACAGAGGAGGTCTACTGCTAAACTTACTGCCCTCGATCTGACCTTCGCGGCGATACCTCACATGCATGGTGCAATTGCTGTTTACATTTGACGCCAGACCAACGCTTGCGTTCACCTTAGCGCGAGAGCAGGGGAGACAGGGGTGCTTTTTTTTTTTTCTTTATTATTATTATTTTTTTATCTTATTTTTAAACTGTTCCTTTCATTTTTTTTTTTTTAAATCATTTTTATTGTTATCTCAGGGAATATAAATATCCCCTATGATAGCAATAGGTAGTGACAGGTACTCTTTTTTGCAAAAATTGGGGTCTATTAGACCCTAGATTTCTCCTCTGCCCTCAAAGCATCTGATCACACCAAGATCGGTGTGATAAAATGCTTTCCCAATTTCCCAATGGCGCTGTTTACATCCGGCGAAATCTACGTCATAAAATGCTCGTAGCTTCCGGTTTCTTAGGTCATAGAGATGTTTGGAGCCACTCTGGTCTCTGATCAGCTCTATGGTCAGCTGGCTGAATCACCGGCTGCATTTTCAGGTTCCCTGTTGAGACAGGAGAGCCAGAGAAAAACACGGAAGATGTTGGGGGGGGGGGGCATTCCCTCCCACTGCTTGTAAAAACAGTCTAGAGGCTAATTAGCCACTAGGATTGCTTTTACATGAAAGCCGACCGCTGGCTGAAAAGAATGATACCAAGATGATACCTAAAGCTGCAGGCATCATTCTGGTATAACCACTCAAAGTCGTGAATGGCGTACCTGAAGACAAAAAAATGGTTAACAATGGTTAACAATAAAGCACAGTAAAGTGTAAATAATTACACACCTGAAAAACAAACATGATAAAACATAATAACAATAACAATAACAATAAAACATTGCAGAATAGAATACAGTAAAAAAGAGCAGAACAATAGAGAGAGAGAATAGAGAGAGAGAGAACAATAAAACAACAACTATTTTTTTTATTTCATATATTTTTTTTTTTTTTACACTTTTTTTGTAACTAACTTTTATAACGGTAACCGGTTCCAGGTTCGGGTCTCTCAAAATGCGATGGCATCTTGGGAGACCCTGTGAAAGTGCGCCTAGTCTGTGCAATGCTGTACCCTACGCTAATAGTCAACTAGTGCATGGTAGCGTTCAAAACATTCACCAATGCAAAGACCAGGATTGTCAGGACAGGAGGGACAATAATAGTGGGTGTCACGCCTATATCCGCGCTTGCTGCAGACACGACATCTTTTTTGGGGGGGTTCGTTGGGTAGGGGTACTCGGGAGGACATAAAAATGCCTCTCATGCAGCCGACTGCATTTGGTTGGGGATGTGAATGGGGGAAGTACGGGCGCTGCAGAAGCGGTGGGTTCCCAATTAGGATTGGCGAATGCAGCAGGAAGGGCACTATGGGCACGACGGGCCTGTGTTTGTCTTTTTGGTGGCAGCGGGACACTACTTGTGCTTGCCACCTCACCAGCTTGAACTGCACTTATGGGACTCGCCACGTCACCACGTGTTACTGCAGTGCTGGTTTGACTACGACCGGGGTGTACTAGGCCGCTGGCGCTTGCCAGTTCACCAAAACGCTACCAAAAAAACTGTTAGCGATCGCAGGGATCAGGCCTGACTCTGCGAACGCTGCAGTTATGCGTTTAGTATTTTGTAAGTGACAGTGATCGATCGATACTGCACTTGGGTGGGCTGGGCCGGGCTGGGCGGAGGGGCAAAACGCAGGTGCTAGCAGGTATCTGGGCTGATCCCGCTAACACTGCGTTTTTGGGAACCCTAAACTGCTGGGGACACTAGTATAGATCTAATCGGATCAGATATTGATCCGATCAGATACTATACCACTAAGGGAGGCGTACGGTGCGTGCGTGGGTGTTAGCGGTACTGGCGCTAATCTGACGCTGCCTGGGGCTGGTGCTTGCCAGTTCACCAAAACGCTACCAAAAAAACTGTTAGCGATCGCAGGGATCAGGCCTGACTCTGCGAACGCTGCAGTTATGCGTTTAGTGTTTTGTAAGTGACAGTGATCGATCGATACTGCACTTGGGTGGGCTGGGCGGAGGGGCAAAACGCAGGTGCTAGCGGGTATCTGGGCTGATCCCGCTAACACTGTGTTTTTGGGAACCCTAAACTGCTGGGGACGCTAGTATAGATCTGATCGGATCAGATATTGATCCGTTCAGATACTATACCACTAAGGGAGGCGTATGCTGCGTGCGTGGGTGTTAGCGGTACTGGCGCTAATCTGACGCTGCCTGGGGCGACGCATATCACCGCCGGGCGATCGGGGGGCTAAACCTTTATTCGGTAATAAACGGCGGGTGCCCTGACACTATAAAAAATAAACAAACTAACCAGCGTCACCCGTAACAGTTATACGGTGATCAGTGGTGAAAGGGTTAACTAGGGGGCAATCAAGGGGTTAAAACATTTATTAGGTAGTATATGGGGGTCCCTGTCGCTATAAAATGCTGACGGCGAACCTAAATATTTACGTTCCTAACTAGCGTCACCAGCGACACTAATACAGCGATCAGAAAAATGATCGCTTAGCGACACTGGTGAGGGGGGGTGATCAAGGGGTTAAAACTTTATTAGGGGGGGTTAGGGGGGTATCCTAGACCTAAAGGGGGGTAATACTCACTGCCCTAACACTAACTGTCACAAACTGACACTATGCAGTAATCAGAAAAAAAAAAAAAAAAAAATACTGCTAATGTCAGTTTGTGACAGGGGGGGGGGGGGGGTGATTGGGGGGGGATCGGGGGGGGATCGGGGGTGTAAAGTATGCCTGGCATGTTCTACTGTGTGTGTGAGTGTTGTGTGCACTTACATGTCATCTCCCCTCGGCGCTGGAACGGAAACTGCCAGACCGAGGAGAGATGACATCACATCCTCTGCCTGTGTGAAACGACACACAGGCAGAGGAGCATTCCCATTGGCTGGGAGCGATCGCGAGGGGGGGGGCCACGATCGGATGGTCTCCCCCTCGCCTCCCGACGCTCCCAGTCAGATGCCGACCGCCGATGGCACCGGGGGGGGGTCCGATCGGACCCCCCGCCCGCGGGAGGCAGATCACGTATGGGTACGTGATTTTGCCTGCCCGTGCCGCTCTGCCGCAGTATATATGCGGTAGGCGGTCGGCAAGTGGTTAAAGGAGAATTAACCCCCAAAAAAGGTTAATTTAACCCACAAGGGCTTTTTTTTTTACCACTACTATTCCTTTATATTGGCTTTTAAAATGTACAAATGCAGCAATTTAGAAATCAGATGAAAGGTTTAGCACTGGGAAATGCTTTTTGAAAGATAAAAAGTGCATTTTATATACATCTATATGTATCAGACCAAAATGAGGGACAAATGAGGAGGAATGAGGGACAGAGGGACATTGCTCCAAATCAGGGACAGTTGGGAGGTATGACAATGCACTGCACTTAACCACTTGACCTCTGGAAGGTTTACCCCCTTCATGACCAGGCCAGTTTTTGCGATACGGCACTGCATTACTTTAACTGACAATTGCACGGTCATGTGACACTGTACCTAAATAAAATTGATGTCCCTTTTTTCCACAAATAGAGCTTTCTTTTGGTGGGATTTGATCACCTCTGCATTTTTAATTTTTTGCGCTATAAACAAAAAAACGACAATAATGAAAAAAAAAAAAAGTTTTACTTTTTGCTATAAAACAGGGGTCGGCAAGGGGTCAAGCGGGGGCAAGGGGTCAAGCGCAGTCCACCTGTTGACCGCCTGCAGGTGACAGGTAGACCACAAACAGATTCCCGCGCCGCAACCCCGCCTTCTAGGTGCTAGGTCTCTCTCTCCGCCGTGCCTTCTAAGTCCCAGTCAGAGCTGTTGCAAGGATTTTTGACACCCTAGGTGAAACCTAATTTTGCCGCCCACATTGGCTCCACCCCTGACTCCACCCCCTTTGCCCTGCCCATGTGACAGGAGGCGGCACTAAACAGGAAGCATCGGCTCTGCTTCCTCTAGCGCTGGCTCCAGTGCTGCGCCTCTAATTACACTACTGGCCAGACGGAGCAGCTATTATCCCCCTGATGAAGTCACGTGACCCCTGTGTCAAACACAACGTAGGGGAGGGGCCAGGACGGAGTGAGCAGCACTGAGCATAGCTGGGAGAAGCGTATACTATAGTACATGCCGACCAGCGGTTTTTATGAAGCTTGTACTGAATGGTGCACTCACACACCAGGGAAATGTGAGTACCCCTGTGTGGGGAGTGGGTTTATGTTTAAATAAAGACATTCTTTACAGTATTACACTATACAGTCTCTCTTTATATTTATGGTTTGGAGCCTATGGAGCTGCACTGATCCAGGTTGGAGACCACATCTACTTAGCCATACAGAGCCCGGGGGTGGCTCCACAGCGTGGTTTGACACAGCTAAACACTGTGTCACACGCTCTAAGGTGAGCGCAATCACTTTGGGGGATCACCGAGGCACATCGTGGTATGGTTTTGTAACACTTGGATCAAGCACGCTGGATAACACTTAATGTGGACATTTAAAGTTATTTTTGGACACTAATATATGTACAACTTTTCTGGTTATTTTTGGACACTGATATATGCACTTTTTGGGCGATTTTTGCACAGATACTTTTATAGACTTATTCAATTTAGATATGGTTCACTTGGCACTTTTGTGTATTTTGCCTTTTGTTTACATTATAGTATATGCATGTTGCACCCTATAAGAATTATTACACGTTTTTTATGAATTTATATACCGTATATACTCGAGTATAAGTCGTTCCGAGTATAAGTCGAGGCCCTAATTTACCACAAAAAAATGGGAAAAACGTATTGACCCGAGTATAAGACGAGGGTGAGAAATGCACAGCTACTGTAAGTGGAAAAGAGGGTCAACAATGCCCATTTGCAGCATCACTGTGCCCATTTGCATGCCTCACTGTGCCCATTTGCAGCCATAGGTCCCCTGAACTTCAAACTCGGTAGTTAAGGGTTCCTAGATGCCCCCTAGCTGCAGCCAAAATTTGGGGTCTCTGAACCCAAAGGGTCCCGAAATGACATTGGTGCAGATAGACACAGTTGACCAAATGTGGGGCCCCGTATCTCGGGGCCACTTAGTGATAAGAACCCCAAATTTGGTGTGCAAACCCAGTGGAACTAGCACCATAAAATTTCCAAAGCTGGGGTTTCTAGCACCAAGTGGCCCCGAGATACAGGGCCCCAAAAATCAGTTCAGAAAATGTCAAGCACTTTTATGCAGCAGAGAATGACATTTTCCGAACCAGTTTTGGGGCCCCATATCTCAGGGCCACTTGGTGCTAGGAACCCCAGCTTTGGATATGTTAGGATACCAGTTCCACTGGGTTTGCACACCAAATTTGGGGTTTCTAGCACCAAGTGGCCCTGAGATACGGGGCCCCAAATTCGGTTCGGAAAATGAAATTTTTTGCTGCAGAAAAGTGCTTGACTCGAGTATAAGTCGAGGGGGGCACTTTCAGCACAAAAAAATGTGCTGAAAAATTCGACTTATACTCGAGTATATACGGTATACATTATGTATCCATATTTATTTGCACAGTACATTTGTGTGTGATTTCATGATTGCATGTTGGAAGACTCATATTTAATTTATGTGCACATTGCACTTTTGTGCAATTGTGTGTTAATACTTTTTATAATCCTTTAGTTATATATTTTTTTGGTATTATAGTCACGTTGAGAAGTTCACATGATAATGGGATTTATTCTAGCGCAGCGCAACCTTGTTCTATACCAGACGGAGCAGCTGCCTGAGACTGAGTTAGTTACATGCTGCAGCCTGCAGAGCATGCAGACATGGAGGGAAATCAGCGGCCGGGCGCCCCTAGGCAGCAGTAGTGCGGCTGCCTAGTTTGCCTAGTGGTAGCACTGGCCCTGGTCCTGGTTTCTCTCTCCCTCCCGCCTCTAGCCTCCTTCAAGGTTCCGCCGCGCCTTCTAAGTCCCGGTTTCTCTCTCCCTCCCGCCTCTAGCCTCCTTCGAGGTTCTGTCACACCTTCTAAGTCCTGATCCCGGTCATTTCTCTCCCTCCTGCCTCTGCCGTTGTTATCAGTGAACAGCGGAGACTGGGAGGAAGCACAGCTCAGGACTGAGGGTGGGGGGAGGAGCCAGCCAGATTAACTTTTTTTAGTTAAACCGCTGGTGATTGGTTGCTAGACACAGGGTAAGTAACCAATAACCAGCTTGCTAATATAAAAATTGACTCTGCCAGCTCCATAGCTCCCAACTGTGCCTGATTTCGAGGGACTGTCTTTGATTTGTATGTCCCGCTTTCCTTCTCATTTGTCCCTTATTTTGGTCTGAGCTACTGTGTTTCCCCAAAAGTAAGACCTACCCCAAACATAAGACCTACCCCATGTAGCGGGGACCTACTTTTAGGTATGTGACCTCTTTGCTAGCTTATGGTTTCAGGTAAATTTAGGTAGGTTTGTGCCATTGCAGCAGGCCTGTTTGTTCATTTGGGATTTGGCAGGTGGTTTGTATGCGAGTCTCTGCCAATCATTAATTTGTTTGGTAATGCCCCGGGACTCTCATATAAAAGCCGGGTCACATGGTCAGTGAGGAGTTTTCCTGTTCGAGCTTGGAGAAGCCCAGCTTGGTTCCTGGAGGAGAGAGGTTCCCCCTCCGGCGAGCCAACGGAGCCCCCCCCCCTGCGAGGAGGGTGAAGAACCGGCACCCGTAGAGGAGTAGATGACACCGTACAGCATGTAGTCGCTGGTGTCATTGGCTACCCCTGTGGGGAAGGGAGCGTGCCAGAAAAGCGGAAAGGGAACAAAGAATCATTGCGGAAGAAGTAGCAACAAAGCGTAAGGAAACTGGGCAATCGATCGTTTCTGAGTGGCACATGGACTATTGATCACATGAGTGAAAGTCCAAGGGAAGGGTACTGACAGAGGCTGAGGGATGTTGGTACGCAAGTCAGTGAGACAGGCGGTGATGGCCTGTGACTTTGGGTTCAGCAATGCCCCGGGATTCCAATCAGTCAAGCGGGAGGAGTTATTCAGAGTGACTTTTCTTTAGCTCAACTTGGAAGTACCATGCAGATGGGAAGTAGTGGTAAAAAGGTAGCGGTAAAGCTGCAAGCACACATATAGAGATACAGACTGTTCTTGAAAAGTTCTGCAGATGAAGAAGTTATTCAGAGTGACTCTTTATCAAATATTCTCTATCAAATCTACTTCCATCTTCCCTGATTGAAGAAATCGCATAAAGTGATTTCTTATTATCCGCAATGATTCTAGGTCCTTGTATGAGAGGCAGTGAAAAGATGATAAAGCAACAAAAGAGCATCTCAAAAGAAACCCTTCTCCTATCCCAGTTCATGTTACTTAATAAAGCAAGAGAAAAATGCAATATGGACTGTTTCTGATTTTTTTGGCTGCGATGGGTCAGGTGGTAAACGTGAATTACGGATATAATAATTAATCAGCCGCTCATTCGGGGGTAAGCACTACACCCGATTTTCCAGGAGTGCTGCAAAATAAGCCCTAGTTTAGGGTGGTTGTGGGCTACTGGAGTCCTCTCTATTGCTGCTGGAGTCCTCCTCTTCTCTCAGCTGTCAGCGGGGAATTTCGCCCGCCCCCCGCAAGGCTCAGAGGGGTAGAAGAGCTCAGGCGGGTCACAAAAGCGCAGATCTGCACTCAGCTGATCCCCGCTGCTCTCCTCTTCTACCAGCTGTCATTAGGGGATCTCGGGCTCCCCTCCCTCTGCAGTGCTTGTGCCAGGGAAGACCAATCAGGCGAGTCACGGAAGCGCCGAGTGGCACTGTGGGAAGGTATGTGACATGTTTGGATTGCAGAGACACATACCTTTTGCATTATATTCTGCTGTGGTGGCGAGGATTCTGGCAGTTTGCAAGCACTTTTACGCTGTTCACACTGGGGATTAAATTGCAAGCCCTACCCCAAAAATAAGCCTTACTGTGTTTTTGGTTGCAGAAATTAATATAAGAACCAGGCTTATTTTCGGGGAAACATGGTATATAGTTGTATATGAAATGCACTTTTTATCTTTCAAAACGTGTTTCCCAGTGCTAAACCTTTCACCCAATTTCTACATTTGCAAATTTCAAAACCAGTATAAAGGAATAATAGTAGTAAAAAAAGCACCTCTGGGTTAACTAATCTTTTTTTTTTTAGTATAATTCTCCTTTATGGAGGCGTGACAGGGGGTGTGTCTTATGACTACATACTATTGCTAATAGGTGTCCCTCGTTCCCATCTCAAAAAGTTGGGAGGAATGCAGCTCCCACCCTCTGTCCAGAACTGTGCTGCCTCTTGGTCTCCCCTGTGGAAATCGGAAGACTGCTTTGGGAGGGAAGGGGGGCCAGAGGTTACTGCTATAGGGGGAAGGGAGGGGGCAGAAGACACATGTTTGTGTGTGTGTGTGTGTGTGTGTGGGGGGGGGGGTGATGTGAAGGGGGCAGAGGACACTGCTATGGGGGTGACCCTGCCCATACAAGTTTCATCTACCACCCTTCACATCACCCCCCCTCATGAACCCTGAGCCTAATACACTCCTTGACCCTAAATTCTAAGCGCAATGCACTCCTGAACCCTGCATTCTGGCCGTAATGCACTCCTTAAGCCTGCATACTGAGCACAGCGCACTCCTGATCCCCGCATTCTGAGCGCAATACACTCATGATCCCTGCATTCTGAATGTAATGCACTGGTGAACCCTGCATTCTCTGCATAACCCACTCCTAAACTCTGCACTCTCTTGTAATATTTATTACAATTAGTAATATTTAGTACTGGCCTCAGCTTACTCACAATGGTCTCCGGTAGCAAGGTGGATGGTCCTATAGTGGTGACAGCTTTCCTTCTACCTCCGACCACGACTGATTCCCCGGCCGGTGGAATCGTTACTTCTGGTTGGACTAGCAGCCTGCAGTCCCAACCCTGCTTTCCTGCTTCTGGATAGGCCCTCAGACAGCCTAGCAGCCAGATGTCCCCGGAATAGGCCTTGGGTTTTCGGCCTAGCAGCCCAGGGCAATACAACACACGTCCACCCAGACAGCCATCCAGGTGGCACAGAACCTCAATCACCTGACTCCACCCAAATAAATAGGTTCTCCCAGCAGGCCAAGGGACCCAAGAAAATCCCTGTACATTGGCTGAGACACCTCATTCATTCCTAATCTGTCTTAGCAATGCCCTTGTGTTATCTAAAGTCACCAGATACACGGCCTCCTAGCGACAGAAGAGAGAAGTGCAGCAATTCCAGAATTAGGGCGAAATCAATTGATCTCCTAACAATTGGCCAAGGCAACTTTCACTTGGCAAATAAATTTAATAGCAACCCTGCCTAAACAGCAGGGCGCTACATCTATTTTTGTTCTGAGTAAAAATATTTTAGCGAAAAAAAAAAAAGGGCAGTCTTACGGTCTTTTTTTTTTTTGGGGGGGGGGGGGGCGTGATCTTTATCAGTGTTGTTTAAGTAGATCTCCATCTCTCGAAGGTTGCCTACATCTGCTATGAAACATACCCAATAAAAAATGTAAAAAATCAAATTTCTTTCATCAGTTTAGGAAAAAATGTATTCTGCTACATATTTTTAGTAACAAAAAATCCCAATAAGCATAAATTTATTGGTTTGTGCAAAAGGTATAGCGTCTACAAACTATGGGATATATTTATGGAACTCACTTTCATGGATTCTGCCTACTTTTAAACGGAGAAAGTATTTACTAAAGCACTCAGTCAACAAATAGTAGACATGTGCAAAACGTAAAAATTTGTTTAGTTTAGTTTCATATAGATTTGTTATTGTTTTGTTACTAATTACATTTATGGAATCTGTTTAGTTTGGTTTCGGAATAAGCTTAGTTTAATTTTCGTTAAATTTCATTTAGTTTTCGTCAAAATTTGTTTCATTTATTCATTTTCTAATGAATTCCAACTTTTCAGAATGATCAGAATTCGGATTGGTCGAAAAACGATCGACTGATTCGAATTCTGTGTGAAGAAATAGCTGGTTGTTAGGCAGTGGGCCGGGAAGCCGGCTGCCCATGTCCTTAAAGCGGAGGTTCGCTGAAAAAAAAATATTAAAAGCCAGCAGCTACAAATACTGCAGGTGCTGACTTTTAATATATGGACACTCAGAGGCAGCTCTCTAATTAGGCAAATTAGGCGGTCGCCTAAGGCCTCGCACTCACAGGGGCCTTGCGGCCGCCTAATTTACCTGTTCTCAATCACTGAAGTTGACGCCGGCGGCTCCGCCTACCCCCACTGGGACTCTGTGGCTTAGGAGCTGACGGACAAATCAGATACTGCCCGCAGCCTGAGGAATAGCGGCCTCATCACGGAGCGTCCCAGTCCGTGGGGCCTCATGTGTAAGTTTTGCCTAAGGCCTCACAAAGCCTAGAGCCGCCTCTGTGGACACTTACCTGTCCAGGGAGCCCGCGGTGTCGGCAGACGAAGCCGATCCATCCTTTGGCTCTCGGCTGCTGCCGCCGCCATCCTCGGTAAGGGAATAAGGAAGTGAAGCCGTGCGGCTTCATATCCTGGTTCCCTACTGCGCATGCGCGAGTCGCGCTACGCATCCTCTCAGGTCCCTGCTGTATTCTGTGTCTCACAGAATACAGCGGTGGAGGAGGACAGAGAAGGCGGCGGAAGTGGCGTAGGTCACCGCAATCACTGCGGTGATCTATGCCGGGAAGTGGGAGCAAATACCTGTATTAGACAGGTATCTGCTCCCTCCTCCCCCCTGAAAGGTGACACCGGAGGGGGGGAGGAATCCAAAAAGCAGAAGTTCCATTTTTGGGTGGAACTCCATTTTAACAATCATGAGTCATCATCTGTCAGCTGGCTTCCCCACTGACTGACGAATATAAAGATAAAGAATGCCAGCAATTGCCTGGCAATAGAAAAATGTTTAAAAAAATGGCGTAGAGCCCCCCCCCCCCCCAGTCCATACCAGGCCCTTCGGGTCTGGTATGGATTTTAAGAGGAACCCCACGCCAAAATAAATACAAATAAAACGGTGTGGGATCCTCCCCATAATCGAAAAATAGAAGGGACTTTTTTAAGTGAATGTAAACGATCACATTGTAAGACAACCCATTCAGTTTAAAATAGAAATAAAAGGCAAAACATTTTTGTATAGATGTAAAACAAATGTAAATACCTTTTTCCCTTTTTTATAAGTGATCACATTCCCTCTGTTCTCAGTATTATAAGAGCTGGGGGGAGGAGAAGCAGCAGCACACTGAGCTTCCCAGTGAATGGCTGTGCAGTGGGGGCGGTGTCAGGACAAGTCTGATTAATGGAGGAGAGCACACTGAGTTCCCACCATAGCTAGAGAACTGACCAGGCTGTGCTCACCTGCTTAGTGTGGCCATTTTTTAATAGGAAAGCAGAGGGACTGGCAGGAACACCAGCAATTTCACACAAAGAAACAATACAAAGAACAGGATAATTTCTCATACAAGTACATGGCACAGCAGCTACATATCAGGAATATGAAATGTTGGGGTAACAAACGCTTTAAGAACACGTACCTGAACAGAACATTTACTTTTTTTATACCAGAGTTTAGTGTCACTTTAACATTTTGCAAGAAAGGAGCGTGATTAGCCAGCTATAAGGGGAGGATAAGGCTGTATTTTTTATTTTTTTAACATCTTGCAAAAAAGAGTGTGATTGGCCAACTATAAGCAGGAAGTTGGGTATTTTATTTAATCATTAGGGGTTTGTTCACACTGTCCACACATCAAACAGGAGTGGTTTAGTGTGCGGGCAGCTGTTCGTTCCGGTCACAGTGAGCCAGCGGTAGGAGGCGGAGTGATGCACGCTTCAGCGCATCACACGTTTCCCTTTTCTTTTTTTTTTTTTGTGTGAACTTTATGTGAAGTACACAAAGTGACACATCATTCATGTCACCATAGAGCAGTGCAGTGTGTTGAGCTGCTGTACAGTGACATGCAGTGCCTTCCTATGCACTACAATACAATGCAACATGGGGTGGTTGGCGCTACCTAAGAAAACCTAAATACTGCTGTATATTAGGAAAAAACCACAAGAGGTATTTTAATGTAATAGAGAATTACACACCAGTACCCATACCATCTCAATCAATATGTGAGATATTATTCCACAGTGACTGGTGTGGAATAGGTGTGGAGAAGCCCCTAGATACCTAAGCTAAAATTTGTTAAGTGTGTAGTAATGTGTGGTAAAGGAAAGACTGGTATACATATAAGCTGCCTGTATAAGTACAATATGTAGACAGAGAGACCTCAATATATATGTACTGGTATATACTGTCACGTCTACATAAATAAATACATAGGTCAAACACAAACAATCAGCCAAGCAGGTACAATACAAATCAGACAGTGAGGCTTGAAACCGACGTAGGCTGTTATAAGCAAATCAGATTGGTATATAATAGTCCCATAGGCATTTATCTGCATCAAACTAGAACATCATCAGGGTGACTTTAGTGCTTAAAGATGTTTCCAGGTGACTTCTGTGCTCCCCGTTCAGACTTCCTACTCACCGACTCCAAGCACCCCTACAAAAGTAATAGGCATGTAGTGCTTTATATGGAGGTCACTGCTCCCTGTTGTCTGCGATGGATGCCCCGGATGTGTCCTGGTTGGTTAGTAGATGCTGTTGTGCCCTTTGAAGCAGCATCTCAGTCCAGAAAGTAAATGTTGTATGTTGCAAAAAAATGATGGTGCAATCCTTTTGTTGGGAAGAAATGGCTGCTCCTTTCACCTGGTGATATGAAACTTCCTTGTTGTGCACGCTGATGTCACAAGGCCCCGCCCCTGACGTGTTTTGTCACACGCAACGTGACTTCTTCAAAGAGAATGGTACCCAGTGACATTCCAGGGCTTTATATATTAAATGGCTAATGAATTGGTTCGGGCGCCATTTTCTTGTGGCCCGCCACTACTTCCCATAGACTACTATGCGGGCGCCATTTTATCATAGTCCTACCATAGCAAAAGGCAGCAAGGGAGAAAGCCACTACTTATAAATTTCATACTGGAACACTGGAAGTAAGATGTAAAAATGTTCAGTGCAGGCTATTGCTGATACAAGCTACATAAGACTACAGAGGGAGTAATATGTACATTTAGGGCCAGTTCGCACCACATGCAGTTCAGTGCTTTTTTTTCTGCATCAAAAAGCAGGGAAAGTAGGTTATATGGTTTTCAATGGCATAATTCAAACCAGTGCAGTCAGTTCCAGAAAAAAAGTAGAACATGCTGCATTTTTCCTGCATTGGACTGTACTGAAACACTGTAAAATGCTTAAAAAACGCACTGGAACCCACATGTCCTTATTTAAGGTTAAGAAAAAGGAGGGAGGAAAAATGCACTGGACTGCATCAAAAACGCACTGGACTGCATCAAAAACGCGCATGCAGAAAAGCCTCTGGAACGTATTCAGACTGCGTTTCAAGGGTGTGAACTGGGCCTAAAAATGAAAAATAAAAAATAAAGATAAGGGGTCAGCATGCACCCAGTACATAATAGATAGTGAAAAGGTAGATACGGGCACCATGTTTTTGTAGCCCGCCTCCTATTCACATACATTAAAATGGGGACTCCAATTAGTACTAGTCCTAACATGCAGAAGTATGCGGGCACTAGCAATGGCCAAGGCATAAATAAAAGGTGGATAGAAATGGTAAGTAATAAGCAAAAGGGAAAACTAAGAATTAATAATCTCAAATATTGTGAGCATTTTTATAGTACTAAAAAAAAAGGTGATACTATACCAATATCCAAGTGTCAGTCTGGGACATTAGATACTGATTAACCTCCCTGGCGGTATGATTATGTCGGATTTTAGGTGCTGAAAGCGGTACAATTATTTTGCATGGAAATTTGCCGTTTTATATTGTAGGCCTGTAATTCTTAGGAATAACTCACTTAAATCTGTCGTCTAGTACAGTGGTCCCCAACCTTTTTGGCACCGGGGACCGGCTGCGTGAAAGAAAATTCTGCCAAGGCCCGGCAAGGAAGGGGGGCAATGTACGCACATGCGCGGGGGGGGGGAGGGGCTAAGTGAATTTCATGGGCAATTTATCGGGGCAATAGCTGGTGTTCTGCTGTTGGTACTTCAATCATCACGGCACCATGGTTGGTATGGTGTCAGAATGAATGAAGCGCATTATTTCTTATATTACATTGTAATATAAATTAAATAGTTCAACTCACCATAATGCAGAATCAGTTGGAGCCCTGAGTGTGTCACTTTCCACGTCGCCTTCCATCAGATGAGGAATGCCACTTGCCGCGCTGCCTGCCACCAGATGAGGAATGCCACTTGCCATGCTTGCCTGCCACCAGTTGAGGAATGCCACTTGCCACGTCACCTGCCTGTGCCACCAGTTGAGGAATACCACTTGCCACGTCACCTGCCTGTGCCACCAGATGAGGAATGCCACTTGCCACGTCACCTGCCTGTGCCACCAGATGAGGAATGCCACTTGCCACACTGCCTGCCACCAAATGAGGAATGCCACTTGCTGCGCTGCCTGCCACCAGATGAGGAATGCCACTTGCCACGCTTGCCTGCCACCAGTTGAGGAATGCCACTTGCCACGTCACCTGCCTGTGCCACCAGATGAGGAATGCCACTTGCCACCAAATGAGGAATGCCACTTGCCACGCTTGCCTGCCACCAGTTGAGGAATGCCATTTGCCACATCACCTGCCTGTGCCACCAGATGAGAATGCCACTTGCCATGCTGCCTGCCACCAAATGAGGAATGCCACTTGCCACATCACCTGCCTGTGCCACCAGATGAGGAACGACACTTGCTATGCTGCCTGCCACCAAATTATTATTATTATACAGGATTTATATAGTGCCGACAGTTTACGCAGTGCTTTACAACATTAGGGCAGACAGTACAAGGACAATACAATTCAATACAGGAGGAATCAGAGGGCCCTGCTCGTTAGAGCTTACAATCTAGGAGGGAAAATCAGGAATGCCACTTGCCATGTCACCTGCCTGTGCCACCAGATGAGGAATGCCACTTGCCACATCACCTGCCAGTGCCACCAGATGAGGATTTTCACTGCATTGGTGACACTGGTTCAGTGATCGTTCTTGAGTGAGGGCAGGAGAGCAGAGATGCGTGGCGGGCGGTGAGAGATGATGTCATCTCTCTGCTCCTCGCCGCACCTCCGACATTATGTATGCTGTGAGGGCAGAAGAGCGGTAATGCTAGGTGGGCAGGGAGAGATGATGTCATCTCTCTGCTCCCCGCCGCACCGCCGACATTCCTCACGCTGTGAGGGCAGAAGAGCGGTGATGCTAAATGGGCAGAGAGAGATGTTATCTCTGCTCGCCAGCCCGCTTCCCTCACGGTGACTCAAAATGTCATGCCGCCTGCCGCGGCACGGCTGCAAAGATGTCACGGCCCGGTAGTGGGCCACGGCCCGGGGGTTGACGACCCCTGGTCTAGTAGACATCCCGGGTATGATAAAGTTTGAAACACAAAATCATAAATTATAATATAATAAATAACTATAAATAATAACAAATAATATATCATAATAATACATTTTATTCAATACATTTTAGTCAATAATATAATCAAATCAAAAACACTGAATTTTTTTTGGACCAAGCAAGGGTGCAATATTACTAGTCATATTGCTTCAGTAAACATCCCGGGTATGGTAAATTTTGAAACATGGGACTGCACAAAGTCCAACGTCACAATCAGGACAATAGAACCTGGTTTGCTTTTGGATTTTCCTTTCAGTGTCATCACGCTTTGAGCAACAAACTACGCACATCCTTGTGGGTGCTGCCTTTTTTTCAGTTGGTGGGATGTGGTCCATAAAGTGACGACCAGTCAGGCGTTCCGGGTTGACAACACCAGCAGCACGACGTCCAGCTCTGTTTGCAGCCGTTGGTGCTTGGTGGTTCAGAAAGATACGTTCTGCAACTTTCCTAACGAAGTCAGCATGAACCACAGGCTTGTCACCCTTTTTTTTTTAGTAGAATGAAGGCATCCCATAGGCATTGCTCAAGAAGATGCCTGAAGATCTTCTTATAATACTTTTTTTGTTGTTTTCTCATGGCTGGATAAAATGTCATTGCCTGGTCGGCTCTCCCATGGTGTTGTTGTAGTCTATAACCACTTGTGGTTTCATGATGTCTATCCCACCTTTTATGTGTACCATGACAGCGGAGGTGTTATGGATTGTACTCATTAGGCACACATCTTTTTTGTCACGCCATCGCAGTGCCATCATTTTGCCTTTCTGCCAGGCAACCATTTCTCCCGTCTTGAGCTTCTTATTGCCAAAGTTTGGCAGCATGTCACGCCGGTTAGCCCTAATGGTTTTATAGGCATCCGTTTTGTTCTGTAGAAGGAACTCATATGCCGCATACACACGATCGATCGCACATTCCGACAACAAAATCCATGTTTTTTTCCGACGGATGTTGGCTCAAACTTGTCTTGCATACACACGGTCACACAAATCTTCTCGGAAATTCCGAACGTCAAGAACGCGGTGACGTACGACGAGCCAAGAAAATTGAAGTTCAATAATCTTCTGCTTGATTCCGAGCATGTGTGGAATTTTGTGCATCGGAATTGTCTACACACGCTCGGAATTTACGAAAACGGATTTTGTTGTTGGAAAATTTGAGATACAGATCTCAAATTTTGTTTGTCGGAAATTCCGACGGAAAATGTCCGATGGAGCCTACACGCGGTAGGAATTTCCGACAACGAGCTCCCATCGAACATTTGTTGTCAGAAATTCTGACCGTGTGTATGCGGCAATAGAGTTCAGGAGATGTGTAAAAATTTACTGTAGTTACACAATAGCCCTGATTTAGCAATGGCTCAATCAATGAAGAGCTTGCCATTTCATAATGACTGTATTTTTGGTTGAATTTGGTTCCTTTACCGGTGTATAGGACAGAATTCCAAATGTAACCAGTGCTCGATTCACATAGCATCAAAGATTTTACGCCAAATCGTGCCCTCTTTGACGCTATATATTGTATCCAGCTGAGCCTTCCCTTGTAGGCCATTAGACTTTCGTCTATGCTGATGTCTCTTTCTGGCACATAGCTCTGTTGGAAATTTTTCATAATCATCTGATATACCTCCCAAATCTTCTTGAGTTTGGGTGCTGGATGAGTGTATGAGTACGCATAGAGTGCTCTATGGAATATAGGAGAGTGTATGGGGGACACATGGAGTGTGCTATGGCGTGTAGTAGAGTGTATGGGGGACACATGAAGTGTGCTATGGTGTATAGGAGAGTATATGGGGCATGCATGGAGAGTGCTATGGTGTATAGGAAAGTGTATGAGGACGCATGGAGTGCTCTATAGGAGAGTGTATGAGTACACATAGAGTGCGCTATGGAATATAGGAGAGTGTATGGAGGATGCATGGAGTGTGCTATGGTGTATAGGAGAATGTATGGGGGACATATGGAGTGTGCTATGGTGTAAAGGAGAGAGTATGGGGCATGCATTGAGTACACTACGATGTATATAGGGAGGAGCTGACATCATCGCGTGTTGCAGTCCAAGTGGACGGGCGTTCATACAAGCCGGCCGGCTGTTATGCTGTTTTTAATCCTGGATATTGTAAGTGTTACTCTACTTTTTTAATAAATGATAGTCCGTCAGAATTACGCTAAGATGAGTTCTTTTCATCCTGGGGAACATCTGAGCGACATCTGAAATTGACCACTTTATCTGAACTCGGGACCCGGGTAATCTGGGCTGTCTGCTGACCACATCCCTAGGATCCTGCTGTTGCATTGGTCCCCTTCATCTTTCCTGGATAAAGGCCCTGGCCGGGTAATTGGCCGCAGGCTTACATAGCTTGCCTTACGGTAAGCGCGCATTCTGTGTGGTGCTGACACTTTGGTTGCGGTGGAGGATTTATCTCTTATCTATTTAAATCATCTATTTAACCTGGTTTATGGATTCTGATCACGAATAGCTCTTTACTGAAGAACAGTTTCATTTCTGATAAATTTTATATATATTGTGATTTTGTTGGTATCAACAATATTACCTTGATGAATTTTATATCATTATTACTGCTGATTATTAATTTCATCGATTCACCAATTAATTACTTAGTTTTTTATATATTCCTTAGCGCTGCTACATTTTTTTCCCTGTATATAGGAGTGTATGACAGTGGCCGCTGGTGAAGTTTTAGGATGGGGTGGCGCCAGACCCCGCCCTTCCTTTTTGACCCCTCCCACTTGGTGAAAATGGAGATAAAGATACTCCAAACACATGGTGTGAGCACTTTAATCATCCCAGCACCATGGTTGTTATGGTGTCAGGATGATTGAAGCACATTATTTCTATTATTACATTGTAATATAGAATTAAATCATTCAACTCACCATAATGCAGAATCACGTTGCCTACAACCAGATGCCATCAGGCGTCCCCAGCAGAGTCCATCCTTACATCAGGTGCCCCAGCGGAGTCCCTCCTTACATGCAGCCTGTGTCACATCAAATGCAGCCTGTGTCACATCAAATGCAGTCTTTGTCACATAAAATGCAGCCTCTGTCCCACCAAATGCAGCCTCTGTCCCCCCAAATACAGCCTCTGTCCCCCAAATGCAGCCTCTGTCCCCCCCAAATGCAGCCTCTGCCCCCCCAAATGCAGCCTCTGCCTCCCCCCAAATACAGCATGCCTGTGTCCTATTAAATGCAGCCTCTGTCAATTCAAACCCCCCTGTCCCGTTCTCTGCACAGCGGTACTTACCTTGCTGTCTCCTCTCCTGCGGTGTCTCCTTCCACTGGCAGCGGCGATGGAGCGGCATACTTCCTGTTTCCTCTCTCGAGCGCAATGGGAGAAAGAAACAGGAAGTGACATCCTACTCAGATCAGATGTCAATCAAATCTGAAGCGCCGAGTAGCTTCCGCCTGGTGCCTGTAGTATATACGGAAGCTACTCGGCGCTTCAGAAAACGCCCGCAAATGCAGCACCACGTCTGCAATCTCGTGATTGCATAGATGTGGTGCTTCCCATAAGTGCACTGTGTCTGGCGTCTGAACACAGTGCACTTAATGCCCTTTTTTTTCATTTTTTTAAAAAGGGCCAGTCTTAAAAAAAAATTATTTTTTTTTACATTTTTTTTTTTTTGGTGGCTGCCTGGAGGGGGGGCAGTGCCCATGCGACCCCTATGGACGGGCCGCCACTGGTGTATGAGGACACATGGAGTGTGCTATCATCTATGGTGTATAGTAGAGTGTATGGGGGATGTATGGAGTGCCCTATGGTGTATAGGAGAGCATATGGGGCATGCATGGAGTGCGCTCTGGTGTATAGGAGAGTGTATGGGGGACACATGGAGTATGCTATAGTGCATAGTAAAGTGTATGAGGACGCATTTAGTGCGCTATGGTGTATAGGAGAGTGTATGGGGGATGCATGGAGTGTGCTATGGTATATAGGAAAGTGTATGAGGACGCATGGTGTGCACTATGGAGTATAGGAGAGTGTATGGGGGGGTGCATGGAAGGCACTATGGTGTATAGAAGAGTGTATGAGGACGCATGGATTGCGCTATGGTGTATAGAAGAGTGTATGAGAATGCATGGAGTGCGCTATGGTTTATAGGAGAGTGTATAGGGGACGCATGGAGCATGCTATGGTGTATAGAAGAGTGTATGGGAGACACATTGAGTACGCTATGGGGTATAGGAGAGTGTATGAAGATGCATGGAGTGCGCTATGGTATATAGGAGAGTGTATGAAGATGCATGGAGTGCGCTATGGTGTATAGGAGAGTGTATGAGGACGCATGGAGTATGCTATGGAATATAGGAGTCCCTCATACATCAATGTCCCCCATCAGATTGCCTCATGGATCAGAGGAGGTATTCTTGGAGACCTAAGGAAGGGGGTCACAACTTAAATCTGGGGGGGGGGCACAGCCCACCCCAGCAGCCCACCCCAGCAGCCCCCCAGATCCAGGTCTGTCACACATCCCAGCCGGCTCTGCTTAAAATATTGCAATTTTTTTTGATCCTGATGACATTGAAGACCTGCTACACAAATATGTGTGTGCGGGATGGAGGGAGCGCCATCGGGGGTCAGCTGAGAGGAATAGACAGCCGACCCTTGATTATGAGATTCCAGGATTCTCTGGGCTTGTTATATGTTTTTCCTGGTTAAACAAGCAAGTGGAATATTGGGAATTAAAACAATGAAAAAATGTTTGCGCTACTATGAAGAATTAAACAAAAAATGTAGATGGTGTACATGTCTACTATAGATATAATAAGGTTGCTGCTTAATACAAATAGTGTTCCCACTTAAAATATGAAAAAAATATTAATAAAACGATGAAGCGCTAAATGTTTCTCAAAAGTATAACATAAAAAGTGCTAAATCAATGTTAACAGTGCCACCCAGTGGCTACTTGGAGAATAGCAATATACTCCTTAAATGCACAGCAATAATGGTGAGATCCTCCTATAAATGCAAAAAACTTGCTAAAAATCAAAAATGAAAGTGAACAAAATATAGAAATGTATCACAGTGAGCGTGACCACCTAGTGATAATGGTGCAAATAAAACATGAATAAGTCAGTCCATTCAAAGTGAACATGCCAAATCCATTATGTGGCAATAGTAAAGTCCTTCAGTGACTAGATGAATAGTCTTCCAAGTGACACGTGCCCTCCACCAATCAAACTATGCGCTTACCTCCCCATAAGACCCCAAATTGGGTTTAGTCGTGCCTTCCTCTCAGGGGTACAAATCCTCTGGATGACAGCTGCTCAGGTGCTCAATAATAATAATAATCACATGTGGATAGGAAGGAACTCATATAGTGATAACACCAACATTTTTGAAAAAAGGTTTTTCTTTGTTTCTGTTATAACATTTTGTAAATAAGTACGTTTTCTTCTTCACTGACGGGTGCTGATAAGGCGGCACTGATGGGCACCGATGAGGTGGCACTGTTGAGCACTGATGATGGTTACTGATAGGTAGCACTGATGGGCACTGATATGCAGCACTGATATGCAGCACTGATGGGCATTGATAGGTGGCACTGATGGGCACAGAAAGGCTGCACTGATAGCGGCACTGATGGACACTGATGGGTGGCACTGATGGACACTAATAGATGGCACTGATGGGCATCACTGATGGCACTGGCACTGGCAGGCATTGCTGATGGGCACTGATTGGCATCTGTATGGGCACTGGCCGTCATCCCTGGGTGGCATACATGGTGGCCATCCATTGTGGGCATCCCTGGTGGGCCAGTGTAGGCATCCGCGGGGGGGCTGCACTGATGATCAATCAGCGCAGATCCCCCCTGTCAGGAGAGCCACCGATCGGCTCACATCTACTTGCGTCTGTCAAACGCGAGTGAGGAAAAGCCGATATCTGGCTCTTCCTGTTTACACTGTGATCAGCTGTGATTGGACACGGCTGATCACGTGGTAAAGAGTCTCCGTCAGAGTCTCTTTACCAAGATCGGTGTTGTGGCGTGTCAGACTGACACGCCGTACCGCCGATCGCCACGCTGCTCGCCCGCACAGGCGCACGCCGGCTGTTATCTTGAAAGGACACCATATGACGTCCAGTCAGGATAACGGAACCACCACCCTGACGTCATCCTGCTATAGGCTGGGTGGGAAGTGGTTAAACTTAAAGCAGGACTCTGGTTTTAGAGAAAGACGATAAAATGGTCAAGATACTCAAAAAATAAGGATGCTACTCTTGCTGCAATACTCACCTTGTCTCCAGCTCTGTCCCCCCACAAGCTTACTATCTGGTCCTTTTCCAGGCTGAATATGGGCAGCAAAACCACACTGTAATGGATACATATTCTGGCCTATTCCGCAAAACTAAATCAGTCTCATTGGAATTCATAAGTATGCATTGTAATGGCTGCAGAAATTCACATTGAGAATCAATATTATTTTTGTGTATTATGGTCCTAATACGGATAAAATGAAAAAACAAGCCATAGGGAGCAAAAAATCCTTCCCAAAGGTTTCGCTGCGAGCAGGGTTCGAACCTGCGCGGGGAGACCCCATTGGATTTCAAGTCCAACGCCTTAACCACTCGGCCATCACAGCTTTCAATACAAAAATATCTGAGATTCTGAATAACAGCTAATAATAAACTGCAGACTTGTATGAACCAGCTATGTGTTTACACAAAGTATCGTTTTTTTACATATAGGAAACGTCATTGTATCATTGTGGAATGTTATAAATGAAAGGGATTAGCCTGTCTCCGGTCTTCATAACGTATCATACTTCCATATCGTGTTCTTATTAGTCTTTGTCGCCCTCTGCTGGTCGTTGCGTTCATTAGCAGTCAGCTGAGATTTATTGTCAATGTCAGTAAATGGAATGAATTGAGCACCTGCCATAGAGGACCAGAGGAACCTGATCACTGGAAGAACTGTTATCATTTCCCCAATCAAAATTTGATGTTAGGTCAGAGGGCTTATTTAGCCTGTTATTTAATATGGTGAGAGGGGTGTTGTCGTGCACCCCTTTGGACCCAATTTTTTTCTTTCTAAATTGCCCCGATTCCATAGTGGACCTGTCCTTTGTCCATACTAGAGAAATAATCAGGTTCACAATATGGGAGGGACCATAGGAAACATGTACTTATTTTTCTTACTTGGTGATTGGCTGAGGCCACCAGCGCTGGGTTGCGGGGAGGCGCAGAGGGTGTCATATGTTCCTATATACTTGGATGGAATTTTGGGTGGCCTGGCAGCAGATTGTGGCTCTGCAGGGACACAGCTGATAAAGCTTTTTTTTATAATAGGGTAGATTTAGACGTTCTTCTAAATCCACCTCTCCTCTGAAGAGCAATCTGCCTTCGGATTGCTTTTCAGAGGCAATTGGTAGGCAGTAAGAAAGCTATGTGACACCTCTTCACTGTCTGTTTCAACCCCATTTTTTTCCAACGACTGCATGTATTGCATGTGATTGTGGGGCGTCCCTATTTGCTTGAATGGGTCACATTGTACTTGCTGATTGTGATATGTTGAGTAGTTTGGGGGGTCGTAAAAAAGCAACTCAACTGCGCATTTTTACCACCCTCCAACTGACCATCTAAATGAGGCCTTAAAGGCATAGTCTACTTTAATTTAAAAAAAGTAGATGAACCTGTAATGAATTTTTTTTTTGCGTTTGAGCCTGCTAAGCATTGCAGCCGTGATCAGTGGACTGAAGGTGTAATGCTCAGGCTCCTGGGGACTATTCCTCCAGCCTCAGACTCATACCAAGGTACAGACCTTTACTTATCATGGAATATCAATGTTATGAAATCACGTCACCTATGCTCCTCCATTGCAGAGGCGGATTGGTCTTGTAGTCTATTCATTCATAGATCTCTGTGAATTGATGACGCACCTGTGTGGGCGGAGCTGCACACAACTATGCCGAATTCATAATTAAACAGAAGCCTGCAGGGAGAAGAACCCCGCAATTAAGGAAAATGGGGAGGAGGGGGAGGTTTCCGGGACTGTATATAAAACACGCACTGCCTTTAAGTCTCGGGCAGGGGTAGGCAAACGTTTGAGCACAGTGTGCCGAAAAATGTTTTCAAAAGAAATTGAGCGTGACGATTTTATAACAATAAACTGTCAACTTCACACTCTCAATCATGAAAAGGATTTTTTATAAAGTAAACCTGTAAATTACTTACTCTCATGCCTCAGATCAGCCCCAATTCATACACCTTCACACCTCAGATCACTGTCCCCCCCCAAAAAAAATATGTTTCACCACTGTAACCTCCGTCACATTTGCCCCACCACTGTACCCCCTGCACATTTGCCCCACCACTAACTCCCTGCTCATCTGCCCCACCACTGTACTACCCTGCTCATCTGCCCCACCACTCTACCCCCTGCACATTTGCCCCACCACTAACTCCCTGCTCATCTGCCCCACCACTGTACTACCCTGCACATCTGCTCCACCACTAACTCCCTGCACATCTGCCCCACCACTGTACTACCCTGCTCATTTGCCCCACCACTCTACCCCATGCTCATCTGCCCCACCATTGTACTACCCTACACATCTGCTCCACCACTAACTCCCTGCACATCTGCCCCACCACTGTACTACCCTGCACATCTGCCCCACCACTGTACTACCCTGCACATCTGCCCCACCACTGTACTACCCTGCACATCTGCCCCACCACTGTACTACCCTACACATCTGCCCCACCACTGTACTACCCTGCACATCTGCCCCACCACTGTACTACCCTACACATCTGCCCCACCACTGTACTACCTTGCACATCTGCTCCACCACTAACTCCCTGCTCATCTGCCCCACCACTGTACTACCCTGCTCATTTGCCCCACCACTCTACCCCATGCTCATCTGCCCCACCATTGTACTACCCTACACATCTGCCCCACCACTGTACTACCCTGCACATCTGCCCCACCACTGTACTACCCTGCACATCTGCCCCACCACTGTACTACCCTGCACATCTGCCCCACCACTGTACTACCCTGCACATCTGCTCCACCACTAACTCCCTGCACATCTGCCCCACCACTCTACCCCCTGCACATCTGCCCCACCACTGTACTACCCTGCACATTTGCCCCACCACTGTACTACCCTGCACATCTGCCCCACCACTGTACTACCCTGCACATCTGCCCCACCACTGTACTACCCTGCACATCTGCCCAACCACTGTACTACCCTGCACATCTGCCCCACCACTGTACTACCCTGCACATCTGCCCCACCGCTCTACCCCCTGCACATCTGCCCAACCACTGTACTACCCTGCACATCTGCTCCACCACTGTACTACCCTGCACATCTGCCCAACCACTGTACTACCCTGCACATCTGCTCCACCACTGTACTACCCTGCACATCTGCCCAACCACTGTACTACCCTGCACATCTGCTCCACCACTGTACTACCCTGCACATCTGCCCCACCACTGTACTACCCTGCACATCTGCCCCACCGCTCTACCCCCTGCACATCTGCCCAACCACTGTACTACCCTGCACATCTGCCCCACCACTGTACTACCCTGCACATCTGCTCCACCACTAACTCCCTGCACATCTGCCCCACCACTCTACCCCCTGCACATCTGCCCCACCACTGTACTACCCTGCACATCTGCCCCACCGCTCTACCCCCTGCACATCTGCCCAACCACTGTACTACCCTACACATCTGCCCAACCACTGTACTACCCTGCACATCTGCCCAACCACTGTACTACCCTGCACATCTGCTCCACCGCCATACCCCCATGATCTTCTGTCTCACTGCTGAACCATCTTCTCATCTTACCTAGCACTGACCTTATCTGCTCATCTGCCCCACCACTGTAACCCCCTTTCTCATCTGACGATCGCAGCTATAGCAAAGTTAGAGAACCAAAAAATGTTTCCCATATTTTTCAATGTGTGGGGGCACAGTGCCTCCCCCTCAGTGCAGGTGTGGCGTGGGGAATTCTGAAATTGGAATGCATTAGTGTTGCACTGCGCTGCTCTGCTGATGGGGAGGGAGTTGCATGCCGACAAAAGAGGCTTTATGTGCCGCTTGTGCCGGGGGTTGCCTACCCCTGGTCTAGGGGATGGTAAAAACATTTTATTTACCTGATCCTTTGCTGCCTGGCAGATGGCATTCCCTAATGCTCCAACATTTGGGGTCATTTGGGGGTATTTGTACTGTCTTGGCACTTTCGGGCCTTGAGAAATTATCATAATATTAATATTATTATACAGGATTTATATAGCACAAACAGTTTGCGCAGTGGTTTACAACTTTAAGAAATGAGATAGGGTTTCAGTACATAACTATGTAACTAACCATATATACAGTGCCTTGAAAAAGTATTCATACCCCTTGAAATTTTCCACATTTTGTCATGTTACAACCAAGATTGCAAATTATGTGATAGACCAACTGTGGTACATAGTTACATAATTACAAAGTTACTCCCCATTTATCACTACCGTCTGAACTCATACCTGTAGCCAGTTTTCAATCCATGTACTCACCCTATGGTCCATGCCAACAGACCCTACTTTGTACAGTAGACGTTTATGGAGAACTGTATCAAATACTTTTGCAAAATCCAGAAACACCACTTCTATGGGCCTTCCTTTATCTAGATGGCAGCTCACCTCCTCATAGAAGGTTAATAAATTGGTTTGACAAGAACGATTCTTCATGAATCCATGCTGGTTAGGTTACTGCTAATGATACCGTTGTCATTACTAAAATCTTGTATATAGTTCCTTATCATTCCCTCAAAGAGCTTGCATACTATTGATTTTATGCTAACTGGTCTGTAATTCCTAGGGATGTATCTTGGCCCTTTTTTAAAAAATTGGTGCTACAGTGGCTTTTCTCCAATCAGCTGGTAACATTCCAGTCAGTAGACTGTTTCTAAGAATTAGGAACAATGGTCTGGCAATTACTTGACTGAGTTCCTTAAGGACCCTTGGGAGCAAGCCATCTGGTCCTGGTGACTTATTAATGTTAAGTTTTTCAAGCCTATTTCTAATACTGTCTTCTGTAAGCCATGAGGGCGCTTCCTGTGACGTGTCATGAGGATAAACATTGCAGTTTTGGTTACTGAAGCTCCTCGATTCCCTTGTGAAGACTGACGAGAAGAATAAATTTAATACCATCGCCATCTCTCCATCCTTATTAACCAGGTCCCTTCATCATTCTTCATGGGACCAATATGATCTGACCTCCCTTTCTTACTATTTATGTACTTAAAGAATTTCTTGGGATTTTTCTTACTCTCCTCCGCTATGTGCCTTTCGTGTTCTATCTTAGCCAGCCTGATTTCACTCTTACATTTCTTGTTGCATTCTTTGTAAAGTTGGAATGCTGCTGATGATCCCTCAGCCTTGTATTTTTTAAAGGCATTCTCCTTTGCTTTTATATGCATTTTTACATTGGAGTTAAGCCATCCAGGACATTTATTAGCTCTTTTAAATGTATTTCCCAATGGAATGCACTGGCTAATGCCCTTGTTTAATATGCCCTTAAAGCACACCCACTTTTCCTTCGTGTTCTTTGTTCCTAGGATTTTATCCATTTAACCACTTGCCGACTGCCGCATGTACATATACGTCCCTTTTTTGGGGATGGATATCCTTGTTATGGCAGCAGCTAGCTGCCATAACCCCAGTATCCCTGTGTTCGGCCGGCGGTCGGCTACATGATAAAAGTGGTCTCTGTGGCGAATTCGCCACGAGATCACTTTTATCGGTGGCAGGAGAGGCCCCCCCACCACGAACCGGAGCCATCGGCAGCGGCGGAGGCGATCTGTCCCCTTGCTGGGTATGGAGATGAGTGAGGGGAAGATGGCCCCCACCCGTCTCCATACCATAGCAGGGCGGAAGCGACGTTAAAATGTCACTTCCGCCCATACGTCTTAAAGGCACATTTTTCTGGAGTAATTTTTTCAAATTACAATTTTTTTTTTTTTTATTGCATTTAAGTCCAAATATGAGATCTGAGGACTTTTTGACCCCAGATCTCATATTTAAGAGGACCTGTCGTGTTTTTTTCTATTACAAGTGATGTTTACATTCCTTGTAATAATAAAAAAAGTGTCCCAAATGTAATAAGAAAAAAAATATGTATTTTTTGAAAACGCCCCGTCCCGACGAGCTTGCGTGCAGATGCGATCGCATACGTGAGTAGTGCCCGCATATGAAAACGGTGGTCAATGCACAATGCACAAATTTGAGGTATCGTCACGATCGGTAGAACGAGAGCAATAATTCTAGCCCTAGACCTCCTCTGTAATGCAAAACATGCAACCTGTAGAATTTTTTTAAACGTCGCCTATGGAGATTTTTGAGGGTAAAAGTTTGACGCCATTCCACGAGCAGGAGCAATTTTGAAGCGTGACTTGTTGGGTATCCATTTACTCAGCGTAACATTATATTTCACAATATAAAAAAAAAATTGGGCTAACTTTACGGTTGTCTTATTTTTTTATTCAAAAAAGTGAAATTTTTCCAAAAAAAATGCGCTTGTAAGACCGCTGCGCGTGTTTAAAAAAAGTATTGTAATGACCGTCATTTTATTCTCTAGGGTGTTAGAAAAAAACAATATATAATGTTTGGGGGTTGTAAGTAATTTTCTAGCAAAAAAAAACGTTTTAAACTTGTAAACACCGAAATCTCAAAGCGAGGCTGGTCTTTAAGTGGTTAATAGCTTCTAGCAAGGCTCGTACTTTAGGGAAGTTGGCTCTTTTGAAATTCAGTGTCTTTGTATTCCCCTTTTGTTTCCTATTTGTGTGATTTATACTAAAACCAATTGACCTGTGATTGCTGTTTCCTAAATTGCCCCATATTTCCACATCCGGGATCAGGTCTGTATTGTTGGTAATCAGTAGGTATAGTAATGCTTTGTTTCTAGTTGGTGTGTTTACCATCTGACCCATGAAATTGTCCTGCAAGACATTTAGGAAAATGGCAAGCTTTAGATGAGTGCGCGGTTCCTTGCGTCCAGTCTATGTCTGGATAATTAAAATTCCCCATTATGATGACACTTCCCATCCTTGCCGCTAATCCAAATTGTGATAGAAGGTCCGCCTCCGCCTCCTCACTCTGGTTAGGGGGCCTATAGCATACTCCCAGAATTCACATAATTGTGAAATGGAAGGAAAATGATAAATGGTTTTCACATTTTTTTTACAAATAAATATGTCAAAAATGTGGCGTGCATTTGTATTCAACCCCCCCAATTCAATACTTTATAGAACACATTTTGCTGCACTTACAGCTGCAAGTCTTTTTGGGTATGTAGGTCTACCAGCTTTACACATCTAGAGAGTGACATTTTTGCCCATTCTTCTTTCCAAAAAAGCTCAAGCTCTGTCAGAGTGGATGGAGAACGTCCTGTGAACAGCAATTTTCAAGTTTTGCCACAGATTCTCAATTGGATTCAGGTCCGGACTTTGACTGGGCCATTCTAACACATGAATATGCTTTGATCTAAACCATTCCATTTTAGCTCTGGATGTATGTTTAGGGTTGTTGTCCTGCTGAAAAGGGGAACCTCCATCTCAAGTCTTTAGCAGACTCTAATGCTGCGTACACACGATCGGACTTTCCGACAACAAAACCATAGATTTTCGTTCGAAGGTTGTTAGCTCCCACTTGTCCTGCATACACACGGTCACACAAAGTTTGGCCAACAATTACGAACGTGTGAACGTGGTGACGTACAAGATGTACGACGAGCCGATAAAAAGGAAGTTCAATAGCCATGTGATATCTCCATTATGAACGCTATTTTTACAAGACCGAGCGCTTCCGGCTTGTACTTGATTCTGAGCATGCGTGAACTTTTGTGCGACGGACTTGTGTACACACGATCGGAAAGTCCGCCAACAAAGTTTTGTTGGTGGAAAATTTGAGAACTTGCTAGCCAATATTTGTTGGAAAATCCGACAACAAATGTTCGATGGAGCATACACACGGTCGGACTTTCAACCAACAAGCTCAAATCCAACATTTCCCGTCGGAAAATCCGACCGTGTGTACGCGGCATAACAGTTTTTCTTCTAAGATTGCCCTGTATTTGGCTCTATTTATCTTCCCATCAACTCTGATCAGCTTCCCTGTCCTTGCTGAAGAAAAAAATCCCCACAACATGATGCTGCCACCGCCATGTTTCACAGTGAGGATGATGTGTTCAGGATGATGTGTAGTGTTAGTTTTCCATCACACATAGCATTTTGCTGTTAGGCCAAAAAGTTCAATTTTGGTCTCATCTGACCAGACCATCTTCTTCCACATGTTTACTGTGTCCCCCGCATGGCTTCCCGCAAACTGCAAATGGGACTTCTTATGGCTTTCTACAATGGCTTTCTTCTTTCCACTCTTCCATAAAGGCCAGATTTGTAGAGTGCTCAACTAATAGTTGTCCTGTGGACAGATTTTCCCATCTGAGCTGTGGATCTCTGCAGCTCCTCCAGAGTTACCATGGGCCTCTTGGCTACTTCTCTGATTAATGGTTTCCTTGCCCGGCCTGTCAGTTTAGGTGGACGACCATGTCTTGGTAGGTTTGCAGGTGTGCCATACCCTTTCAATTTTTGAATGATGGATTGAACAGTGCTCCGTAAGATGTTCAACGCTTGGGATATTTTTTTATAACCTAACCCTGCTGTAAACTTCTCCACAACTTTTTCTCTGACCTGTCTGGTGTGTTCCTTGGCCTTCATGATGCTGTTCACTAAGGTTCTCTAACAAACCTTTGAGGGCTTCACAGAACAGCTGTATTTATACTAAGATTAAATTACACACAGGTGGACTCTATTTACTAATTAGGTGACTTCTGAAGGCAATTGGTTCCACTAGATTTTAGTTAGGGGTATCAGAGTAATGTGGGCTGAATACAAATGCACACCACACTTTTTAGATATTTATTTGTAAAAAAAATGTTGAAAAACATTTATCATTTTCCTTCCACTTCACAAATATGTGCCACATTGTGTTGGTCTATCACATAAAATCCCAATAAAATTCATTTACATTTTTGTTTGTAACATGTCAAAATGTGTAAAATTTCAAGGGGTATGAATACTTTTTTCATGGCACTGTATGTACCATAGTTTGTGGATTTGGGTTATTTTCACCAAAGAAATGTAGCAGAATACATTTTGACCTACATTTATGAAGAAAGATTATTTATTTGCAAAATTTAATAACAGAAACCAAGAAAAATGTTGTTTTTTTCCCCCAAACTTTTCTGTTGTCTTTTGTTTATTTAGCCAGTGGTGATTAAATAACACCAAAAGAAAGCTCTATTTGTGTGAAAAAAAATGCTAAAAATGTCATATGGGTATAGCGTTGCATAACCGCACAATTGTCATTCAAAGTGTGACAGCTCTGAAAGCTGAAAATTGGCCTGGGCAGGAAGGGGGCCCTGTATTGAAGTGGTTACTGAAGTTTTCCTATAACACCTTCATGATGGAGAGTAAAATAAATGCTAACACCTGAACACAATTTTGCAACTCTGACAAGTATTAGTAAATCTGTACATATCATCACAATTACTTAGTGTATCCAGATTTGGTGTATCTGTGCCTTGACACAATTCTGTCTCTGAGCTCTTCAGGCAGTTCCTTTTGACCTCATGATTCTCATTTGCTCTGACATGTACTGTGAGCTGTAATGTCTTATATAGACAGGTGTGTGGCTTTCCTAATCAAGTCCAATCAGTATAATCAAACACAGCTGGGCTCAAATGAAGGTGTAGAACCATCTCAAGGATGATCAGAACAAATGGACAGCGCCTGAGTTAAATATATGAGTGTCACAGCAAAGGGTCTGAATACTTAGGACCATGTGATATTTCAGTTTTTCTTTTTTAATAAATCTGCAAAAATGTCATCAATTCTGTGTTTTTCTGTCAATATGGGGTGCTGTGTGTACATTAATGAGGAAAAAAATTAACTTAAATGATTTTAGCAAATGGCTGCAATATAACAAAGAGTGAAAAATGTAAAGGGGTCTGAATACTTTCCGTTCCCACTGTATACCTTGTTTTTTTTTTTTTTTTGTTCAGCACAAATTGGGCTTTTATTTGGTGCTAAATTGTAATAACTATCTACTGAATTTTTTTTGTATCAAGAGAAAACAGGCCCAAAATAGTAATTCATTTTTATTTCAGCTGTCTGGAAGCCTTTAAATTAATCATAATTTTATACTTGTGGTACATGTATTCTTTAACCCTTTGCTGCCACCAACATAAGGGTTACATTGGCAGCAGCCCCAACACGTAATCAGACTCCCAGCATCTATGCATCCAGGAGTCTGTTTACGTTTGTGCATATTGGATTTCTAGTAGAGGGGACTCGGAGGGCTGTAAAGCTGCCCAATCACTTCTACACACTCACAAACATGACACCCCCACCTCCATCACGTGTCCTGGAATCACCTGTCTTCCTGGGTGCCCAGGACCTCCATGGCAGTCGGCAGAATGCAGAGTGTCAGGGTCTGCTCTCCCCTGTGAAGAATGAACCTGGATGTGCTTATTTCTGATTACATCCAGGTTCAGAGCTGGAAATCTTTAACCTCCCAGGCTGGGTAAGAAGCTAATGTAGTACAATTTGTGCTTGTTCAGCTTGAGAGAGTGGGCAGCACAGTGGCGATAGTGGTTAGCACTTCTGCCTGGTAGCAGTTAGGGTCATTGGCTCGGATCCCATCTATGGCACTGCCTGCATGAAGTTTGCATGCTCTCCCCTGTGCCTGTGTGGGTTTTCTCCCACACATGCTGGTAGGTTAATTGTCTGCCCTAGTATGTGTATGTATGAATGTGAGATAGAGACCCTAGATTGTAAGCTCCTTGAGGGCAGGGACTGATGTGAATGTATAATGTAAACCGCTGCATAAATTGATGGTGCTATATAAGTACCTGTAATAATAATAATAAAGAAAGAGTGCAGAAGTGACATTAGGGGTCTAATAGACCATTGATGTCTGCGTAAAGAGAACCTCTCACCTACTGTATGCTGTATAATATATTGCTATAATGTGACTCACTTCTTGCCATGGGACACCATTTATTTAGTTAAAGTTTTACATCTCTGCATGGGATGCAACTGCAATCCCATTCCTAATCTGGCAGATGTTATTAGGGCTGAATAAGTGGTACAATAAGATAATGAAATAAAATATAAATACTATTAATATATATATAACAAAGATATGACATTATCCCATTCCTGTCTGCTTTGCAGCCACCCTGTTTATTGATCCTGCACTGAAAACAACAAATTAAAGAATAAATGTGCCAAACCTCTGGAACAACTGCTAAAATGAAGAAAAAGAAATGGTTCTTCTGTTTACGCATCACTTGACTCTTGAAAAACCTTTTCTAATTTATATGTAATATGGAAAAACCTTTTCTAATTTATGTGTAATATGGAAGGGATATGAGCTATCTTTTTTTTTTTTGTTTGTTTTCTGCTTTTTTTTTTTGTTACATCAATTTTTCCAAATAAAACATAAGTATTGGGGTGTCTTTCCTTCCTAATAATGAAGCCAAATAAAAATTCTGCCACTGGATGGCAGCATTTAATCACATACAATAAATAATGAAAAAATCCATAATGCCTGCAAATGGTTCTGTTTCTAAACATTTTGTAAACAGAAAAAAAAAATCACAACTCTTTGGCCCATTTCACACTGATGGACCGATCCATTTCTCTCTATGGAGCAGCGGATGCCAACAGACATGTGTCCATTGACACCCACTGATATCCGATCCTGTCCGCTAAAAACAGAGGGATGGGGGTTCCCCATATGTTTGGCAGATCAGATCGGATATCAGTTGGATGGAAACAGACAGGAAGTCTGTTTCCATACGACTGCCCCATAGAGAACAGCGGGCTGTGTCCATATCCGCTTTGCATCAGCAGAGAGGACAAGGACCTGATATCCTCCTGCTCAAGGGGGATCAGCGGACAGATTACCCGCTGAGCAGGCGGATCTGCTGCTGCTGTCTGCCCTGTGTGAAAGGAGCCTTAGCTTCAGAGTTTTTCCCACGTGTTTGTAAATCAGCCATCCACAGACTAGCAAAATGTATTTTGTAAGCTAAGACCAAAATGCACAAATTTCCACAAAAAAAACCTGCAAAATTAAGTTTAGTGATACAGTTTATTAGCTTGTAGGCAGATGCAGTCTACTTTCTTCACTGCAGGTGGTGCTCAACTGCAGCGGCATTGCAGGGGGAAACTAAGTCAAGAGGAACATGGTTACTCTATGGTTTCTTGGGTCACTGGGGAAGCTATCCATTTGGATGCTGCCGCCCTATTTGACTCTAGCAACCATCTTGGGTGAGGAAGAGCCTATTTAAGGCCCTGGTTTCCAGGCTTGGTCTGACAGGGACAGTGATTAGTGGCAGGGAGAGGTTTCAGATGAGTAGGGAAAGGATAGGGATGCGCCATCCTTCTGGAGTCCTTCCTATTTGGGCTCAGACTTGCCAGGCCGCATTCCGCCCCTCAAGACAGATGCTGTCGGCACATCTAAAACCTGCTCTGCTACACATTGCTGATATTGCCTTGAGTGTTCCTTGCCGGGTGCCTTCCCGCTTGGTTTGTCGTGAATTACTGGATTCTGCATTAATACAAGTACCTGTTCTCTGCAATCAAACTCTGTATGTTTACTGCCGCCACAACAGGCTGCACCTCTCCACAGATTAACATAAGTTATTAAAGGGTCACGCACAGGGACATCTTTGCACATATAGTGTAAAAACCATGAAGGCTGAACACTGTTCCGAGTGGTACCTGCATTCAGGGCCATATGTGTTCAGGGTTGTATGCCCCTAACGTAGAATTTTTAGTAAACATGGTTACAGGGCAGTTGCAGTGAGGCCCTATTCACTTTAATGGATCCCCTTTAGTGGCAGTACTGCCTGCAGAATGTGATAAGGAATATATTTTTGTCATGGCTGCAGCATGTGTACACCCCTGTCCAAGTGTCTTTACAACTTAGAGGGTAAAAAATACAGCTCAACCACCTGTTTTTATGCACACAACCCCCCAACCACATTGCTAACTGAGCCCTTAGATCCCTTCCTCTGGCTTTATACAAGTTTCAAGGAAGAACAAAGAAATACAACTTAACACATTTGAGTGGTAAATGCTATTGTAAAGTGTTAGGGGCTGTGTATTTGGGGTAATTGGCTTAGAGATGAGTCCACTGATTGGGGGTGCAATGCATTGCAGGCTCCCGGGAGAAAAAAAAAAAGAAAATATATATTTTAATATAATCTTTTCATTGACAAGATGTACAAAAAGAAAGACATTTTGGTACAATGACCAAGGTGCTCATCATGAGCACAATGAAAATACAGATCAGTACACAATTACAAATCATAATTACAGTTGTATATACAGAGTTCAATGATACATTTTTCATATAAACGGATTACATCCAGTCACTTATTAGCTAAGTAATGGTGAGTCAGGCATCAGACAACACTCTATCAGGCATGGAGGTATGAGCAAGTCCAGATCTATAATCCAAGTATAGGCTCTAAGCTCTCATGTAGTTGTGATAGTGAGAGTGAATGAACACCAAGGGTCCCACACCTTATTGTATTTAGTGGGGCAGCCCCTTTGCTCAAAGATCATTTTTTCGAATGGGAGGATCTGGTTCACCATCCGGAGCCACTGTCGGGTTGATGGAGGAGCAGCTTGATTCCATTTAATCGCTATGACCTTGTGAGCTAAGAAGAGTGTTTCTCTCAACAGAATTCTGGTGAATTGTGACCACTGTTTCTTATCTAGAATATGCAACAAACATATCTGTGGAGTACATGGCACCGGAACAGATAAAATTTGGGATAATATTGCAAGAACCCTTTTCCAATAGCCAGCTATAACTGGACATAATCACATGATATGGTTAAAATCAGCTCTGTGATGGGTGCATCTAGTGCTACGGTGACCAGACGTCCCCGGTTTCCGGGGACAGTCCCCGGACTGAGGACATGGTCCCCGGTCCAAGACTGTCCCCTGATTTGTCCCCGGATTGCAGGCAGGGGTCTGCCGGGTCCAACTCCGGGCTGCAGTCACAGCTTTTCTCCCCCTGTAGTGCCGATCCAGCCCAAATCCCCCCGAGCGGCACACAGCTGATTGCACACAGACACACAGCTGTGCTTGCCGCTCTGCTGAATGGAAGGAAGGAGAAGGGAGGGGGCGGGGCCCAGACTGACACTCGAGGAGCATTCAGAGGCCACACTACACCCGACCATTGGCTGCAGCCTGCAGGGAGACTACACGTGATGGACAGCCAAAACCAAACTGAGGTACAGAAAGGGAGGGGTTTACAGAGGGAGAGGGGGGTTACAGTATACAGAGAGGGAGGGGGGTTACAATATACAGAGGGAGAGGGGGGTTACAGTATACAGGGAGGGGGGGTTACAGTATACAGAGAGGGAAGGGGGGTTACAATATACAGAGAGGGAAGGGGGGTTACAGTATACAGAGAGGGAAGGGGGGTTACAGTATACAGAAAGGGAGGGGGGGTTACAGTATACAGAGAGGGAAGGGGGGTTACAGTATACAGAGAGGGAGGGGGGGTTACAGTATACAGAGAGGGAAGGGGGGTTACAGTATACAGAGAGGGAAGGGGGGTTACAGTATACAGAGAGGGAAGGGGGGTTACAGTATACAGAAAGGGAGGGGGGGTTACAGTATACAGAGAGGGAAGGGGGGTTACAGTATACAGAGAGGGAGGGGGGGTTACAGTATACAGAGAGGGAGGGGGGGTTACAGTATACAGAGAGGGAGGGGGGGGTTACAGTATACAGAGAGGGAGGGGGGGTTACAGTATACAGAGAGGGAGGGGGGGTTACAGTATACAGAGAGGGAAGGGGGTTACAGTATACAGAGAGGGAGGGGGGGGGGTTACAGTATACAGAGAGGGAGGGGGGGGTTACAGTATACAGAGAGGGAAGGGGGATTACAGTATACAGAGAGGGAGGGGGGTTACAGTATACAGAGAGGGAAGGGGGGTTACAGTATACAGAGAGGGAGGGGGGGTTACAGTATACAGAGAGGGAAGGGGGGTTACAGTATACAGAGAGGGAGGGGGGGGTTACAGTATACAGAGAGGGAAGGGGGGTTACAGTATACAGAGAGGGAGGGGGGGGTTACAGTATACAGAGAGGGAGGGGGGGTTACAGTATACAGAGAGGGAAGGGGGATTACAGTATACAGAGAGGGAGGGGGGGTTACAGTATACAGAGAGGGAAGGGGGGTTACAGTATACAGAGAGGGAGGGGGGGTTACAGTATACAGAGAGGGAAGGGGGGTTACAGTATACAGAGAGGGAGGGGGGGGTTACAGTATACAGAGAGGGAGGGGGGGTTACAGTATACAGAGAGGGAAGGGGGGTTACAGTATACAGAGAGGGAGGGGGGGTTACAGTATACAGAGAGGGAGGGGGGGTTACAGTATACAGAGAGGGAAGGGGGGTTACAGTATACAGAGAGGGAAGGGGGGTTACAGTATACAGAGAGGGGGGTTACAGTATACAGAGAGGGGGGTTACAGTATACAGAGAGGGGGGTTACGGTATACAGAGAGGGAGAGGGGGGTTACGGTATACAGAGAGGGAGAGGGGGTTACGGTATACAGAGAGGGAGAGGGGGGTTACAGTATACAGAGAAGAAGGGGGGGTTACAGTATACAGAGAGGGAAGGGGGGTTACGGTATACAGAGAAGAAGGGGGGGTTACGGTATACAGAGAGGGAGGGGGGTTACGGTATACAGAGAGGGAGAGGGGGGTTACGGTATACAGAGAGGGAGGGGGGGTTACAGTATACAGAGAGGGAGAGGGGGGTTACAGTATACAGAGAGGGAGAGGGGAGGTTACAGTATACAGAGAGGGAGAGGGGGGTTATAGTATACAGAGAGGGAGAGGGGAGGTTACAGTATACAGAGAGGGAGGGGGGGTTACAGTATACAGAGAGGGAGGGGGGTTACAATATACAGAGAGGGGGGTTACAGTATACAAAGAGGAGGGGTTACAGTATATACAGAGGGGGTTACAGTATATACAGAGAGGGGGGTTACAGTATAGAGAGAGGGCAAGGGTTACAGTATAGAGAGAGAGGGGGGATACAGAATATACAGAGAGATGAGGAGGGGGTACAGTATATACAGAGAGATAGTGGTGTTACAGTATACAGAGAGGGGGGCTTACAGTATACAGAGAGGGAGGGGGTTACAGTATACAGAGGGGGGTTACAGTATATACAGAGAGGAGGGTTACAGTATATACAGAGAGGAGGGTTACAGTATATACAGAGGGGGTTACAGTATATACAGAGAGGGCAAGGGTTACAGTATAGAGAGAGGGGGGATACAGTATATACATAGAGGGGGGTGTTACAGTATACATAGAAGGGGTTACAGTTTATACAGAGGGGGGGTTGCAGTATTTATAGAGAGGGAGGGGAGATAAAGTATATATAGAGACAGGGGGATACAGTATATACACAGAGGGGGATGCAGTATATACATAGTGGGGATACAGTATATACAGTATACAGAGAGTGGGGATACAGTATATACACAGAGAGAGTGGGGATACAATATATACACAGAGAGGGGGATACAGTATATACAGAGAGAGAGGGGGGTACAGTATATGCAGAGAGAGAAAGGGGAGTGGTACATTCAATACAGAAAGAGGGGGGAGATGCAGTATATACACAGAGAGAGGGGGGGTACAGTATATACAGAGACAGAGGGGAGATGCATTATGTACAGAGAGAGAGGGTACAGTATATACAGAGAGGGAGGGAGATACAGTATATAGAAATATATAATTATATATAATATCAATAAATGCATCTTATCTTCTTAACATTTGGTAGTCATATCCCAAAAAATTATTAGAAGTATTTTCTTTATCTCATGGGCAAAATGTGAGAAATAACATGTATATCATACAATCACGCCACAAACACATACGCTGCATATATCATTTGATGAAAATGTGCTTATAAAATACCATTTGCCCAAAAAAAAAATGTCCCTGGATTTCATTTTAAAAATCTGGTCACCTTACCTAGTGCACCAGGTGTAGGAATGTGGTACATAGCGTGTAACCTTATTGGTGATAAATATGATTGATGCAGCATATACAATTGAATTAATTTATTATTTATGGCCAGTAAGACAGTAAAATGGAAAGAGCACACCTCCTCCCAGTCTTCCTCAGACAAATCAGGCATGAGTATCTGCCACTTGAGCTGCCAGGGGAGTACTAATGACTGATTTATGTAGAAGGTGGGAGTAAACATCAGAGATTAAGCCCTTGGGGCCCTGAGACATCAGTATACTTATCAAGGGGTAGTCTGAGAACTGGGGTGCATTAATTCCAAATTGGGCTTGTAAAGCATGGCAAAGCTCTAGGTACCGGTAGAATACTGTCTGTGGGAGGTCATACTTTCTTTTTAAGTTAGCAAAAGAAGCCAGCACATTCCCAGTATAGATGTTGTTTATATATTATTTTTTATATTTAAAGGTGAACTTATCCTTTAAATATGGACGAGCCCTGGGGCCATCCTAAAAATTTTAAACACAATTCTCAGTCAGAGTCAGAATTCTGAGATTAAAAGTCAGAATTCTGAATTTTAAAGTTTTTTAATCACAAATTTGAGTTGGGCTCTTCCATAGTTAAAGCATTTTGAAGCGGTTCAGAATGAACTCAGAAGCAGCTGAAAGCTGTATGCACCTAAAAGTCAAAGACATGAAGGTGATATGTCTATTATTTTCTTAGAGAATATTTTAACCCAGTCACTAAAATCGAATCCATCTAAAACTTCAAGAAACTGAATAAAAAACAGGTATCCATTTAGTAAAATCTGGTCCCAGTAGATAATCTTTCTCCAACCAAAAGCCAAACCCTTGAGTTTATAAAATAAATGACTAATCAGACAGCCCTAGGGAATGGAGATCACCCCCGTCCTCTTCTTGTCCTTTCCCAAACACCTTCAGTAAATTTTCTTCCTTCCTCATCCCCTTCCCTCCCCCATCATTTGTGTTCTCTCTCCTAAATAACCCTACCTCCATCTTTCCTCTTCCCTATCATCTCTCCCAATGGTTTTCCCCCATCCTATTTTTTTAGGTCCCATGCACACTGAGTGTTTACCCAGCTCTTTTCTCCTGGCAGGGGAAAAGCAGCGTTAAAAATGCACCTAAAGCCACATTTTGCAAACACGTTTAGGCGTGTCAAGCATTTGGGTGTTCATTCATTTCATTGGTCAGAATATTAATTTATTCTGTTCATTGAAATTAATTTATGCTCAAGCGCTAAACGCGTCTAGTGTTAGTGTGCGTCTAGGCGCGTTTACACGCCTTTACACATGCTTAGGCTTGTCGAGCATTTTCTCTACCAAAACCTTCCTCTCATGAATGCATTGGTGTCGGCAGGGGGGGCTCACCGTGGCTGAAGCCCCGAATGGGTCCCGAAAAGCCCAGAGTCTCAAGTCTATTTATAGCCCCGAGCGGGGACCGATCTTATCCTGAGCGCCGCCGAGTGCGGCCGAGTGCGGGGTTTGAGTCACATAGCAGGTCCCGCCTTCTTGAGGCTGCAGCGCTGATGGACCTCCCACTGGTCCGATGGTGGGACCGCAGGACGCGTGACGTCCATCATAGGCACTGAAGGCTCCAGAAGGCGGGAATTACAATGCAGCCGCCGCGTGAGATCGGCGCTCGGCTCTCCTCCTCTCCTCCGGCTGCCTGCTGTGAAGATGGGCGTGCACCGCACACCATGGCTGAGCTGCTGCTGCAGGACACATGAAGTCTCCTGGTCAGGTAGGTCAGTGTATGTCACTACCGTCAGTGTATGTAGGTCAGTGTATGTCAGGTAGATAGGTCAGTGTATGTTAGGTAGGTCAGTGTATGTCAGGTAGATAGGTCAGTGTATGTTAGGTAGGTCAGTGTATGTCAGGTAGGTAGGTCAGTGTATGTTAGGTAGGTCAGTGTATGTCAGGTAGGTAGGTCAGTGTATGTCAGGTAGGTAGGTCAGTGTATATCAGGTAGGTAGGTCAGTGTATGTATATCAGGTAGGTCAGTGTATGTTAGGTAGGTCAGTGTATGTATGTCAGATAGGTAGGTCAGTGTATGTCAGGTAGGTAGGTAGGTCAGTGTATGTATGTCAGGTAGGTAGGTCAGTGTATGTATGTATGGTAGGTAGGTCAGTGTATGTCAGGTAGGTCAGTGCATGTCAGGTAGGTAGGTCATTGTGTGTCAGGTAGGTAGGTCAGTGTGGCAGGCAGGTGAGTTTAGTGGTCAGCATTTATGGGCACCGGTAAGCCAGGCAGCAACCAGCATTTTTGACGACCAGCGTCCATGAGGCCTTGCTCTTACCTCTTAACTCATACTACATGTCAAAGCAACAATAGGCATGCGCTACTATACTCCCCTATTATGATATCTCTCTACATTCCCACCTTTGCACACCACAAATGACCCTTTGTGTATTTAATTTCTACCATAACCTTTATTAACAGGTTTCAATGACCATGCAAAATTCACAATTATTATCACTCACTAGAAAACACATAGTAATATACAGTGAGAGGACCTAAAAAAAACACAGATCAAGAAGGTTCTAAATTCCCCTCTCTGCACACACACAGAGTGCTGATCCCATGAGTCCATCCCAGCTCCACACACATGTAACAAATACAAAAGTTTGCACTCCAATTACATCATTAGCATTTCCGTTTATTTAGCCATAGCCAGTAAGCAAGAGGCCTTTAGGCAGAGTTATGTTGTTTGCTGGCTATGGCTGAATGAACTTGTAGGCAGGCTGATTGGGGCGGTTTGTCACGTCCTCCATGTTTTCCCATAACTCGCTGCTTGCTAAGTACTGGGTCACATGGAAGGCCTACCCCGTATGGGTTCTTCTGGGCTATGTTAGGCACTTTGGACAGGGTCACTTTACTGCACACATGGGGCACCTTTGTCTTTGTGTCAACTTCATCAATGCCCTTGGACAAGACTGAGGCTGCCGTAGGGGATTACTTGACCTAAAGGCAGACCCCTACACATAGAGATGAACGTACACCATGTACATTGGCACTGTTCTCCAGTTAACTCTCAGTTATCTATGACCATGTACACCAGGAGTGCCCAACCTTTTGGGGAGCGAGGGCCACTTTATCGACTTGGTAACCGGTCGCGGGCCACAATGAGCGTAAAGGGGGCATGCCAGGTCTGTGTCCACTCTGCATATGTAGAGCAGACATGGGTGCAACCCGCTCTACCCTAAGGGCCCTCCGATCTGCCCAGACAGAAGGGGACAGATCCCCTTCTGTTTTTTTTCAAAGAGAACGGATTGCAGATAGGCGGGTTTAAACGGACACGAGTCTGTTAATATCTGCCGGTCTATAGAGGTGAATGGAGAGTCCGTTTGAGTTCACCTGAAAAACAGACAGGTGGACCTGATTGGACCGATCATGTGAAAGGGGCCTAAGGCTGCTTTCACACTGATGCACAGCGGTTTACCTGCACCTCAACTGACCTCAATCTTCACTTCTTCCTCAGGATTCCTGCAGCTGGCTGGTACTGCTGGCTGGTACTGCCGGTGGGTACTGCTGACAGGTGCTGTTACTGCTGGCTGGTACTGTTGGCGGGTACTGTTGGCTGGTACTGGCACTGCTGGCTGGTACTGGTACTGCTGACTGATACTGCTGGCTATTACTGCTGGTGGGTACTGGTACTGCTGGCTGGTACTGGTACTGCTGGTGGGTACTGCTGACTGGTACTGCTGGCTAGTACTGCTGGTGGGTACTGGTACTGCTGGCTAGTACTGGTACTGATGACTGGTACTGCTGGTGGGTACTGCTGATAGGTACTGGTACTGCTGGCTGGTACTGATACTGGTGGCTGGTACTGATACTGCTGGCGGGTACTGCTGGCTGGTGCTAGTATTGCTGATTTATACTGCTGGATGGTACTGATGACTGGTACAGATGGTGGGTACTGGTACTGCTGGTGGGTACTTCAGGCTGGTACTGGTACTGCTGGTTTATACTGCTGGCTGGTACTGATGACTGGTACGGATGGTGGGTACTGGTACTGCTGGCAGATACTTCTGGCGGGTACTGGTACTGATGACTGGTACTACTGGCTGGTACTGGTACTGCTGGTTGGTACTGGTACTGATACTGGTGGCTGGTACTGATACTGGTGGCTGCTGTCCCAGATCACGGGTTCCTGTGTCCCGACCCGCCATCCCCGAGCATAATTGTGACAGAAGCATGCAGCTGCAGTAGAGAGCAGAGCCAGGTTTATACTGCTGGCTGGTACTGATGACTGGTATGGATGGTGGGTACTGGTACTGCTGGCGGATACTTCTGGCGGGTACTGGTACTGATGACTGGTACTACTGGCTGGTACTGGTACTGCTGGTTGGTACTGGTACTGTTGGTACTGGTACTGCTGGCTGGTACTGATACTGGTGGCTGGTACTGAAACTGGTGGCTGCTGTCCCAGATCATGGGTTCCTGTGTCCCGACCTGCCATCCCCGAACATAATTGTGACAGAAGCATGCAGCTGCAGTAGAGAGCAGAGCCGATGCTTCCCGTCACAGGCGGAGTACATTTGGTATCACGCTGCCTATGAAAAAGACTTCGCTATACAGAAAGCATCAGCTCTGCTTCCTCTAGTGGCGGCTCCGTTCTTCGCACTAATGCTCGGAGATGGCGGGTCGGGAACCCGCGATCTGGGCTTGCCGACCCGCCATCCCAGAGCAAGACATGGCAGGCCACATGTGGCCCGCGGGCCAGCGAGCCACATGTGGCCTGCGGGCCAGCGGTTGGGCACCCATGATGTACACCTTCACAGTAACCTTCATTTTGAAGGAACATCTTGAGCCAATGTCCACATCCACCTGTCCAGCATTTTCCACTATAATCCACGGTAGCAGAGTGGGCCCTGCCGCACACTGTGCACGGGTCCACCCGTGCACTCACTTAACTCTTAAACCTCCGTACTTCTTTACAGGATAGGGAACCTCTGTGGTGCAATCTGCTCCCATTGCTATGGGAGACAGACTGCTGGCAGAAGGCGTGCCATCAATAATCTCCCTCGCTGCTACAGGCCATGCCACCTATAACAGGTACACATTATCGACAGTCTGCTTGTTAAACTTCCATTACTCTTGGAAACTACTTATGTCTTCGCATTACCCCACTCCATGCGGATGTCTTCATACCCCAATGTGTTTAAGACCCACTAGGTGAACTATGTTTGTGCCAGTTACTTATGATACACCTCTTTAATAACTTTAGACCAAGCAAGAACAACTTTTCAATACTTTACTTAACAGAAGTACAAAATGAACATTTCAGAGTCCAACATACAAGTGCAAGGTTTTCCTACGTCCCTACTCCTAACAACAGGCTTGTGTGCTGCCTGCAAAGGTACATTTCAGAGATCAGTCCTTCTGAGGCTCTCTCTCACAAGTGTAAATGCTTATAAAGGCACATTCCAGCCAGGTTCTAATAGGTTCTGATACAGTGCCTTGAAAAAGTATTCATACCCCTTGAAATGTACCACATTTTGTCATGTTACAACCAAAGGTTTAAATGTATTTTATTGGGATTGTATGTCATAGACCAACACAAAGTGGCACAAAATTGTGAAGTGGAAGGAAAACAATAAATAGTTTTCAAATATTTTTACAAATAAATAGCTGAAAAGTGTGGCGTGCATTTGTATTCAGCCCCCCTGAGTCAATACTTTGTGGAACCACCTTTCGCTGAACTTATAGCTGCAAGTCTTTGGGGATGTCTCTACCAGCTTTGCACATCTAGTGAGTGAAATTTTTGCTCATTCTTCTTTGCAAAATAGCTCAAACTCTGTCAGATTGGATGGAGAGCGTCGGTGAACAGCAATTTTCAAGTCTTGCTACAGATTCTCAATTGTATTTAGGTCTGATCTTTAACTGGGCCATTATAACCCACAAATATGTTTTGATCTAAGCCATTCCATTGTAGCTCTGGCTGTATGTTTAGGGCCGTTGTCCTGCTAGAAGGTGAACCTCCGGCCCAGACAGGTTTTCTTTTAGGATTGCCCTGTATTTGGCTCCATCCATCTTCCCATCAACTACGACCAGCTTCCCTGTCCCTGCTGAAGAAAAGCATCCCCACAAAATGATGCTGCCACAACCATCTTTTACAATGGGGATGAGGTGTTCAGGGTGATGTGCAGTGTTAGTTTTCGGCCACACATAGCGTTTTGCTTTTAGGCCAAAAAGTTAAATTTTGGTCTCATCTGACCAGAGCACCTTCTTCCACGTTTGCTGTGTCCCCAACATGGCTTTTCACAAACTGCAAATAGGACTTCTTATGGCTTTCTTTCAACAAAGGCTTTCTTCTTGCCAATTTTCCATAAAGGCCAGATTTGTGGAGTGCACAACTAATCGTTGTCCTGTGGACAGATTCTCCCACCTGACCTGAGGATCTCTGCAGCTCCTCCAGAGTTAATATGGGCTTCTTGGCTGCATCCCTGATTAATGCCCTCCTTGCCTGGCCTGTCAGTTTAGGTGGACGGCCATGTCTTGATAGGTTTGCAGTTGTGCCATACTCTTTCCATTTTCAGATGATGGATTGAACAGTGCTCTGTGAGATGTTCAAAACTTGGGATATTTTTTTAGAACCTAACCCTGCTGTAAACTTCTCCACAACTTTATCTCTGACCTGTCTGGTGTGTTCATTGGCCTTCATGATACTGTTTGTTCACTAAGGTTCTCTAACAAACCTCTGAGGGTTTCACAGAACAGCTGTATTTATACTGAGATTAAATTACACACAGGTGGACTCTATTTACTATTTAAATGACTTCTGAAGTCATTTTTTTCCACTAGATTTTAATTTGGTGTATCGGAGTAAAGGGGGCTGAATGCAAATGAATGCCACACTTTTCAGATATTTATTCGTAAAAAAAATAGAAAACTATTTATCATTTTCCTTCCACTTCACAATTAGGTGCCACTTTGTGTTGGTCTATCACATAAAATACATTTTTGGTTGTAACATGACAAAATGTAGAAAGTCTTTGAATACTTTTTCAAGGCACTGTAGCTTCACATCCGAGAGTGAGAAGTGGCATCCCAGTGAGAACCTCCACACACTGGCCAACTCCTGGCCGCATCCGGGCTGTTCTTTTCTGTTCTCTCCCTCCAGATCCGAACCACGGTCCCTTTTATATGTCACAGGACCAGTGGGTCAGACCCAACAAAAAGACCAGACCAAAAGAGCAAAATAACCGGGAAACAGGGGCGGACTGATAACTCATGGGGCCCCCGGGCAATAGGAGATTATGGGGCCCCCAGGCAATCAGAGATTATGGGGCCACACAGTATACACACACACAGTACACAATCACACAGTATACACATACATGTACACACAGTATACACAGACAGATGTAAAAAAAACACAGATTTATACATACTGTCCCTGGTTTTACTGAGGCTGGCAACCCTGATGGGGCCCCCTAGTGGCCCAGGGCCCTCGGGCAGTGCCCGAGTGGCTCAATAGTCAGTCCGCCCCTGCCGGGAAAGGTCCTAACTTCCAGCCTAGACAGCACAAAACCAACTGGCTAAATTTCCAACCTGCTTGCAAACTGGCATGCCAGTGACATCATAAGAGCGGGAAATTTTGTGTTTGTTATATGCTAATATACAATATTTTTATGTGCTGAATGATATACTATATGTTTTTTCTAATCAAGGTCCTATAAACTTTTATACGCAACTGTTCATGATGAAGACTTGAAGCATGCGTGTTCCCACTCAAATTTTATTTTTGCTTTGTATTGTAAGCTTTTTTAATAAAAACTATTTAACAAGAAAACAGGTATTCACATTTGGAATATCCCTCCTGCCAGGGGGGTACTAAAGGTGACAATCGGCATTAATGAAACACCATTTATTGGCGGTAGTCTAATACACCAGCACAATCTCAGACACAGATGTTTGTTCACATTTTAAAGATCACTTTAATCAACCTCTTAATTATGAAAACACGTGATCTCATATTCCCAAAAGCCTCTTTTTTTAATTTCCAAGAATAAAGATGCAGAGTTAGCTCACTTGTTATGTTTATCTGCCTAAAATGTCATCCTGGGCATCCCAATTTTGTAATAAATGATAATTCTGCCATGCGAGGGGCAGCCTATTGCTTTGTCAGTAGTTGCAGTGTACCCAAGGGCACAGTATGACTTGACATGTTTGTAAGCATTTTTTATTGAGATAAAAGGTCAGGGTTGAAACAATTTTTTATGCAGGTTCATTTTTACAATGTGATAACATTTTATTTCTGTAAATACAACACATCTTAAAGTGAAATTACAATGCATTTTTGCAGAGGATTAAGTGAAACGTGTTATTGTAAAACTACCAAGGAAGTCATTTTTTTATGAAAATTTTTTTGCTGTTCCATGTTTTTATGATTACATTTCAAACAGAACTTTTAAGAAATGTATTTTCAGAGCTCTATAGCATTTGCTGACTATATTGTTTACTTGAAAGCAAGCCTATGGTAAAAATATTTAAAGGGTCAATGAATAGCAGGCTCGTCCAGGTGCCTGTTTGTAGCATCTAAAGCCTTGCATAGCTCCCCTGCACATCTTGAATGTACAGTGAAAGTATCTACTAGCTCCTAGGTTGCAGGCTCTAGCCATAAATGCTACTACCCTATGTATCTTACTATTGGTTGGTTGAGCTTACCATCACAGTAATGCCCAATGGTAGGACACATGAGATGGAAAGGGGCACGGCCAGAGCATGTACCTAGTAAGTTGGGTGGTGCATAATATACTCGTTTTGTAGGCTCAGCAGAGCATCATAAGTTGCAAACAGAAATGTGGGGGTACCCGCTGTTTATAGTAAGTAAGACTTTAAATTAATATGTTCACAACAGATACACTTTAAAGGGAGCCAAAGATGTAAAGTGAAAGTTACATTTTTAACCTCATATCTGTAGATGCCCAGAGTCACTAAGGTGCCTGTAAGGGGGCTTCTGATTGGCTGACTGTTAGCCGCAAATTGCCCAAGCTCCCACTCTGCTAAAAGCCTCTGTCTTATCGTGCCCACTCCCTGCCATAAGCATTCTCATGACATTCCAGGCCATTAGACTTCATATTCATAAAAAATGAATGTCCACACAAGAAATACAATTTTTGCACTTTACTGATGTTCTTCAAAGACGCAGTGACAAACCACATCATATAACAACACCTGACAGGTATCTTCAGCATACATAACTATACACGCTGTAGCAGTCATGATGAAAGCAGCACATTGCACATCACTGATAAGCCATCTTCGCCTAGCCAACTTTTTTTCTCCTCTCCAAAGGATCACCACAATGTTGGGACCCATCTCTCTGTATACTTGATCTATAGCATTCTGCTCTATTCAAACCGATATTCACAAGGTGAAGCACCCTGCTCTGTCATCTGAGATTAACAAGGTGCCTTCTGTAATATACCAGTCTCTCTTTCTATGTTCCAATCCATAGCTCTACCCAGCCAGGTACGCTCTCCAAATGTTACTCTCTTTCTCCCAGGGTCATTAGTATTTAGAGGGTTCAGACTTGCCCATAAGGCTTTATGCATTTAGGTCACGACTCCCTTTATGTCATTCCAGGGACAGGAATTTGGAACCATGTCCCTTTGTCCCTCTTTACTCCTCATTTGTCCCTCTTTATAGTCTGATGTATAGACCTCTATAAAGAAATGTATTATTTAGCTACTAGAAGTGTTATACTGTAGTACATTTTACTGTATATCCAACCACTAAATTATTAAATGTGTTCGAAATACTGGTATAAAGAAAAAGTAGCAGTGAAAAAAACCCACCTGTGCATTTAACCAATGGATTTTTGCATATTTATGGTATATCGCAGGGGCTTATCCTTTGCCTGCATGCCTTATACTAAGATGCCCCTCTTTCTTATACCAGAAAGTTTGGAGGTATGAGCACCAGGGTTTTCATCATTGTATAACATCTACAAGGGGCCTGGTTATAAATGTTGTCAAAATAAGGCCCCAGATATCCAGAATTTACATCATCTGTCATGCAGTGGAAGAGGGACTGCTGTCACTTGCAGACTAAATGAACAGGCAATGCTGCTGCTAAGACAGAGGGAAGTTTCAAGTGGCAAGTGAAATGGATAGCATCTCACAATGTATTGGGAAATTTGATCCATAAGGGCAAAAGAAAGAAACTCTAATAACTCTTTAACCCACCCACAAGGTTTAACCCTTATTTTCAGGAATCCTACATCGTAAATCATAGCTAAAGGATTAGAAACCCTTGTCAGTTTTTTATTGCTGTCTGTGTCCATATTAGGGAGATTTACCCTCTCTATTTGTCCTGTTTACCATTATCATTGAAAGTGAAAGTAAAAGAAAAGACCAAATTGTGGGTTGTCCCCAGAAAAGTTATAGATGGGAAATCTTCCAATTGGGAGACTAGTTCTGGTGACCTGGCAGGTCCCCAAGGGATTCCCTTAATATGTAGGGATTTCCTCTCACTTCCTGTTTTGGCTATGAGACAGGAAATGAAGGGAAAATATCCAAAATGGGGCATGAGATGGTTAAAAAAATCTGACAAGGGTTATAACCCTCTCTTGTGCTATTCAAAATGAAAAAACAAAAACTTTTGCCCATAGTTCTACTTTAAATAGCAATTGAAGTTTTTTTTGTTGTTGTTTTTTTAAGAAATGCACTCTAAATGATCATTTATGTACATACAATTAGCAAAATTAAATGTAAGTAAGATCATTCGCGCTATCAAAGTGAATATATGCTAATCTGATAAGTTGCAGCTAGATCTAAAGTGTATAAATGATTGGTATAAAGTGAATAACGATCAGTGCAGCTTGATGATATATATAAATGATGATATATATATAAAATATTAACAATAACCGATAAATGATGTGCAAAATCGCTAATTGCGATTATGCAAATTGCTAATGATGCTGTGCAAAATAACTGAAGCAACAGTAGCCCTGTGTTCAATGTAGATGAATACTAAAGTGCTTATGTTGTAACTGTGCAAAACCGCACAGTTACTGCTGTGTAAAAATTGCTAAAAAAAAACAACAATAAACAGTGCTGAACAAACCAATCTGAGTATGTGCACGTAGTGTTGTGCAAATGCAATAGTGATTCTGGGTATTAATATACTAATGTAAACGCATAGTATATATTAAAGTGCCAATAGCCCTATGTTCAGTGTACATAAACAAAGTTATTTACATAATCACAATTAGCGATAATCGCAATTAGCGATTTTGTATACCATTTATCGCCCATTGTTAAATATTCAATACATATCATTAAACTGCGCTGATTATCACTTACTTTATACCATTTAAGTGCATTTACACACTTTGGATCTAGCTGCAACTTATCTGATTAGCTTATACTCAGTGATTTTACATAGCAGCATCATGCGTTTTTGCACAGTTGCAACAAAGTCATTCTATGTTTATGCACACTGAACATAGGGCTATTGGCACTTTAATATATACTATGCGTTTACATAAGTATATTAATACCCAGTATCACTATTGCATTTGCACAATACTATGTGCACATACTCAGGTTTGTTCAGCACTGTTTATTGTTGTTTTTTAGCGATTTTTACACAGCATCATTATGTTACAACATAGGCACTTTAGTATTCATCTACATTGAACATAGGGCTACTGTTGCTTCAGTTATTTTGCACAGCATCATTAGCAATTTGCATAATCGCAATTAGCGATTTTGCACATCATTTATCACTTATTGTTAATATTTAATTAGCATTTAATTAGCAAAATTGCTGAATTCACAAAACCTTTTTTTTTTCAGCTTCATTAAAATATTACGAGAAAATATATAAATATACAGTATCATTTTATTGTTTATAGTACAAAGACATGTAGTAGTGAACAAGGGGACCTTATATAGTAAAGGGCCCTGTGATTGCTGATGGTGATGAACCCATGTGGCTACCTCCTCTTAAACATATTGATGAGATTATTTACATTTAAAAAAATACCAAAAACACTGACTTTTTTTCGTTTTGTCGTGACACATTTTGTAGTTGCAAAAGACATTGGGAAATAATCGCTTGTTTCATGGCTGTAGTTTATTAAGCATCAAATGAACAACTGTAGTTTCATTTTAACATTTACAATTCTGGAGAGCTGGGCACTGATTATAAATAAGCTTTGCTGGGTCTGATAAACAACGTGCTTTCTTGGTTCATGCAAAGGCTTTTAGCAAATAGGCTTGTGTAGGAAGCACTGATGAAATGGAAAATTGTTGACATATACTTATCATCATTTTCCTTTCCAAGTCAGCACTGATGGGTTGAGCTTAACTCCTCGAGACCACCTTCACCATTGCTTAAAGGTCTTCTTCCTCTGCAGTGCATATTTTGATAAAATAGTACTGAAAAAGAAAAATAAAGACATTGAGGGAAAATTCTGCTGACATGGTGAGGTGCCTGGAAACAAAAATTATGGTAAGTATATGTCAATAATTTTGTGTTTCCCAGGCGCCTTCCCTTGTCAGCACTGATGGAAACTTATTAGCAATGAAAATAAAAACAAGGGAGGGTACTGCAAAAATAGAAAACGTTTATTCTATAGAGTTACACGCAGAGGAAAGAACAGCCAAGTCAATGTCCACATCTGATATAGCAGCCACTTCCAACCTATAATGATTCACAAATGTATTTCTTGGAGATTCCTGCCCATGAGGCCCATGCTATCGCCTTAGTCAAATGTTCTATAATTTGTGAAAGAGGGGGAACCTTCTTAGCTTCCTTTGCCTTGTGAATGGCCTAAAGTTCAAGATCTCTCCTTTCTTCTCCACATCCAACATTTTTTGAGAAACATGTTCAATCTCCTCTGGCTGATAAATGTATTGAAACAGAAGCCATAGCAGAAGATGAAGTGCAAGACTCATGGCTTTAGGCTACTGCTTCTTTCATATATGCTTATACAGTATATGCTTTTACCTCTTCTGCTTCTTTTTCCACTTTTCCTGAGATGTCACAGACGCAGGCTTCACACACTACCTTGCCAAGAAGCACAAGCCCAGCAGAAGCCCTCTTAGGCCAAGATCTCAAAAGCCAGACTCCAAGGCCAGATGAGTAGAATGACGGGGAGAGTGATGCTTACATTTGCTATTATATTTGTAACCTAAAGATTTATGGTAGTCCTTCTCCTTTGAATCTCTGGATCATTTAGACTCCTTAGAATGAGGAGAGCCAGATCAAGGGAACATGATGATGTCTTCACCTTAACTTCTGTCTGACAAGTTGGTTCCCCCTGAGAAACAGAAAAGCTGATGATGCAACTAATACTGAATATATCACAGTGAAAGAAAATTTAAACAGCATGTGCTTAGCTCTCAATTTATCCTCTGATTGGAATGCTTGAAGCATTTGAGAATGGTGGACCCATAACAGAAACATTAAGAAAGAATGAACAGCAAAGCCAAAGTAAATGAAGTGTTATTAATAGAGGTGCACCAAACGGAAATTTTGGTGCGGAAACCAAAACCGAAAATGCAGGATGCACTTGGCTGAAAACCAAAACCAAAAATGACAGTTTTTAAAATATATATATATATATATATATTTTAATATATAATTGCATTATATTCAAATTTTTAATTAATATCATGAATTTAAATGAATATGAATTTATTGTTGGCCATTATTGGCACATTTAGTGCAAGAAAAGCTCAAGAAAAATGTATCCCTTTATGTATGTCTTCACACTGGTCAGTTGCGTTTTCGTTGTGGTGCTAAAAATCCTGTTTGCTGCATTCTTGTTCAGTTAACAAAAATTGGACAAAAATGCACCTACCTGCTGAAATGCATTGAAAATGCAGTAAGAATGCATCAATAATGCAACCATGTTACGTGAAAAACACACCATAGGCACAGTAAAATTGTGGCAAAAGTGTAGTGAAATCGCGTGAGTTTTCAGTGCCACCTTTTTCTCTTATCGGCAAAATGCCGATAACACCATTTTTGCCCGTGGCCGAAATTTCGGTGCATGTCTAATTACAAATTAATACTGCAAGATAAGAAACCACAATGATATAAGGATAATAATTTAACTGATAGGACTCACCAACAGAAATAGAGCTGCTATCACCAACACCAAAAAATGTAAAACAGATCACCCCTCTTACATACGTCATGCACAACCCCTGGACACCCTACCACAGAGAGTTTAGTGGCCACTGAGCCACAACCATATGTGACTTGCGGGGCTTCTGCCCACACAGCACTACCACAACTGAGGCCAGAAGTGGAAAGAGTGAGGCAGAATTCAGCCATAACCAGCCAGGAAAAGGTAGAGAAACAAAATAAGTTAAGACACCAAACCCACAGACAGACACAAACAAAAGATAAAATTAGAAATGCCCATATATGGAGACCAACTAACAAAATATAGCATATTTATGCTAAAAGGTTGTAGCACTCTCTACCTTAGGTAGGTGCTAGAGTTAGTTTTTTTGGCCAGTGCAGGAAAATTTAGGTAGGCCTGTTTGTTTTGATCTGGGGGCTGGGGAGTGGTTTAGTGTAGGTGATTTACAGATAGCATCACCTTTTGGTTACCTCCCTCTGACCTCTAGAAGATTCTAGAGGCAGAGGAGGAGAAGAGAGGTGGAGCTGTCTGGGGTGTGGTAAGGAGCCCTGACCAATCCCCAACTAGGATTGGCAGGGGGCAGGCCTCCTTAAATACCCTGGGTCAGCCCAGTTGGGGAGGAGTTGTTCAGGTGGAAGAACTGAGAGATGGAGTGTTAGGCTGTTGGGGTCTTGGAGGGAGCCCCGCAGTCTGGGGGGTGGTGACCTTGGGCCAGGGGCTCAGAGCTGTGAAGGAACCCCACACAATCCAAGGGGTGTCCTGAACAGGAGCAGGAGAGGACAGTGCTATCATGATCATTGAAATTCAGCAGCTTGCAGGGCAAGAGGACTGCTAATCAGGGTCCCTATTGAGAAATGGACAAAACCTGAGACTGCTAATTTTTGTAACTTGTCATCTTTTTTCAATGCTGGTTAGGGTAATGGGGAATCAAGATCAAGCACCACAAAAAATAAGTTAAGACACCAAACCCACAGACAGACACAAACAAAAGATAAAATTAGAAATGCCCATATATGGAGACCAACTAACAAAATATAGCATATTTATGCTAAAAGGCTGTAGCACTCTCTACCTTAGGTAGGTGCTAGAGTTAGTTTTTTTGGCCAGTGCAGGAAAATTTAGGTAGGCCTGTTTGTTTTGATCTGGGGGCTGGGGAGTGGTTTAGTGTAGGTGATTTACAGATAGCATCACCTTTTGGTTACCTCCCTCTGACCTCTAGAAGATTCTAGAGGCAGAGGAGGAGAAGAGAGGTGGAGCTGTCTGGGGTGTGGTAAGGAGCCCTGACCAATCCCCAACTAGGATTGGCAGGGGGCAGGCCTCCTTAAATACCCTGGGTCAGCCCAGTTGGGGAGGAGTTGTTCAGGTGGAAGAACTGAGAGATGGAGTGTTAGGCTGTTGGGGTCTTGGAGGGAGCCCCGCAGTCTGGGGGGCGGTGACCTTGGGCCAGGGGCTCAGAGCTGTGAAGGAACCCCACACAATCCAAGGGGTGTCCTGAACAGGAGCAGGAGAGGACAGTGCTATCATGATCATTGAAATTCAGCAGCTTGCAGGGCAAGAGGACTGCTAATCAGGGTCCCTATTGAGAAATGGACAAAACCTGAGACTGCTAATTTTTGTAACTTGTCATCTTTTTTCAATGCTGGTTAGGGCAATGGGGAATCAAGATCAAGCACCACATCCCTTTTTGTAAATAGAAACAGTGAAAAAAGATGGGACTTTTAAGGTGCCAAGACAACATACGCATAATTATGTAAAAATATATTTTATTAATTAAACAACAATTTATTTTTAATATTAACAATGAAAATTCAAAAAGCATATATTTCATACACCAATGCAGCCACTTCTTACGCTACATGTTTCACTCACAAGAGCTTCCTCAGGAGATTTTGAAAGTACTGAATAAAGTTGATACTATAGAAATAGATAAGTATCATACATGTACTTCAATCTGTAACAAAGACCTGAAGCGCCGAACAGTATGTTGTCTACCGGGCACTCGGGTTCGGCACATCGTGGATCTGGTGGACAGATTACTGGGAGGGGCTGGGGAAGACCCAGCTGTCATGGTGCACGTTGGCACCAATGACAAAGTCAGAGGCAGATGGAGTGTCCTAAAGAACGATTTTAGGGACTTAGGAGCTTAATTGAGGAAAAGGATCTCCAAGGTAGTATTTTCAGGCATACTACCGGTACATCGAACCACACCAGAAAGGCAGAGCTAGATTAGGGAAGTAAACAAGTGAGCTGGTGTAGTAAGGAGAGGTTTGGGTTCCTGGAGGACTGGGCCAACTTCTCAGTCGATAACCAGTACTATAGAAGGGACGGACTGCACCTAAATGAGGAGGTTGCAGATTAGCTGGGAATGAAGATGGCCAAAAAGTTAGAGGGTTTTAAACTAGGTAATGGGGGGGAGGGTTTCAGAGGTAGAGATAGTCAGCCCAGAACATATTCCAGAGGGTAGTATTGGGGGCATTAGTGGTAGGTTGACCAAAGCACATAAACCCAAGGTTTTCATGTGACAACACTGAAGAAATTACACTTTGCTACAATGTAGTGTGTGTACAGCTTGTATAACAGTGTAAATTTGCTGTTCTCTCAAAATAACTTAACACACAGCCATTAATGTCTAAACCGCTGGCAACAAAAGTTAGTATACCCCTAAGCGAAAATGTCTAAATTGGGCCCAAAGTGTCAATATTTTCCAGCACTGCCTTAATCCTCTTGGACATGTTCCAGAGTTCATCAGAGATTCACAGGTTGCCACTGGAGTCCTCTTCCAATCCTCCATGATGAAATCACAGAGCTGGTGGACGTTAAAGACCTTGCGCTCCTCCACCTTCCATTTGAGGATGCCCTACAGATGCTCAATAGGGTTTAGGTCTGGAGATATGCTTGGTCAGTCCATCACCTTTACCCTCAGCTTCTTTAGCAAGGCAGTGGTCGTCTTGGAGGTGTGTTTGGGGTCGTTATCATGTTGGAATACTGCCCTGCGGCCCAGTTTCTGAAGGGAGGGGATCATGCTCTGCTTCAGTATGTCACAGTACATGTTGGCATTCATGGTTCCCTCAATGAACTGTAGCTTCTCAGTGCCGGCAGCACTCATGCAGCCCCAGACCATGACAATACCACCATCATGCTTGACTGTAGGCAAGACACACTTGTCTTTGTACTCCTCACCTGGTTGCCGCCACACACACTTGACACCATCCGAACCAAATAAGTTTATCTTGGTCTCATCAGACCACAGGACATGGTTCCAGTAATCTATGTCCTTAGTCTGCTTGTCTTCAGCAAACTGTTTGCGGGCTTTCTTGTGCATCATCTTTAGAAGAGGCTTCCTTCTGGTAGGACAGCCATGCAGACCAATTTGATGCAGTGTGTGGCGTATGGTCTGAGCACTTACAGGTTGACCCCCACCCCTTCAACCTGTGGAGCAATGCTGGCAGCACTCATATGTCTATTTCCCAAAGACAACCTCTATGACACTGAGCACGTGCACTCAACTTCTTTGGTCGACCATGGCGAGGCCTGTTCTGAGTGGGACCTGTCCTGTTACAAAAAAATCGAAAATTTCCCCAAGGGTTTTTTTTAGCAGAAAAACATTAATTAATAATGTGGGAATAGAGTAGACCAGATATTCAAGATAAATTCAAATATGCGATAAATTTATTGTAAAATACAAACTCTGGTTCATGTTTAACGAACAACAGCATAAAACATCACTCATGGCCGAGAGGCCCCCAGGTGAACATATTGTAGCGTAGAACAGTAGCGTATACAAAATTGATATCCACATGAATACCCCAATGCATTTTGACCCATTCTGGTCTTCTTCAGGGGGATTTAGATTCATTAGCTGGATGATAAGGTGAAGGTGTATCGCACAAACCAGGTTGTTTAAAAACATGAAAGTTCAGATATCCCAAGGACCACACATACCCCATCCGCGCCCTCCAGACGCATCCACAGTCCATCGGACTTACAAGGGGCCACACGCTTGGACCTGGAGGAGAGGACGGGGGGGCAAGGCACCTAGTGCTGCCTGTATGTAATGGCGGCATGCCCGAGATCAACAAAATAGAATAGAATGTTTAAGAGAAATGAATAAATATACAGATGTACAGCATTACAGCAATGTGCATAAATATACAGAGACAACGGACAGGACAGGTACGGTTCCACTTACATATTTCTCTTAAACATTCTATTTTAGAACATAAAGTAATTAATTATTGCTTAATTATACCCCTGAAGATGGAGAGACACACATGTACTCCGAAACGGTGCAAGAACTACTAGCTTACTATTTGTATTATGTTATGATGACAGCATTGTAAACTTGTTCTAATACACTTTATGTTTTTTATACATGTTTTGTACATATCATACTGAATAAATATTTCAAATTCGAATAACATTTCCCAAAAAGTTATTGTGCCTCTAAAGTCCACCACTAGGGGCAATCTATACACTGGGGGGAGAACCTCTGGGGGAATCTAGGATAGAAAAGGACCTGGGGGTCCTAGTAGATGATAGGCTCAACAATGGCATGCAATGCCAAGCTACTGCTAACAAAGCAAACAGAATATTGGCATGCATTAAAAAGGGGATCAACTCCAGAGATAAAACAATAATTCTCCCGCTCTAAAAGACTCTGGTCCGGGCGCACCTAGAGTATGCTGTCCAGTTCTGGGCACCAGTCCTCAGGTAGGATGTACTGGAAATGGAGCGAGTACAAAGAAGGGCAACAAAGCTAATAAAGGGTCTGGATGATTTTAGTTATGAGGAAAGGTTGGAAGCACTGAACTTATTCTCTCTGGAGAAGAGAGGCTTGAGAGGGGATATGATTTATAACAAAAAAAAAGCGCTGCGTAAATTGACGGTGCTATATAAGTGCCTGAAATAAATAAATAAATAAAATAATATGATTTCAATATAAAATACCATACTGGCGACCCCACAATAGGGATAAAACTTTTTCGCAGAAGGGAGTTTAACAAGACTCGTGGCCACTCATTAAAATTAGAAGAAAAGAGGTTTAACCTTAAACTACGTAGAGGGTTCTTTACTGTAAGAGCGGCAAGGATGTGGAATTCCCTTCTACAGGCGGTGGTCTCAGCGGGGGGCATTGATAGTTTCAAGAAACTATCAGATAAGCACCTGAACGACCGCAACATACAGGGATATACAATGTAATACTGACATATAATCACACACACATAGGTTGGACTTGATGGACTTGTGTCTTTTTTCAACCTCACCTACTATGTAACTATGTAACTATGTATTGTGGCTATCAAGTCAGGGTAAATTTCATAAACATAGCATTACAAGCATTTTAACAAATAATGAGTTGAGGATATGTGCCTACCAGATGCTTTAAAACCAAAGAAATATTTAAATCGATTATTAATTTCAGTTCCTTCTGGAGCCTAAATCAAGGGGCAGGTTTGCAACCATAAGGAAAGGACAATGTTCTGAAGTACATAGGATAGCATATCAATTAGACTAAATCACCATTGCTGATCAAGTATTGTATAAAAAGGTAGTCTAAGTCCTATCTGTCAGATGAGACCAATTTACCTCGATCAAAATAGATTTCCAAAAAATAGAACCATGTAGTTCCTTCATTCCCTGAAAGAGAATACAGTTTGCTGCTGAGATAAACAATGAGAAAAGAACAGCAGATGGAACTTGGTGGGGCTATAAAAGGCCCAGACAAGAGCTTACAGCAGTCCTGCTGTTAGAGCCTGTTGTCCCAAAGAATCAGCCAGCACAGTCCTAAGAAGCAAGAGAAAAAAACAACAACAAATGTATATTAATATATTGATGTGTGTTATCCCATAGTGAGATCTCATTGAAAAAAAGTTATTCCTATTCCTGAGGAGCAAGAGTCCCACATCACTCTGGAGCTGAGCAACACCATTACAGATAGACATCAGGAGGAGGTCATCTGCAAGTGTTGGATGGAAAAGCCCCCTCTCCTCCTGTGCGGAGGGAATGGTGACTAGTGACCCCATAAACCGCTCACATGGACAAGATGGCAAGTGGTCAAAATCGTTTGAAAAAGCAAGTGCCCGGGGGATCCGTATGGTTGCTGATCCCCAAACTTACTTGACTAACAATAAAAGAATTGTAATATCAAATGTATAAAAATGAAAATTAATCAAATATCAATTGCATCTGGAGAAAGGCACACTTACCCAGCTCATCATGTACATTGAGCATTAAGGTGAACAGTACCACACCTACACAAAAAAACCCATAGAAAACATAAAATATAAAAATCAAAGAACTCCTGCCATATATTCCTGGCAGAGACCAGATGCAGAAAAACTATTGTCAAAGAAAAAATGAAAAAATAAATAAATAAATAAAAGGGGTTGGGGGAGAAAAAGGAAAAGAGAGGTAAGAAAAAGGAAAAAATAGGAGGAAAAAGTAAGAATGGGAAAGGGATAGAGATAAAAAAAAAAGCCACAGAAAGAGAGAGAGGGATTTAGATGCTGTAAGATTAAGCTTGATCATAAAAATGGCTTATAGGTTTGAGCCGATAGATTATAAATTCATCTGGCCTCTCGCTGTAAAAGCAGCTTATCATTATCACCCCCTCTCTCATTTAATGGTAGGTATTCCAAGGCAAAAAAAATGCATTTTGGACAAGTCAAACCCATGGAAGAGACCCGTATGTCTAGTAATTGGTGTTTCCATTTTGGACTTGGAAACTAAATTGACATGGTCACGAATACAGTGGAAGAAGTGCCTCTTTGTTTTTCCCCACCTAATATGCACCGTAGTCACATATCCTCATGTAGACCACAACCCACCAATTGACAATTGGCCAAAAATTGCGGCCTGTAGACACGTCCATCAAGCAATGTTACCTGCTGGGCTCCATAAATAAACCTACAAAAGTTACATTTTTTGCAAGGGAAAGTTCCCCTGCGTTTGTTTTGACCTTCAGTTTTGGACTGATGGTGGCTATGGACCAAACTGACCTGGACCTTCTGAAAGTCATCTCAGGGTAGGTTTCATCAGCAAGTAATAGATACAGTACCAATACTTCTGCATTATGTTGCAAACTTTTTTTTGTTGTCCTGAGAAGCGGGTGATCATTCTTACACCCGCCTCGGGTTTAGGAGGTTTCTTACTGTGAATGAGCTGCACCCTATCCTGATTTCTTGCTCAGTTATAAGCCCATTTAAGGCATCTTTTGCTATAACCTCTGTCGTGTAGGCGCAGTTGTAGAGCCTTGGCCTCTTTTTCAAAAATCAGCATCTCTGCTGCAATTTCGCCTTATTCTTAAAAACTGACTATACGGAATACTCATTACTATTGGTGATGGATGGATATCAGTATGTAAAATAGAATTTCCAGCAGAGGACTTACGGAATAAGGTAGAATCAAGGCTGCTATCAGAATTAACAAAAATTTGTTTATAGTAAATTTTAAATTGGAATTATTACATTTCAAAGTTTCAAAAAAGATGTGCAGCTCATTTTGTGTACCTGTCCATATAAAAAAAAATGTTGTTAATAAAATGACGCCATATCAAAATCTTGCTTTTTTTTGTAAAAAAAATCATCTTTTTTCAGTATAAAGCAATATTAAACCCCAAACCAATATATTGCAGCTTACCAATCATTAGATGTGGTGGCTGCATTCCTTTTTTTATTAGCGTCCCCTGAAGACATGCGTTGGCATGAAATGCATCAGTCAGGGCTATACACTGACATCACGCCACCACTCCAGTCTCAGATCTGGCTCCATGTGGCTCCATGTGGTGAGCATTTTCTCCCAATACAGTGGCATGGTGGTATTCTCACTCCCCCTAGTGGTGTAGAGTTATAGCTTTGATGAGAAGACCAAGGGTGGATGGATGGAGCTGGATGGCAATAGAGGGATGCCGATCTGTGTTGTCTAAAAACTAGCTATTTGCTTCACTGTCAGCTATTTAAGTTGGTGAGTGCAGTATTTTTTGTGGTGGCCTCCTTTCCCCTCTGGATGGTGCATGTTACACTGGGACAGCAAGATTCTGATCAGGACTCTCTCTTTTTTTTCTCTATATTTTATTTTATATTTATGGACTTTTTAGTCAGAGAGTAATGTTTTATCCGTAATGCGTTAAGGCGCTGCATTTTATCATGTATGTTTTTGAGGGGTTTCTCTATATTTTACCCTTTTTCTTAGATTTGTGGTTATAGCTCTTACTTGTTATATACATTTTTTAGGCTTTCTTCCCTGTTTTCACCTGGCCAGTAACATATCTCATTTTTATTGTATCACTTAAAGTGAAAACCTCACTTAAAGTGATACAATAAAAATGAAAAATTCCTTTAAATATAGTACCCGGGGGGTCCCCTTAGTCTGTCCGTAAAGTGGCATATCCGTAGCATGCATAGAATATGCTGCAGCAAAAATGTCATGTCTAAAGAAGAAAAAACAAGTCAAATCACATTAGATTTGACTTGTGGTTGCAATTGCCAGCACCCGGCGCCCCCATCCTAAACCACACCAGGCCACATGCCCTCAACATGAGGGGGGCAGGGGGGCTCTGTCCCCCAATGTAGGCCCAAAGGACCTGGTATGGACTGGGGGGCCCATGCTGTTTTTTTCCAGAATTTTCAGTTCCTGGCATTGTTTTGTTTACATTTCCGCTGTCAGTGGGGAAGCCCCCTGACAGCTGATGACTCAGTTATTAAGGGCACAATGGCCGGCTTCCCCAGCCCGCTGCTTAACAACCAGCTAGTCTTCACATAAAACTCGAATCATTTTTTGACTAATTCGAATTCAAATCATTCTGAAAATTTGGAATTAGTTAGAAATGAAACAAATCTTAACGAATTTCAAGGAAGTTTGTTACTATTAACCAAGACCAAAGATTTGCCAGAATTTGTATTCGGACCAAAACGAATTGCTCATGTCTCTAGCCTTATGCCACGTACACATGATTGGAAATTCAGCCAGCAAAGGACCGAAGAGAGCTTTTGGTCGGAAAATGCGACCGTGTGTATGCTCCATCGGACTTTTGCTGGCGGAATTCCTGCCAGCAAAAGATTGAGAGCAGGTTCTCAATTTTTTGGTCGGAAAAAGTTCCTATCTGAAAATGCGATCGTCTGTACAAATTCTGACGCGCAAAATTCCTGCGCATGCTCGGAAACTATTCCATGCATGCTCAGAAGCATTGAACGTCATTTTCTCGGCTCGCCGTAGTGTTGTACGTCACCGCGTTCTTCACCGTCAAAAGTTCAGAGAACTTTTGTGTGACCGTGTGTATATAAGGCAAGCTTGAGCGGAATTCCGTCGAAAAAACCATCCAAGTTTTTTCCGATGGAAAATCTGCTCATATGTATGCGGCATTAGGGTTTCTCCACTTTGGATGAAGGAGCAACATAGACACTCTTGGACAGCAACATTGTCAATCTGGGGAGAGGGTAGTGTTAGGCTGTCCGTACACTATACAATTTTCTTTTTCAATTTTCTTTAGATTTACCTTCAACTTTGAAGTGCAATGGCTGGCCTGACTGCATACACATTGAAAGTGTTTAGGATTGACCTCATCGTATATGGTTTTGGTAAATCTTAAGAAAAATTGAATAAGAATCAATAATGTATGGCCAGCCTAATGCCGCGTACACACGACCAGTTTTGCCGTCGGAATAAACTCAGAAGGTTTCCCCGACGGAACTCAGACGGAAATTACATTCAAGCGGTCTTGCCTACACACGGTCAAGCCAAAGTCTGACCGTCCAGAATGTGGTGACACACAGCACGTATGACGGGACTAGAAAAAGTAAGTTCAATAGCCAGTAGCCAATAGCTTCCGTCTCGTACTTGCTTCAGAGCATGCGTTGTTTTTGGTCCGTCGGAACAGCATACAGACGAGCGGTTTTCCCGATAGGAATTGGTTACGTCGGAAATATTTAGAGCAAGTTCTATTTCCAGGACCGTCAGAATTTTCAAAAAAAAAAGTCCGATGAGGCACACACACGATCGGAATAGACGATGAAAAGCTTCCGTTGGACTTTTTCTGTCGGACATTCCGCTCGTGTGTACGCGGCTTAAGATGCGCTAGCTCATTTAGATGGACTTGACTAACAAATTAAAGCCGAACTCCAGCTAAAGCTTTTTAGGCAGTTACAGCAGCAGTTTTTTTTTAGATATAGTTGTTTTTTTTTAAAGGTTTTACATAAATGAATAAAAGATAACAGTGGTATGTACCCCTGTCAGTGTTAAATTGTTTGTCTCAACCCTCTAAGGCAGTGTTTCTCAACCTTTTTATCTTGGAGGAACCCCTGGCAACAAGTTTGAGATCTCGAGGAACCCCTGAAATAATGTTCACATCTACAGCTCACGGAACATTGGTATGATCAGTGAGCTGTGAATAAAAAATATTTGTAGAAATAGCATTAAATAAAAGAATAAATATTAAAACGTACCTAATTAATGTGAAACTTGTGCTTTCTTTTCCTGCAGAGCTGATCCATTCAGGGGACATTACATGGGGCAGAGCACATGACAGGGGACATTACATGGGGCAGAGCACATTACAGGTCACATTACATGGGGCAGAGCACATTACAGGGGACATTTCATGGGACACAGCACATTACATGGGAGAGGGCACATAACATGGGGCAGAGCACATTACAAGGGACAGGGCACATGACATGGGGCAGAGCACATTACATGGGACAGGGCACATGACATGGGGCAGAGCACATTACATGGGACAGGGAACATGGCATGGGGCAGAGCACATTACATGGGGCAGAGCACATTACATGGGACAGGGAACATGGCATGGGGCAGAGCACATTACATGGGACAGGGCACATGACATGGGGCAGAGCACATTACATGGGACAGGGAACATGGCATGGGGCAGAGCTCATTACATGGGGCAGGGAACCTGGCATGGGGCAGAGCACATTACATGGGACAGGCCACATTACATGGGGTGGGGGACATGACAGGGGACATTACATGGGACAGACTGTTGGGCACATTGTGGGGGGGGGGGGGACACAGCTGGGCACAGTACCGGCTTTCTTCTTCTGGCTTCAGAACTCATTTCATAACTCCTCCAGTGGCGCGCTGTTCCCCCTCGGCCCCTCCTCTTCCTATCCTGATCACCCCAGATGATGTCACGTACTCGGGAAGGACAAGAGGGGAGGAGGGGCCTGCAGGGAACAGCGCGCTACAGCCAATGCCAGCCGCTTCCATGCCTATCTCTGCCTGTTTCTATGCGAACCTCCTGTCAGCTGCCTGCGACTGACAGTCAGATCGCCGCGGAACCCCTGGGGACCGCTTGCAGAACCCTAGGGTTCCACGAAAGCCCGGTTGAGAACCACTGCCCTTAGGGCTCATTTACACTTGCTTTGACTTCAACACACAATGAGGCACCTACCGCTTCAATATGCTTTTATGATGTGTTTTTGATGCTTCGGTGGTGATTCGATGAAGCTTCGGTGGTGTTTTGATGAAGCTTTGGTGATGCTTCGGTGAACCATCGATGATGTTTCCATAATGCTCTTTTGAAGCTTTGTCGAAGCTTGACAGATGCCCTGTGTGTGGTTTTGTTATTGCATACCTGCAATTTCTCCAATAGAAAAGGAAGCTAAAGCTGAATTAAAGCCTCTCAAAAACCGCAGGTGCTTCAAGCGAGCTTTGTCATAGAGTTCTATGGAGGCTTTGAAGACGCTTTGCAGCACCACTAAAGTGAAATGAGGTATAATTTTTGAAGCAGAGCTGAAGCAAAGCAAACGCAATGTGTAAACAGGACTGTAAGCTAACCATTTTATTTAGGGGGCTTTGACTAGCATTCAGAGAGCTTTATCAAAGTGTGTCCAAAGCCTTGTTTTGAAGCAAGTGTAAACTAGCCTTAAATGTCATTTTTCCTTAGAAACTTGGTCTGTTAAAGGAAGGTGAAAAACAACAGGCTTACTGGCTGGGTAACCAGGTGAAAGCAAAGGAAAAAAGCTAAATGAATGCAGCCATCATACCTAAAAACTGGTAAGCTGCACTCCACAGTACTATGAAGAAATGTGTCACTGTCAGTATTCAACCCCCCCACCCCCCCAAAAAAAAAGTTTTGGCTGTAGTTGACCTATACGTATTTGCAGAATGCCATCTTGTGACTAATTTAGGGTACTGTAGGATGCATGGAGAATCCCAGACTACACAGACCACGAAGCATTTGCTGTCAGTTTTGCTTGCTCAGGCTGCAGGCAGAACAGCAGCTCTTTTATTTTTCATGACAGGTCCATCTTAAAGATGTTGACTCTTGGCCTCTTTTATGATCTGGTTGAGTATAAAAAAATAAAATAAAAGCTGAGACTCAGCACCCATGGGTATCCATTATGCAGCCCCGCTATGGCTCCTACAAGGCGTTAAGGCTTAGGCTACAGTGATTGAGGATAATGATTGGAGAGCCAGCTCCTGCTTGCACAGCTGTTTCCGGAATCATTTTTAACAATGCAGAGCTTGGAGGCCTAAAGGTGCGGCTCATTGACACTCTCTTTATATTGATGCAACCATTAAAGCACACAGATTATGCCTCCCTTAGTGATTATTTGATTGCTGTTTTGTAGTTTATTTCTGTTTTCGGGTTTTGTGAATTGTATAAAATAGTTGTCTTTACTCACTGGAACAATTCAAAGGATTTATCTCTTCCTTGGAGAAGGATCGTCTTATATGTACTGCTGGAGCAGATGTTGTACAGTGGTAGCAATGTAGAGTAGGCTACACACATTATTAGGTTTTATAAGGCCAGACATAGATGAGCAGAGGTCTAAAACAGGAGGTATAAATTCTGCCACAAAGTAAAGCATCGTGACCATGGTACATGTAAATCCCTGGCTGCTGCCTCTGCAGCTAAAGGGGAAGTGATTAAAATGCAGCTCAATAACGGAAGGGTTTACCACCCTCACACACACTTTTGGGAGTGTTGGATCCCCTGTGCCGCACTGTGCACTGTGGTTCCTTTTGCCAGCCCCTGAGTCACTGCTGTGTCCTGGCACCACAGTGCTTGGCAGAAGACCAGACATCCAACGCTTCCAGAAGTGGGTCAGTTGAAGAGTATTTTCCAGGTACTATAACTTTTGAAAATCAGTGGTGAGAAAGGTCAATACAATAGCTCCCCTTTACTGGGAGATCTTGTTGTTTACTTTTTGATTTAACAAGAGTGTCACATTAATTCAGTCTGTATATTAAATCATGATACTCAGTGGTATAAAATAATCAATAAATTAGACTATAATATCACACTAAAAACAGCGCTATTGTTGAGCTGAAATAAACATGCATGTGGCCAACTTCACACGAAAGTCCTTTAAGAGTGGTGAGGAGTTTGGAAAGTAGTTCAGAAAGTGTTCATAGGTGACATAAAACAGAGTCTCAGTGTGCACCTTCCACCGGTCAGTCCAGTTCCACCATGTAAGAACACACTCCCCTCAGGGGGTTAAACTCACCAGAGCTAAGCAATAATAAGCCTCCAAGGAAAGAAACATCCAAGCCACAAGCCACTGCCAACACCACTCCACACGCTTCCTTTGCTGTGCTTTGTTGATTGCAGTGTTGATGTACGTATTTATTGAGGGGGGGTTCTCTGTGTGATGTGATGGATGTGATGGACGTTTATTCAATAAACAGGATTACGCTATGTGCGCTTTTCTTTTGTTATTGATTCATTTCTGAGCCCTGATCATCTGTGAATCCTCCGGAGTGGTGTTGGCAGTGGCTTGTTGCTTGGATGTTTCTTTCCTTGGAGGCTTATTATTGCTTAGCTCTGGTGAGTTTAACCCCCTGAGGGGAGTGTGTTCTTACATGGTGGAATTGGACTGACCGGTGGAAGGTGCACACTGAGACTCTGTTTTATGATCACCTATGAACACTTTCTGAACTACTTTCCAAACTCCTCACCACTCTTAAAGGACTTTCGTGTAAAGTTGACCACATGCATGTTAATTTCAGCTCAACAATAGCGCTATTTTTAGTGTGATATTATAGTCTAATTTATTGATTATTTTATACCACTGAGTATCATGATTTGTCTATGGTTTTAAACGGCTGCTTTTTTACTATTTGGATTCCATACCTTTTGTGTGTTAGCAAATTGGACGTTATTTTCATTTTTATCAATTATTTCTGTCCCTGCTTTGGAACAGCATCTTTTCCTGGTGCTGAATGGTGTACTTTAGGGACCATAGGAACACCTTTTTTGTATATTAAATCAGTCTGTACAGTGCCTTGAAAAAGTATTCATACTCCTTGAAATTTTCCACATTTTGTCATGTTACAACCAAAAACGTAAATGTATTTTATTGGGATTTTATGTGATAGACCAACATAAAGTGGCACATATCTGTGAAGTGGAAGGAAAATGATAAATTGTTTTCAACATTTTTTACAAATAAGTATGTGAAAAGTGTGGCGTGCATTTGTATTCCTTCTTCTGCCATTACAGCTGCAAGTCTTTTTGGGTATGTCTCTACCAGCTTTGCACACATAGAGAGAATGACATTCTTTGCCCATTCTTCTTTGCAAAATACCTCAAGCTTTGTTAGATTTGATGGAGAGCCTCTATGAAGTCTTGCCACAGATTCTCAATTGGATTTAAGTCTGGACTTTGACTGGGCCATTCTAACACATGAATATGCTTTGATCTAAACCATTCCATTTTAGCTCTGGCTCTATGTTTAGGGTCATTGTCCTGCTGGTAGGTGAACCTCCGCCCCAGTCTCAAGTCTTTAGCAGACTCTAATGCTGTGTACACACGATCGGACATTCCGACAACAAAACCCTGGATTTTTTTCCGACGGATGTGGGCTCAAACTTGTCTTGCATACACACGGTCCCACAAATGTTGTCGGAAATTCTGATCGCCAAGAACGCGGTGACATACAACATGTATGACAGGACTATAAAATGAAGTTCAATAGCCAGTGCACCACCCTCTGTGCTCCTTCTGCTAATCTCCTGTTTATCTCGTGTTAATAGAGTTTTGGTTAGAGACGATTCGTGCTTTTCAGCCTCATGCTTTTCAGTTCATTACTGCTCTTCAGTTTGTGCTTGTGGGTTCGTATCTGTTCTTCAGTGCGTGTTGTCAGTTCATTACTGTCTTTCAGTGCGTTCTATTTATTAGTTTGTATCTGTTTTCCAGTGCGTTCTTGTCTGCTTGTTTCTGATTTTCAGCTCATTCTTCTCAGGTTCTTTCTGATTTTCAGTGTGTTGTTAGTTCGTTCTGACCAGCCGACCGTTTTCTAGCCATGTTGCGGATACGTACTCGTCGTAGAGTTCGTGCTGTGCAAGGGCTTTTGGTGTTGGAGTTCTTGCTTTGACCCAAGTCCAGTCCATGAACAGGGCTAGGAGGAGTTCATGGACGAAGAATTGGTTGCTCCAGCATGACCAATTCTCTCATATGCCTTTGCTGTGGGAGATCCGGGATAATAATCCTGATGATTTCAGGAATTATCTCTGGATGACGGACCCCGTTTTTCACCGTCTGTTGGCTTTGCTGTCCCCTTATATTACGAAGCAGCACACCTGCATGCGACAAGCCATTAGTCCCGAGCAGAGGCTCGCCGCTACCTTGCGGTTTTTGGCGACGGGGAGAAGTCTGCAGGACATCAAGTTCTCGACTGGTATCTCCCCCCAGGCTCTGGGGATCATTATTCCAAAAGACCTGTTCTGCCATCATAGAGGTCCTGCAGAAGGACTATATTAAGGTAAGTTTTATCCTTTAACATCACATTCTATGTATTTAATGTTTGCTAATGCATTGTATTTATTTCATCATTCCATAATTACCATGGTTGTAATATGCTGTGAATGTCCTCTTTGTCCTCATGGATGCTGGAAGCTTTAAATGTTCCTTTTTTGTCCTTCATGCATATTTGCCTTCACTAACCTCCCCAGCATGCTATCCTGTGCCCTTAGACACCTAGCCTAGTCGCTTAACAATGTATTTTGTCAGGTTCATTGTAGTGCTTACCCTAAACACCCCCTAAAATGTGTACAAATGTTATTTTTGTCCTTAAATTCAGGCATAGTGCAAGAGGCTTTTTTTTGGGGGGGGGGGGGCAAAACTCATTTGGATCCCTCCCTCCCCCCAACTGCTAAGTCAACCGATACCAATACTCTATCTGGTGACAAACCCATACACACTATACCAACCTCTTTTGTGGTCAGATTTATGGATGAATTCACCAAAGCATGTAGTGCAAGGGCCTGCCTGAATACGTTCAAATGGTACTATTTAAAGTTTTGTTCTCCTATTATCTTGATAGGTAATTGCAGATTGTAAAAATGTGCTTCCATTTGGACAGGGTGTATTCATATTTTTGGATTATGACATTTCTTACCTGTCTAGTGGGCTGCCAATAGTGTAAGTAAGGAGGGGCTGGCCAAAGTAACACATATTATTTATGCATTCAGCTCTCAATGAAGTGGAGAGGGTTACCTGTCCAAAACATCTACCCCCCCACCTTAAAATGTTTACAATGGGCCATCAGAGTAGGTGAGGAATCTGAATCTGATAAGTGGAACTTATACTTTTGTCTTTAAATACACAATTTAATAAATGTTATACTTATGTTGGCCAAGAATGTTTGTGTCTAATCTGCTTGCAATGTTATGTGCAAAAGTTCTAATTTTTTTTTTCTTGTTTAAATCCACAGTTTCCTTCAAACACACGGGAATGGCAGACTGTGTCTTCCCTGTGTTTGCCCAGCATTGGGACTTCCCCAACTGCGGAGGGGCAATAAATGGGAAGCACGTCCACATAGTCCCACCCCCCCAACTCGGGGTCATACTATTCTAATTATAAGGGGTTTAATAGTATTGTGCTGTTGGGGGTGGTGTTTGCGACATACGAGTTCCTGTATGTGGACGTGGGGAAAAATGGCCGGATTTCGGATGGTGGAGTCATCGACCACACGGAGTTCTTCAGACAACTCCAGAATGGTGGCTTGGGCTTGCCACCTGCGGAAGACAACATGGCAAGACTCCCATTAGTCTTCGTGGCTGATGAAGCGTTTGGGCTGGGTGACCATCTGATGCAGCCGTTCCTCATGAGGACCCTCACCCCGGACTAGAGGGTTATTAATTACTGGCTGGCCAGAGCCAGAAGAGTGGTGGAGAATGCCTTTGGAATAATGGCCAGCCGGTTCTGTCTATTTCTCACAGAAATCAACATGGTGGAATATAAACTGAATCATATTGTCCTTGCATGCTGCATACTCCATAATTATTTAAGGAAAAATGCAACAAACTATGTGGCCTCACTTGGGACTGAGGCCGGCTTTCCTGATTCAACAACACTGATGGCACTTGAAGCTGTTCGTCCTGGCTTTCCCCCTCAAAGCGCCCGCGAAGTAAGACAAAAGTACGTAGAGTACTTTGCGGGTAGGGGGGCCATTGATATGCCAGACAATATGTAAAACATTTTTTAAATACATTTTTTTGGTATAAACTGAACTCATATTTCATTTGATTTACTGCTTGTGTTTCTTTTAGCTGTCTCCTAGGTTCTCCAATGGCTTTTTCTTTTTGGCCATTTTCTTCAATAGTGCAAACGTAATTTATTTGATACATGAAGTGACAATCTCTTCTTCAGCTAACTATTATGTTGTGGGTCTGCTACACACACACATGTTTTTGTTGTTAATGTATGTAATGCATTAATGAAATAAAAAAAATCATCCTTTTCAGCTCCATGAATTAATTGCTTTGAGTCCCTAAAATGGCCTGATTGTGGCAAATTTTAGAGCACAGCGGGGGTTATTTCCTAAAGGAAAATCCAATTTGCACTACAAGTGCACTTCAAAGTGCACAGAAACTGCACTGAAAGTGCACTTGTAGTGCAAAGTGGATTTGCCTTTAGTAAATACCCCCATTGTCACTGTAACTACAACAATTTATGCCGCGTACACACGATCAGAAATTCCATCAGAAAAAACTTGGATGGTTTTTCCGACGGAATTCCGCTCAAGCTTGCCTTGCATACACACGGTCACACAAAATTCTCTGAACTTTCGTCAAGAACGCGGTGACTTACAACACTACAACGAGCCGAGAAAATTAAGTTCAATGCTTCCGAGCATGCGTTGAATTGTTTCCAAGCATGTGTGATTTTTTGCGCATCCGAATTGCATACAGAAGAACGCAGGAACTTTTTCCGACCGAAAAATGGAGAACCTGCTCTCAAACTTTTGCTAGCTGGAATTCTGCCAGCAAAAGCCCAATGGAGCATACACACGGTCGGAATTTCTGACATCTGACTTTTGCTGGCAGAATTTCTGATCGTGTGTATGGGGCATTACTCCAAAAACTGGTATTGAGCATTGAAAGAAGAAACCACACATTGTTGAGTATAAAACATTTTACTCTGTGCACATTCACATGTGAGTTATAAAATTTTTTTTTACAAACCAACATCTTTGTTGTATAACATTTATATTTGACAGTAGAAATAGCCTTTTTTGGTTAAACAGGCATTTTTAAAACCATAACATACACAACTCAGGAACTTACAAAGTTCAACTTTGAAAAATTGAAGGCCATATGAGACATTAGTATGTCCAAATTGTGTTTATCTTGCCTTCATCAGATGGGGTGATGTCACCCCTGTAAAAGCCAAATGTTGAAGATGCACACAAATTGGGAGTGAAAATGTGGATTTCCCTCCTGATCCCATGCCTAATGTCAACATGTCCTAGCACCCATCATGGGTGATCAATGGACGTGTTTCAGGGGTGCAACCCTTTCCTCTCCACTACTTTAGTTGCGAGGAAGGGGTTGCACCCACAAAACGCGTACATTGTTATCCCATGGTGGCAGATAGCACATGTTGACATATTGTGTGCAGCTTCAAAATTTGGCTTTCAAATTAGTTTAAAAATTTAGTAAAAATAAAAAATATAACGACAAACTGTCAACATTTTTGTGTGTTTTAGATTCTTCCTAAAACATCAATGATGTTGTTGAGTTTTTTTTCAACGTCATTTATGTTTTCCTTGATCTTTCCTAATTCCCGTTTGCACACCATGATCTCCCCAATGAGGATCTGTCCACTTGCACCGTTGAAATTAGTTTCTTCTTCCACAATATCCACATCACCTAAAAATCAAAAAACACACCATGTATTATAAATATGCAGGCATACATCTATTACCTGAAGCTGTGGTCTTAGACAATGACCTGTTGTGGTCACTAATTCACCCAATTCCTGAACCTCTCCTACCTTCACATCTTCTTCAGGGTGTGTGGGGATTTCCCCTTCTTTAGGAGGTGTGGGGTTCTTGGTGTCCTCAGATGTCCCGAGTCTTTTCTCCCCTATGTGAATAAAAAAAAAGGTATACTTAGCACACAGATATTTGAGGCAAGAAATAGGAATATGAAACATTGCTTGGAAGTGTCGTACAATTATTTGTTTTGGCAGAGTTGCAAGCTGAAACTCTTAAATCTAGAATACTTACCTGTTTTGGTAAAGTTTCACACATGGAGAGACCACTAGTATCCATGGGAGCACCTGCGTGGGACACCCTAAAAAGGGCGTTCTGGTGTCCCACACTAGTGCTCCTGCGTCCAGATGTGTAAACAGCTGCTGAGTGTCCTCTCCTTACACTGAATGAAGTTTGCATTTCATTCTAGTTACAAACCCATCTAGACAACAATGTACTAAACTTATTTTACTACAAATAGGCCTGAACAAATGTAGTTAACCTGCATCTGCCAAAAACAATGTTTACTATGAACGATTACTGTCCCCACACCATAAAATGTACAACAGTAAAGAAAAGCACATGGAGCAGCATGCAAGTAATAATAAAATAGGATCACACGAAAAAATACTTACTTTTTTGCAGCACTCTCTTGATCCTTCTGTACTGATTCTGCTTCCTCAATTTGAGGTCTGACCAGCATTTCCTCAATTGCTCCTTGGATCGTCGTACCTCAAAATTCTTCTGCAGACTTATACAACTTTAGTCATAAACTTGGCCTTTCTCACATTTGGGTTGCTGTACGGTCTATACTTCCCATCATAGTCGGCCCTCTTCAAGATGTCCACCATCTCCACCATCTCTACAAAGGACATATTTGAGGCCTTATATCTCCTTCTGGATCGGGACGTTTCTGGCTCTGGGCTTTCCTCGTCCTCCTCCTTGCTGATATTATCATGCACCTCTCTCCGCCATGTGTTCTTCCACTGCGCCGAAAGAGAAGGGGCAGGAAATATACTAGAAAGAAGGTCAGGGGCGGAGTTTCGCGCATGTGCAGTGTGTCCTAAGCATACCACGCGTACGTCGTACGTACATACGTGCCGATTGTGCAAACGAAGTTACCATTTTAACTTGGGGCGTCAGTGGTTAGTGGCCTTTTACTGCTTATAGATTGAGGCCAATATTGGGACAAGATTAGGAGAGTTTAGCCTGACATTAGGGTCTGTCTTGTGCTGTGTCTTGCAGAGAAAATTGATAAATTTAATGAACATGACTTCCTCCCCAACTTCATTGATAAGTACAGGGAGCTGCCCTGTCTGTGGCAAGTGAAACACCAATTTTATAACAACAAAATAAAGAGGAAGGCAGGGCTGGATCAACTGTTGTAATTGGTAAAGCTGGTGATTCCCACAGCAGACATCAACTATTTGAAGTGCAAAATTGGTGGCCTAAGGAGCACATATAATAGGGAGCCAAAAAAGGTCCAGGATTCCATGAGATCAGGAGCAGCAGCAGATAACATTTATGTCCCCAGGCTCTGGTACTGTGACAGACTGCAGTTTTTGTCAGACCAGAGTGAACCCAGGCCATTACTCTCAGCCCTTCCTTCCATTCTTCCTTCCACCTCAGATGAGGCTTCCGACGTACAACCTGGGCCTTTCACCCAAGAAGATGTGGAGGAGCCCAGCTTGAGCCAGGTATAGCATTGTTCAACATATTTCTTGTCAAAAATTGAATGATGTTAACTAGATGTTATTATTGATCACTAATTTCTGATTTAAAAAAGTGGTTTACATATCAATAGACAGTAGTAGCCAAAAAGGATTGGGACAAGAATGAAAAACGCTGGGGTCAGAATGGTAGTCTTTTCTATTTGTTAACATTCAATTTGCATAAGTCATGAGCTCAAAACTGTGTGTGATTGATGACCAAAAACCTAAAACTTTGTCCCTTTTTCATACACAGGAAAGTCTCAGAGTCCAGAGGAGGGCGTTGAAAATGGCAGCCAGGAGGTGGCCATGGAAAGTGGCAGCCAGGAGGTGGCCGTGCCCAGTAGCCTGACTGAATACCAGGTTCTTCCCATCCGCCTTTCAACAAAAAGGACCAGGAAGGTGAAGAACCTGGAGGAGTCAGCGACTAATTTGATTCGCCAGGCTACTGCGGTACTCACAACCACCCCTAGTGTCCAGGAGTCCTTTGCGTGTATGATGGCCAGTAAGATGCAAGTAATAGAGGAGGGCCAATGCCTCATCTATGGGGAGGTCATATTTCAGGCCCTAAATAAGGGGGTGAGGGGCCAATTCACCAATAAAAGCCACGTCTGTGAGTTGGACCATATGACTCCTCCACCACCTCCAGCAACACCTCCAACACCACAGCCACAGCCTGGAAGGAAGCATGCAAGGAAGTGTTGAGAGTGATGGCCTGGGTTCGGTCTGGTCTGGGAAAAACGCAGGCTGTTATAAGACCACAGCCTCGGGGACATATATGTCATCTGCTGCTGCTCCCGATCTCTCGGAGTCCTGGACCAGATTGTGCTCCCTATTAAATGGACTCCTCAGGCTACCAATTTTACCTGTCAAATAATTGATGTCTGCCCTGGGGTACAAAGGCTGAAGGCGTTGCCTTCCTCTTTATTTTGTTATGACCCCTAACAAATTTTTTTTTTTTTTTTTGACAAATACTTGGCTATGTGTTTTACTTCAAAAAGGACAGTTTGTTTTTGAGTAGGCAGGTACATTTCAAAAATACAATGTCAAATTAACAAGGGGCACCAATGCCAACCAACCTCTTTTGAGGTTAACAAATAAAAGATAGTAATGGTGTTGTGGTAACTTGACACACAAAACGACAAAAAATATTATGGAGATCACTATAAAAAAAAATTTGCGGGAGATCTTGAGAAAATTTGTTAAAAAAGTAGATCACTATAAAAATAAAAAAATTATTCTGGAGATCTAGCGAAAAAAAAAAAAGAGTATTCAGGAGATCACGAGAAATAATAAGAAATCAGTTTGTGAATATCCACAGCAAAGCAACTTCATTATTCTAGCATTATAAAGAAGAAGAGAATGCGCTGCATTGAAAGATTTCAAAATTTGCAGCGTGACGAATGTGCTATCTCCATTACAAACACTAGTTTTACAAGACCGAGCGCTTCCGTCTCGTACTTGATTCAGAGCATGCGTGGAATTTTGTGTGTCGGACTTGTGTACACACGCTCGGAATTTCCGTCAAAAACGTTTTTTGGCAGAAATTCTCTCAAACATTTGTTGGCAGAAATTCTGACAGCAAATGACCGATGGAGCATGCACATGGTTTGACAACAACAACAACTTCACATCGAACATTTCCCGTCGGAAATTCTGATCGTGTGTACGCAGCATAACAGGTTTTCTTTAGGGATTGCCCTGTATTTGGCTCCATCCATCTTCCCATCAACTCTGACCAGCTTCCATGTCCCTGCTGAAGAAAAGCATCCCCACAACATGATGCTGCCACCACCATGTCTCACGGTGGGAATGGTGTGTTCAGGGTGATGTGCAGTGTTAGTTTTCTGCCAGACATAGCGTTTTGCTTTTAGGCCAAAAAGTTCAACTTTGGTCTCATCTGACCAGAGCACCTTCTTCCACATGTTTGCCGTGTCTCTCACATGGCTTCTCGCAAACTGCAAACGGGACTTCTTATGGCTTTCTTTCAACAATGGCTTTCTTCTTGCCACTCTTCGATAAAGGCCAGATTTGTGGAGTGCACAACTAATAGTTGTCCTGTTGACAGATTCTCCCATCTGAGCTGTGGATCTCTGCAGCACCTCCAGAGTTACCATTGGCCTCTTGGCTACTTCTCTGATTAATGCTCTCTTTTGCCTGGCCTGTCAGTTTAGGTGGACGGCCATTTCTTGGTAGGTTTGCAGTTGTGCCATACTCTTTCCATATTCGGATGATGGATTGAACAGTGCTCTGTGAGATTTTCAAAGCTTGGAATATTTTTTTATAACCTGACCCTGCTTTTAACTTCTCCACAACTTTATCCCTGACCTATCTGGTGTGTTCCTTGGCCTTCATGATGCTTTTTGTTTACTATGGTTCTCTAACAAACCTCTGAGGGCTTCACGGAACAGCTGTATTTATACTGAGAAGAAATTACACACAGGTGGACTCTATTTACTAATTAGCTGATTTATGAAGGCAATTGGTTCCACTAGATTTTAGTTAGGGGTATCAGAGTAAAGGGGACTGAATACAAATGCACACCACACTTTTCACATATTTATTTGTAAATAATTCTGAAAACCATTTATCATTTTCCTTCCACTTCACAATTATGTGCCACTTTGTGTTGCTCTATAACATAAAATTCCAATAAAATACATTGACATTTTTGGTTGTAACATAACAAAATGTGGAAAATTTCAAGGGGTATGAAATACATTTTCAAGACACTGTATATGCAGTAAAGATGTTTGTTATACTCACTGTGGAATCTAATCCTGCACATTGTGTAAAAAGGCTGTTTGATCCTGTTTTTTCTGATTCTCCCCTTCTTCTTAATCCATCTCCTGATAATACAGAGCATTGGGGGCACTCTGCACATGCTCAGTTTGGTGTGTATTGCTAGAGAATTATTATTATTATTAATTTTTTGGGAAGGTGCACAGGGCCAATCAGCACTGTCAAGACAGAGGGTCAGGAGTCATGCAGCCTCATAGGACAGTCAGAGGAGAATGAAAACTCCTCCTACAACCTTTAATCAGTGCTAGGTTGATAGAAGTCCCAAGACTGCTATATACTGCTGATGAGAAAAGCAGTTTATATTTACTAAAATATTTGCATTTCCATGTTCTGTGTACTGTGGGAGACCAGATATAGTAAATGCAGGGTCCTGGGTTAAAGTGGTTGTTAACACACTTTCAGTCATTTACATAATTTGTTCTGTCACCTAATAGAGTGCCCCCCTGTCTCTGTGTTTCATTAAAAAAAATTCCTCCTTCACCGTATCTCACAGTGCTCCCAGCACTCATGTAACCAGCTGTGTCACCTCTCTGCCCCGTCTTGCAGAAGCAGCAGGTGGGGTCGAGGTTTCCCCACTGATGTCAGCGGGACGCGAGGAGGAGAGGAGAGAGGAGAGAGGAGACATGGCCGGTCACGTGATTACCGGGAGCCGCCGTGAGATACGGTGAAGAAGGTATTTTTTTAATGAAACACAGAGACAGTGGGGCACTGTATTAGGAGACACAACGGTTATTATATAGATACATTTGTAATACTATTCCTGCAGCAGGAGGGGGATGAGGTGGCACTGTCACTAGGTGACATGCAAAGAGGGGAGGGGGGAGGGAGGAGGACAGAGGAGACAGACACAGGAGAGTAGGCTGCAGAGGACTGAGGCACGCAAACAGACCATGATGTCAGGGCTCAGAAGCCATGATTATCGTGGTCTGTTTGAAGAGGGGAGGGTATAGCCAGGCAGATATTACAGGTGTTACAGGGTGCCAAATTACACAGCACAAGCACTATGCTGTATAACATGCTTTGAAGAAACAGAATCTGTGTTTTTTTTGTTTTTTTTGGGTTAACAAATGCTTTAAGCAACACTTTAAGCTGGAAAGGCAACATACAAGGGTGTACATATGCTGCAGCTGTGATGCTTTGCAAAAATTACCCCCTCTGCCATACCTGGTGGGAAGCACCGCTGCTGAATGTGACTCATTCACCTGAATGGGGCTGCACCAAAACCACCCGAAAAATATGTGCAATTAACATGTTAGCAGTGTGATGATATGGCTCTTTAAAGGTTAAAACAGATGGTGGAAAGGCAATATAAGGCTTCCTCGTAGCGTCGCCTGTCAAACATCATCTGAAGAGAGATCCGCCACAAGTGTAAATGAGCCCTGTAGTAAGAAGAGAAATAAGGTAGCAGTCTTCACTGAACATAATTTTTGAAATTTGTAGTTGTCTTGCATTTATGCTTACCCAAAAGCTTTAATGCTGACCTGGAACAAGTATGCAGATCACTAATCCCAACTTCACTGGCTGCATGCTTGTTCTGGGTAATACCTGAAAGTAGTGAGACAGCTAGGCAGGTTCCATGTTTCTCTCTATACAGGTTTATATTGCATCCTTCCCTCATCTCATTGAAGAATTCACCATGTCACATGTTTTTTTTTGGTATTGCCTCCTAGCTGTACCCATAAAGGTGCAGTCCTTCTCTTCGGCACGTGTCAGGAACCATGAAACAGACGGAGACAGAAAATGCAGTAAAAATCACACCTTTTAATAAAATGATAAAAATGGTAAAACTGGTAAACGTGGTCAGAACAAGCCAGGACATCAGGAAGCCAGAGATCAGCGTAGTCAAAGGCAGCAGACAGGATCAGGATCCAGAAGGGACGTCAGCCTGGCAAGTCTTCAACAGGAATACAGCACAGAGTCTCTAGATATGTTGACCAAGGCGAAGACATTGAAGAAATGAACCAGGCGGTTTAAATAGCCAGAAGGGGCTGGCTGTGGGCTTTACTGACAAGCAGGAGATGATCAACAGGTGAGCCACTGTGGAACGATGAGTACTGGCAATTAACAGACAGCTGAGCAACCTGAGCACAAATAAGGAACAGCATGGTATTGTGTTGTTAGATTGGGGTGGGATTATACTACTTATTGATTTTTTAAAAGCAGCAGTTATTTTTGAATATGACAGCCCAGACTAGGCACATTATACATTTTTTGAATAAACAGTACACTTGCTTTAAAACAAGCCCTCATTCACCTCTAAATCTGCAGGCATTGAGGAAAAATGAATCTTCACAAACGGAAATACTGAACTCTTAGCTTGTTTCTCCTTATTTTCTATGGAAGCAGAATCTTGGCAGTAAATGTAAATACACAGCAGGTGTTTCTAAGCTCTTAGAATCCGAATGTAACCTGACATCAGTGCGGTTGATTTACTAAAACTGGAGTGTGCAAAATCTAGTGCAGCTCTGCATAGAAACCAACTAGCTTTCAGGTTTTTTTTTGTCAAATCTTAATTGAACAAGCTGAAGTTAGATTGGCTACAATGCAAAGCTGCACCAGATTTTGCAGCCTCCAGCTTTAGTAAATCAACCCCATTGTCTCTTTTGTAAACATTGAGAACAAATTACTTCACAGTACATGCAGCTGGAAAGGTCAGTGAGGGCTGGTTTTGTTTGTTCCTGTTAAGAATATGTACATTTTTTTATACACTTAAACATTCATAGTGTGGACACAGGTGCATTTTAAATAGTTTTTTACTTTATTAATCCCATGAGCCTCTTTTTGTCTAATTATATTAGTTTACTATATTATATTAATTAAATAATATTAACGTATATGCCGCCGCACTGTGACAAGCGTGATACTTGATCAGAATGAAAATCTGTCAGAAAGAAGAAAAGCACAGCAAGATTATGTTGTCATATGCAATTAACATGATTAAAGCATGCCAGAGCTAATTAATAGAGGAGAGCAAAACAATTTCCTGACTGTGTGTAGTCACACAAAGCATAATTACAAAATGACTGATAACATGTTACATACACTACATATTACATACTGCAGAAATTAAAGAATGTCCATGGGCATCCACCTCCAAAAAATGCTATTTTCCTGGCTCTACCCATTTCTCAGTCATTAAAGCACACAGTGAGGTCAGAGGATGGCAGAATGCCTTAACTGTATAAAGTGTACCAGGTCAATGACTCAAAAACCTTTTGAAGCCAATGGATCAGCATAACACCAGAAAAGCCTTTTACAACCTTACTACGGAGGAACCCTTTGAATAGCTAACAGGTCTCAGGAAACCTCTACTAAAAAATATGTTATATGCAAATCTTGGTCCATTAGCCATACCACACTGGTGGTCAGTGAGAGACGGCCCTCTTATGCTAGTGACCAGAGAAAAATGCCCCTTTTCCCCTTTACATACAACTAACATGATTTTTTGATGCCAGTGGTTACATTTAGCAGAAAGAGAGGAGAAGCCCCCTGGTTCCGTGCCACTGGCTCTGACAAGTAGCATTGGTACCAGAACTAACATCAGGTAGCAGGTTAATCTACCACTGCTAAGGCCCCTTTCACACCGAAGGCGCTTTTCAGGTGCATTTGAGCTAAAAAATAGCGCCTGTAAAGTGCCTGAAAAGCGCCTCTCAAGCCTCCCAGTGTGAAAGCTTGCTTGCTTGCTTTCACACTGGGCGGTGCGCTTGCAGGACCGCAAAAAAAGTCCTGCAAGCAGCGTCTTTGGGGCTATACACTGCTCCTAAACCGCCTCTGCCATTGAAATCCATGGGTAGCGCTGCCAGAGTGCCTGCGAAGCATTTTGGCAGCAGTGATTTGCAGGTATTTTTAACCCCTTTTTAACCGCTCCTTTGGGGTTAAAAGCACCCTGCTCCCACAGGCTCAGTGCCGGTAAAGCACTGCTAATACTAGCGGCCCACGCCCCAGTGTGAAAGGGCTCTAAAGGAGCCCTTAGCACCTCTACAACCTCTGTATAAACCCTGGAAAAGCCCTTTATTAAAAAAGTCTGCATTAGTGTGTGTATGTGTGTGTATGTGTGTGTGTGTGTGTGTGGGGGGGGGTATTGAAGGAGTCCTTGTGGTGTAGATGTTCTGCATCTTAAGCTAGCTTAACAAGGGCCCAGAGAATTTTCTGTATATTTGCTCCAATGCTAGGGATAACAAGTGCAAAGTGTCTCCTTGTTAGGACTCTAGTACAAAGGATGTGGGTAAGGCTGGGTTCACACTGGTGCGAATTAGATGCGGATTTCCCCGCATTTAATTTGCATTTCAGGAGACTGTGACCGGCTCTCAATGGAGCCAGTTCACACAGCTCCGGGAAGCTGTGTGTCTTCTGGTCCGTTTTAGGTCCGAATTCAGCCCAAAATTCATGCCTGATTGGTCTCTGAAACAGAGAACAGGGACACGCCGGACCCCTGCTGTAAGCAGCTCCGCACAACAGTGTGAACCCAGCCTAAAGGTGTCTGCATGCGATGTCTCTTAAAGTGTAAAGAGGATGGACTTCTGCCCTCTCACCAGTCCAGCTGATATCAGGCTCAGGAAAATAGGAAAGGGATAGATCCTGGAACCAGATCCAGAAGAATCTGTAGACAAAAAAGATAGTCACTTCCAGCGCTAAGGGGTTTTCTAAAGTGAGGCCTAGCTCTGAGGAAGGGGGTACGTCCCTGAAACGCGTTAGCTTATACCCCATGATGGTCTATAGCACGTGTCTCTACACTGTGTGTTTTTTTCGGATTATTATAGTTGCTGTTTGTGAGTACCCACCTTTTATGAATTTTATAAATTATTAAATGTCATTGGTAATGCACTAGGTGTGCGCACCTTCCATTTTTTGTCTTTCCTGAAGAATCTGTGCTCTAATGGAGGATCCCAACCACACACTTTGCGACGCTTTGATTGCTGAGGGTGATGAGAGCAACCCCCAACCATCAGGAAGCTGGCAAGCGTGGAGGCGTCCGCACACAACCGCGCTGGATTCTCTCCCCGCTGCCTAGGCCACAGTGGCGGCTTGTGTTCCTCCGACCATCGGGACTCTGCTTGCAGCTGAAGGCCATGGTCCCAAGAGAGCGACCCCTCCCTGGGCCAGGCTATATATCACCTCTCCCAGCATTTTGTTCTTCCTCCCAGACGGCTGGAACTTGTAGTCCGCAATAGTCTGGCTCCAGTGCGAATCCTGGCTCCCCGGACTACATGTCCCAAAATCCTCCATTCTCATGTGGGGTCTCTGCTTGCAGCTGCCCTCAGGAAATGATGACACAATGCCCAGGCTGAGCACTAGAGGGAAACACTGTAAGCTCACTGCAACCGTTATTACCGAATGTCCACGATAAGTTAGACAGCACCTCAGCATCAGTATACTTGAACATACCAATTTTCAGAGGGATATCAGAAAGCAGCTCCTGTGTTTTTTCTTGAACCAGGTCTCCTTTAAAGAGAAATGGCATGTTTTCTAACCATATGCTGCCTTTTGGCAATATAAGCCCCATATTGAAAACACGTTTGCGTAAAAATGTTTGCTCCCATGCTGTTAACATCAAACCTGACATTAAACATTTAAATGACCTGAATGACTACCCTGAGCTGATTTGTTCCTGTATTCTACCATGGTAGGGCTTTCACTCTTACTTGCTGTTTCTTCAGTTCCTGGACCCAATCATCCAAAAGCTCAGGTAGTAGTTATGGGTAGATTCCATAAACTGAGCACATGGCAAAATATATCAATGTGTATGTCCAGCCAAAACTTGTCTTCTTAGTTTTTGGTAAGGTTCAGAAGGCCTGTTGTTTAATTTTGCTATCTGGGACTCTGTCAGAGAGATTTGCCTTTTCTTTCTGTTCTGCTAACAAAGGTAACATCAGAAATGACCGTAAATGATCACTGCATGAAAATTGCAACACAGATTTGTGTAGGGGTTGCCACTCATTGGGGATTCACTAGGACGGGTTTTGAATCACGTGCCCTGGTTTCAGATCGCCTGAAACCCAGAGGCATATTCAGACCGGACTGTGGTCCTCGTAGGCCTGCGCACGCAGTGTGCCAGGTGTGCCTGGGCACACCCTAATCACCTTGTGCGGTGCAGATTACCCCTGCTGCCCAGACCCCCCTGTCCCCCCCGCAGCACTGGCGGCTTCCCTCCTCTCCTCTCCTGCTAGCTGCTGTAAAGGATGTTTCAGGATAGAAAGCAGGGGAGGGGGCTGGTTAACATGTCATTTACTGGCCCATTCCTCTTCTGAATGGACACAGTGAGTCGCTGAAGCATAGCAAACTGTGTTTACTAGGCTTCGGTTTGTGAATGTACAGAAAACCACTCAGCACTTCCAATTCATTCACTGCCCAGTGCAGCTGCAGAGAATGGAGCTGGGGTATTTCTGTCCTCAGTCCCTTTCTCTGTCTCAAAAATAAGACATCAGGGTCTGTTTAGAATATTGTAAAAAAAATTAAAAAATAAAAAATAGAAAATAATATTGTAAGAAGTAATTAGAGAATAAAATTGTAAAAAAAATATTAAAAAATAAAATGTTAAAAATAAAGAACTATTGACACCATCCACTGACCTACTGGCACCAACCTCTGCCCTATTGACACAGCCACTGCTTTACTGACACCTTCTACTGCCCTACTGACACGTCCACTGCTCTACTGACTGACAGTATCCACTGTCCTACTGACACGTCCACTGCTCTACTGCTACCTTCCACTACCCTACTAACACCAACCATGTTTTAATACATCTTAAGTTAAGTTTGTTTACATTTATTTCTAAGAGTATGTTTGTCTGTATCTATGTTTATATATACATATATAAATATATATACAGTATCTCACAAAAGTGAGTACACCCCTCACATTTTTGTAAATATTTTATTATATCTTTTCATGTGACAACACTGAAGAAATGACACTTTACTACAATGTAAAGTAGTGAGTGTACAGCTTGTATAACAGTGTAAATTTTCTGTCCCCTCAAAATAACTCAATACACAGCCATAAATCGCTGGCAACAAAAGTAAGTATACCTGTCACGGAACGTCCCGCACTCCGCTTGAGTGCTTCCGTCAGTATACCAGTTCCTTGTAGTCTGGATACAGATATCAGATATTCCAACCACTCTCAAGCATAAAACAAGGCAAGACTTGCTTAGATGCTAACATGGACTGTTTTATTTAGAATCAAAATTACAAGACTTTATATGCCGTTGGAATCTCCTCTAACAATACAACTGTAACCTAAATAACATGAGCTAATTATCTAATCCTTTATACAGCCTAGGTGACTGAGACATGACCTTTTGCCCAGACTTGTGGTCACCGAACTTCACACAGTAACAGAGTTAATTAACACAAACAACAATCGGTGAAAAGACTCTTAGAGCCACACTAGACTTATTTACAATAAACACATTATAGCAGACAACAGACAGGTAGCTGGAATTGATGACATTAGCATTTAACAGTAGGAGTCCCAACGGTATGAATCAGTCACCATTCTAAAATGGCATATAAAGAGTTCCCAGAGTCTGTGTGTTTTGGGGGGACATGGAGCTGAATCCAAAGTAACACCAACCCAAGGGTCCCCAGGCATACAGCTCACAGAGAGCACCATTCCCCCAAATGCCAGGGCCCATAATCGGTGGGCAAGAGGCTTGCGTTCAGTCCCCTCCAATAGCCTCTGTCCCGGGTGAGTCTGTCACATTTCTCCCCCATCAAAGGTTGACTAACAAGGTCCCAGACGTCAACCTGGTCTGGACATGCGTTAGTCAGGCAGAGTGAACTCACATTGTTCTTCCTGCATGATCTCCTTTCTTGGGTGCAAGGAATAGTTAACCTCAGTAGGTGTGGGGCAGAGGTCATTTAGTCTCTGTCTGGCTGCCAGGGCTTCAGCTGGATTGTTTTTAACATTCCTGGGCTTCGTCTGCTGCTGGGCAGAGGGGCCGAACACCCCTGCTTCCTGAAGCTGTAGAGAGACACTAGGTGCTAGGCAGAGGCCAGCGGTGCTCTGCCCTGTTGCCAGCGATTCAGCTGGGAGTAGCAGCTCCACTACATCAGCTTGTCGTCGGAGAGAGGGGCCAACTGCCCCAGCTCCCTGGAACTCCACAGTTGTTGCCGGTGCTGGGCAGAGGTTGGTAGGACTCTGCTCTGTTGCCAGCACTTTTGCTGGGGACTCCGCATCCTCCGCTCCGGCTAACCTTTGGGGCAGGAGGCTGGCTTCCTCCACTCCCAAACTGTGTAGCTGCCATTGGAAAGGGGAGCCGGCTGCTTCCTTTTCCATTCCCTCATCTGGCTGCTGGGACGACATGTCTGTGGTACTGTCTCCCATGTGCATGGATCTTTGCTGGGGAGGACAGGCCACTTCCTCCACCCTGGCCAACTGTTGGGGAGGGACAACAAACACCCCCTCTCCCTTCTCCCCCTGTATTTGCTGCTGGGAAGTGATTGCCACCTTCTCACCCTGAGCCTCCGAAACTGACACAGGTGTGGGGCAGAGGTCTTGGACCCTCTGTCCGGTTGCCAGCACTTCTGCTGGGGGTTTGCTAGGTGGTTCCTCCTCTACAGAAACGTCTATTAAATCCCCAGCCTCTGGAATTGCTAAAAGTATGAGGCAGAGGTCTTGGACCCTCTGTTCAGTTACCAGATCTTCAGCTGGAGGCTCATCAGGTTGTTCTTCCTCAGCAGAAAAGTCTATTAAATCCCCTACCTCTATAACTGGTGTCTGGGGATAGAGGTTCACCATCTCCTGTCCACGGAACCCAGAAGATGTTATCAGTGCTGGGCAGAGGTTAGCAGAGCTCTGCCCTGTGGTCAGCACTTCAGGTTTGGGGACGGCAATCTTCATATTTTCCACTGCCGATTCTCTGGCATGCTGCTGAACGTGTTCTAGCAGTTTCCTGTATGCCCTTTCCAGATGCTGTTCCTTCCTTAGCAAATGGTCCAGATCAGGTTTGAGCTCTGAGACCCCTGCAAAACCGAGCATAGCCTCTCTATATTCTCGTAGGTCCTCAAGGGCAGGTTCCCCTTCATCGCCAATCACAAAATGATCTGTAAGGCTCTCCCACAGCAATCCAGGGCCTCCAAAGTCATATCCCTCCAGAGAGCATTCTGTTGTCTCCCCTAAATATCCCTCCTCTGCGTGCCATTGCAGAGCCCGATAACGATTGTCCAGCTTTATCTCCTGCTGGACCAGCCTGTCCAACTCAGTCACCCATTGCTCCTGGGGCCACTCTCCCAGGAATGCCATCCGCAATGCCCGTTGGTCACTGGCCCATTGCTCTTGGGTTGGAAAGCACTTGCCCTGTTTTATACCAGCGAGCTGGAGGGCTCCAATCCAGAGCTCCACCCGAATTTGCTGCCTGAGCTCCAGGTATTCATCCTCAGACACAGTCCTGGTGTATGTTGAAAGGATGATCCGCAGCAGCCCCGGGAACTCTGATGCCAGGTCCATATCTCTGCCGGGGTGACTGAAGTCTGCTATGCTGATCTTGGATTCAGGTGGAGGTTTAGATTTCCCAGACTGCAGGAAGCTTCCCGCTGCTTGCCACCAATGTCACGGAACGTCCCACACTCCGCTTGAGTGCTTCCGCCAGTATACCACTTCCTTGTAGTCTGGCTACAGATATCAGATATTCCAACCACTCTCAAGCATAAAACAAGGCGAGACTTGCTTAGATGCTAACATGGACTGTTTTATTTAGAATCAAAATGACAAGACTTTATATGCCGTTGGAACCTCCTCTAACAATACAACTGTAACCTAATTAACATGAGCTAATTATCTAATCCTTTATACAGCCTAGGTGACTGAGACATGACCTTTTGCCCAGACTTGTGGCCACCGAGCTTCACACAGTAACAGAGTTAATTAACACAAACAACAATGGGTGAAAAGACTCTTAGAGCCACACTAGACTTATTTACAATAAACACATTATAGCAGACAACATCAGGTAGCTGGAATTGATGACATTAGCATTTAACAGTAGGAGTCCCAACGGTATGAATCAGTCACCATTCTAATATGGCATATAAAGGGTTCCCAGAGTCTGTGTGTTTTGGGGGGACATCCAAAGTAACACCAATCCCAGGGTCCCCAGGCATACAGCTCACAGAGAGCACCATTCCCCCAAATGCCAGGGCCCATAATCGGTGGGCAAGAGGCTTGCGTTCAGTCCCCTCCAATAGCCTCTGTCCCAGGTGAGTCTGTCACAACACCCTTAAGTGAAAATGTCTAAATTGGGCCCAATTAGCCATTTCAACCCCCCCCCCCTGTCATGTGACTCGTTAGGTGTGTTAAATTTGGTGTTATCGCTCTCACTCTCTCATACTGGTTACTGGAAGTTCAACATGGCACCTCATGGCAAAGAACTCTCTGAGGATCTGAAAAAAAGAATTGTTGCTCTACATAAAGATGGCCTAGGCTATAAGATTGCCAAGACCCTGAAACAGAGCTGCAGCACGTTGGCCAAGACCATACAGGACAGGACAGGTTCCACTCAGAACAGGCGTCGCCATGGTCAACCAAAGAAGTTGAGTGCATGTGCTCAGCGTCATATCCAGAGGCTGTCTTTGGGAAATAGATGTATGAGTGCTGCCAGCATTGCTGCAGAGGTTGAACGGGTGGGGGGACAGCCTGTCAGTGCTCAGACCATACACCGCACACTGCATCAAATTGGTCTGCATGGCTGTTGTCTCAGAAGGTAGCCTCTTCTAAAGATGATGCACAAGAAAGCCCACAAACAGTTTGCTGAAGACAAGCAGACTAAGGACATGGATTACTGGAACCATGTCCTGTGGTCTGATGAGACCAAGATAAACTTATTTGGTTCAGATGGTGTCAAGCGTGTGTGGCGGCAACCAGGTGAGAAGTACAAAGACAAGTGTGTCTTGGCTACACTTAAGAATGGTGGTCTGGGGCTGCATGAGTGCTTCCGGCACTAGGGATCTACAGTTTATTGAGGGAACCATGAACAACATGTACTGTGACATACTGAAGCAGAACATGATCACCTCCCTTCGGAGACTGGGCCGCAGGGCAGTATTCCAACATGATAACAACCCCAAACAAACCTCCAAGATGACCACTGCCTTGCTAAAGAAGCTGAGGGTAAAGGTGATGGACTGGCCAAGCATGTCTCCAGACCTAAACCCTATTGAGCATCTGTGGGGCATCCTCAAAGGGAAGGTGGGGGAGCGCAAGGTCTCTAACATCCACCAGCTTCATAGAGGAGTGGAAGAGGACCCAAGTGGCAACCTGTGACCCTCTGGTGAACTCCATGCCTAAGAGGGTTAAGGCAGTGATGAAAAATAATGACGGCCATACAAAATATTGACACTTTGGACCCAATTTGTATATTTTCACTTAGGGGTGTACTCATTTTTGTTGCCAGCGGTTTAGACATAAATGGCTGTGTGTTGAGTTATTTTGAGGGGACAGCAAATTTACACTGTTATACAAGCTGTACACTCACTGCTTTTCATTGTAGCAAAGTATCATTTCTTCAGTGTTGTCATATGAAAAGATATAATAATATATTTACAAAAATGTGAGGGGTTTACTCACTTTTGTGAGATACTGTATATATAGACACACACATACACACACGCATGTGTGTTTGAGCTTTGGGGTGCACACCCTAATGCAATAGGCTGCACACAACTATGCTCTCCAAGCTCCGAGTAATCAAGTACCACCATTGCAGAGTGCATAGGCATGTGCACAGGCCGGTTTCCAACCATCTGGAGAGTCTGTGACACTCTCTCTCACACTACCCAGGGCCAGCACAGTCCCCCCCCGCATGGACTGGAGAAGAGAGAGGTCTCAATCTGCTCCTCCTCCTTCTGACCCTACCCATCTGTGTCTGCCTGCCAGGAAAAGGATTTGTGGGCAGGAAATTTGAAGCCCAGCAGCCAACGGATACATCATGGATGAATATAAGGTGCCGATGCCTGAGCCTCCATCCTCAGGTGAGGGAGCTCATCATCCACTGTCTGTGAATGAAGTCTACTCCCTCTCTCCTTTCCCTCTCCTGCTTCTGAGTGAATGAGTACACTAAGGTAACGGGGACTCAGATGTAAGGGGTGCTCTGTGAACTCTGATGTAGGGGGGTCTTTGGGGACCCTGATTTAAGGGGGAATAATGGGAACTCTGGTGTAAGTGCCCCCACTTTGGTGAGCAGAAACCCCCTTACAGGAGAGTTCCCTTTTGCTCCAGAGTCCACAGCGTTCCACCTAAAAAAAATTGCTATGCTCATCTAAAGTGTATGGGTTTGGCTTGAAGAAAAGGTAGCAACCCTAATTTGTATTGCTTACAAGTTCATTGAGGAAGGGCCCATAAAAAAAGCATGTAAAATCCAGAATAAATGTTATACAGAAGATGCTTTCAGTAAAAAAGCCAACAGGTTTTGGCTGTTTGAAAGGTGCTCCCTCATTAGTACTTGGAAGGTACTAAAAGAGGTGTATTCTGAACAATAGAGTTGGAATGATTCTTCAAAACTAACTCCACCTTTTTCATGTTACACCCTTATTTAAGGTGAAACATGGCCAGAGTTCACAGAGCGGGACCTTCAAACTGAACCTCCCCCACCTTTCAGGATTGTGGGGGTTCTGTTCCTCATTGACTCCTGACTTTTTTCAATCAGTGTGGCTCTGCCCATACAGCCACATCATTCTTTCACAGGAAGTTGTGAATGAAGATATAAGAAGTCCCATCTATCAACTCGGCAGAAGAGCCGTTTTCAGTGGAACGCATGTGTGGTGACATCACCTCATTTGTAGTCCATTGATACTTCCTCCAACTTCATAGCTGAAGGTTCATACTTCTGTACAGACCAGGGTCTTGGAGGGAGGGTCTGCAGGAGCCAGAGCATTACAAACGAAAATAATGCACTTTTTTTCAAAATTGGTATATTTATTTATTTTGCAAAAGGTGGAATACATTCAAGTGAGTTGCGGTAGAAAACAAAAAAGCCTGCTCCAGGAGCTGGTCATTGCAGTCTTTTTATTGCTTGTACAGCTTTTTATTTCTGCCTGTTTCCCTATTGCAGATTTTTTCCCTCACTTCCTGTCTGGAGATAATGTTGTCACTGTGAAAGCAAGTGAGTGGAAATGTTTTTTGACTGGGTAAACTCTTTAAAGCTGAACTCTAGGCAGACATTAAAGGTACACATCAACGGAGCTCTGTTTTTAAATAATACACCAGGGGCAGGCAACCTCGGCCATCCAGCTGTGGTGAAACTACATGTCCCATGAGACATTGCAAGACTCCGACAATCACAAGCATTACTCCTAGAGGCAGAGGCATGATGGGATTTGTAGTTTCACCACAGCTGGAGTGCCGAGGTTGCCTACCCCTGTAATACACCATAAATGTATCTTCTTAAATGCAAACAGTGTATTTGAACCTGACCTGGTGTTAGCCTCTTTCAGTCCCTGTACAGCATGGCTGGAGTGTGAGAGGAGCTGCACAAGGAACCAATCAGTTCATGTGCTGGGAAGAAACATGCTAATAGGATGAGAAAGCAGAGTGACCAGGAGATGACCTCATCACTGTGCTTCTTCTTTGTTCACTGTCCAGTCACAGAGAGGGGCACATCCAAGACGACTCAGAAGAAGTAAGAAGTGGGATAAATGATACTGGCCATCAGACTGAGGACATCTAGTGGCAGAAAAATAAAGTACAGTGGGCAAACTGGATTGAAGGTGACTATTAATAATTTATTTAATAATTTTTTATCTTGTTATTTAATTGTTTGACTGAAGTTTTGCTTTAAACAACAGCTGCCAATTACATTACAATTTGCTAAAGTCAGATTTATTAAAGATGAGACCTGATTGGTCCAGTAGTGCGCTCTGCACAGTGTTGTTTACCTTATAGGCCCAGAAAAACATAACTGTGTGTTGTCTCTCTTGCAGTTTATAGCTCTTCTCATGCCACTGTGAAATCCCTCAGCTGCCTGGAGAAAATTACCTACTCCGAAGAAAATAAATGTTTTGGAGAGGAAATTATTCAGAATGTAAATCTTCCAATATTCTCTCACAATGGGAGCCTGTCACCAAAGTTTAAAAGAAAAATTCCTTCTTTATTGAAGCATAACAAACACATTGCATTTGGATTAAGATGCGCATTGAAGAATTATTACCATGATGTTATTCCTGGGTGACAAATTACTTCTGAATACAAAGCATGGCGGTACAAAAGGTTACACCGTTTTGCTGAAAGAGCGACACATGTGATTGGATATAATGAGAAAAGAACGCCTTCAAACTAACTCGGCTTTACCAAAAGAAAGGAAGTTCTTGAATTTAAATTTGTTCCCCAGGAAACTTTATTTATACCCTTTCAGAATAATAGTTTATTTTTTTGTTAATCTAGTCCCTCTGCATTTCAAAATCACATTATTGTAAAGCAGCTCAATGACATTGATGAAAGTTGCATAATCCAGCCATTTTCATCTGATGTCTGTGGGACAGGAAGGTGACAGCTCTGGGGCGTAACAATGGCGGCTAATGTTCTACCCAAGATAAGCGGAGCTTGTAGAGTCTCTCTGTGCCGGTCACTTCCTCCCCCTCCCCTATTGCCATAAACATGATTGGCTGGCATACCTGAATGTGACCTGGTATTAGCCTCTTTTAGTCCCTGTACAGCAGGGCTAGAAGCAGGGGCAGACTGACCATTCGGGCACCCGGGCACTGCCCGAGGGCCCCATGCCACTAAGGGGCCCCATCAGGGTTGTCAGCCTCAATAAAACCAGGGACAGTATGTAAAAATCTGTGCTTTTTTTAAAAATTTCAAGATTATAGCTGCCCCGCCTCTCCAGTACCTTTTCAGTGTGTGTATGTGTATTCTGTGTGTGTATACTGTGTGTGTGTATACTGTATGTGTCTGTGTGTGTGTATACTGTGTGGCCCCATAATCTATTGCCTGGGGGGCCCATAATCTCCTATTGCCTGGGGGCCCCCTAATCTTCTTCTATTGCCCAGGGGCCCCATAATCTCCTATTGTCCGGGGGCCCCATGAGTTGTCAGTCCGCCCCTGGCTAGAAGGTGAGAGGAACAAGTAGTAAAAGGTACCAATCAGTTCAATAGCTGACAGGGTGCAAAGGAGGAGAACACAGCGTGAAAGAGAGATGAGCTTCTTGAGTCAATATGTTTCTTCTCTGCCCCAGTGACCACTGCCCATTCACAGGCTGGGGCTGGTCCAGGATGACCTGGGTTCAGGAAAAGTGGGTTGAATAATGTTGGTCATCAAATTGAGGACATCTAGTGGATGGCTCAGGAAATTGCTGCTCTGAGAGCAGACACATGGCTCTTGCGGGTCCAGTCCCTCACCAAAGTCTGTGGGCAGTTTTAGATTATGGAAAAATTGATCTACTCTTTCTCTTATGGTATTTGTCACAGAGCATGCTGCCTCTGGTATATTGATCAACACCATCTCACATTATCAACTGGATCATACACCAACCTAGGCAGGAGCCCAAAGCCCAATGGATGTCCAGGGGGGATGCTGAGAGGGGGGGTAGTACAATTGGTCAAAGCTGTGCACCTCCCAGTCACTTTAAGAGGGAGGATGAACTTGTAGACAGTTAGTATATGTAGTATATAGCTTCTTTGTATCTACTGCTATAGTCAATCAAAGGGATTTGCCCGATGCTGATGCAGGTTAATTTACTAAAACAGGAGAGTGCAAAATCCGGTGCAGCTGTACATGGTAGCCAATCCACATCTAACTTCAGCTTGTTCAATTAAAGTGATTGTAAAGGTTTGTTTTTTTTTTTGTTGTAAAATAACAAACGTTTTATACTTACCTGCTCTGTGCAAGGGTTTTGCACAAATCGGCCCCGATCCTCTTTTTCTGGGGTGTCCCGGCGGCGCTCCTGGCTCCTCCCCTTCATCGGGTGCCCCCACGGAGAGACCCCACGGAGAGACGCTTTCCATAGGAGTTGTCCATTGACACAGACAGCAGGACTTGGCCTCTCCCCTGACTCCCGTGTCACTGGATTTGATTGACATCAGCGGGAGCCAATGGCTTCTCCTGCCATCAATCTATCCAATGAGGACTCGAGACAACGGCTGGAACTGCTGGGCTTGTGCTCGTCACTGGAACGATCGGGTTTAGGTAAGAAAAAGGGGGGGGGGGGCTCTGGGGGGCAGCTGCAGCACAGAAGGTTTTTCACCCTTATGCATGGAATGCATAAAGTTGAAAAACCTTGAGAGTTTACAACTCCTTTAAGGCCGGCCATAAATGGGTCAAATTCTGAACGAATTTTCTTTAGAAAATCTTTTCTAAGAATTTTCGTTCGAATTTCGCACCATTAGTGGGCCACAGCAACAACTGATTTTTGTGCGGCCATCAAATTTAAGTGATTGGGCATGTTGGAAATTTTTTGAAAAAGGAACGATTTTCTAATCAATAATGGGAGAATCTTGTAAGAAATATAATCGAAAAAGAAATAATCACAAGAAAAGAAAATTCTTGGAGAGAAAAAAAGATTCCCGGCCATGAAAATTCTTTTCTGTAGCAACATGAGGTGAAATTAAAGGCTTGGTTGGTCGAATTTCAAAGTCAATGGTGGCATCATCAGATCACAAAACGCACAAAATTTCTGATTTTCGAAAGAAAATGTGTTCGGAATTGAACCTATGTGTGGGCTATGTATGGCAGAGCTGGCCCAGATTTAGCACACTCCAGTTTTAGTAAATCAACCACATTGTCTATGACCCTGAAACTGCAATGTTTTGCTTTAGCAGCAATGGACATGCTCAGTGACAAAATAAAACTATGGGCAAAAATAAAAATAACATACCTGATATAGTCTGTCAGCAGCTTTGTTTGTTTTTCTGGCTACCTCTGTAACATCGTTTCATAACCTGCTCATCATCTGACAGCGAATCCATTTATTTTACAGTTCCTGTAACAGGATGACTAGCCTGTTTATCCGGTAGTGAAATCACTGCAGCGTTGTCAACCAGTGGACAATATAGTCTTTGATGAACGTGTTATTTTAAATTGAGCAACAAAAATTCTTCTGGTCTTGTGAACTGGAACATACTGTACTCTGCTTTCTTTTAGTTTCCTTAACTGTTGAAAAACTCCAGAAGTTTAATGAAAATGATTTGATTTAAAACTGAGCGACAAACAAATTAGAGCTCAACTGCAGCTTTTTGCAGACAATTTTTAGACAATTACCAGATAATTGTTTTTTGTTATTTGGAGGTTGCAGTTTGCATATTCCAGGTGTATTTTGCGTTTTTTAATACACGTTTTTGATCCATTGAAGTTTAAGGCTCCATTCACACTAGCGCGTTTTTTGATGCATTTTGCATTTTGCAGAAATGCATGGGAATTTTTTAACATCAATCAATGCCTTTTTGTACCTCTGTGTTTTTGGAAAGGGTCAGGGACTTTTTTTCATGCAAAATGCAGCATTTTGCATGTAATAAATTTCAATGGACCAGCATCAAAAACGTAAGTGTTTTTACAGCGTTTTTGCAGCGTTTTTGATGCGTTTTGCATTTTTTTGGCGTTTTGTTTTTTTGTTTTTTTAGACTATACAGTTAAAAAAAACCCCCGCAAAAATCGACAAAAACGTGGCAAGCATCACAAAAAAAAACTCCAGAAACGCTCAAAAGCAACATGCATAGATGTGAATCGAGCCTAAGGCTCCATTCACACTAGCGCGTTTTTTGATGCATTTTGCATTTTGCAGAAATGCATGGGAATTTTTTAACATGGGTTCCTATTGAACATGTTCACATCAATGCCTTTTTGTACCCCTGCATTTTTGGAAAGGGTCAGGGACTTTTTTTCATGCAAAATGCAGCGTTTTGCATGTAATAGAATTCAATGGACAAGCATCAAAAATGCAAGTGCACCGTTTTTGCAGCGTTTTTGCAGCGTTTTTGATGCGTTTTTGATGCGTTTATTTTTTTATTTTTAATTTATTTATTATTTTTATTTTTTTAAACTGTAAAAAAAAAAACGCAAAACGCAGCAAAAACGCAGCAAAAACGCCGCAAAAATGCTGCAAAAACGCTGCAAGAGCCCTTTCACACTGGGGCGGGGGGCGGCGTCGGCGGTAAAATGCCGCTATTATTAGCGGCGTTTTACCGTCGGTATGCGGCCGCTAGCGGGGTGGTTTTACCCCCGCTAGCGGCCGAGAAAGGGTTAAATACCACCGCAAAGCGCCTCTGCAGAGGCGCTTTGCCGGCGGTATAGCCGCGCCGTCCCATTGATTTCAATGGGCAGGAGCGGTAAAGGAGCGGTATACACACCGCTCCTTCACCACTCCGAAGATGCTGCTGGCAGGACTTTTTTTACCGTCCCGCCAGCGCATCGCTCCAGTGTGAAAGCCCTCGGGGCTTTCACACTGGAATGCAAGCAGCGGCACTTTCGGGTCGGTTTGCAGGCGCTATTATTAGCGCAATAGCGCCTGCAGACCGCACCAGTGTGTAAGGGCTCTAAAAACGCTACAAAAACGCTGTTCAAAAACGTGGCAAGCATGACAAAAAAAAACTCCAAAAACGCTCAAAAGCAACATGCATAGGTGTGAATCGAGCCTAAGGCTGGATTCACACCTAGGCAGTTTTAGTGCTTTTTGCATTTTGCAGATTTGCACTACAGAACGTGTTCCATAGGAAACCATGGTAAATGGACAGTAGTGCAAATCTGCAAAATGCAAAAAGCACTAAAACTGCATAGGTGTGAATCCAGCCTTAGAAACCAAAAACCAGAAAAAAGTTTTTGGCCCTTTCCATAAAATGCACAGATGTGAACTACATCCATAGGAAACTATGTTAAATGGACTATAGTGTGTTTCTGCAAAAGTGAAAACGCACTAAAAAATGCATAGGTGTGAACCAGGCCTAAGGCTCGATTCACACCTATGCATGTTGCTTTTGAGCGTTTTTGGAGGTTTTTTTTTCATGCTTGCCACGTTTTTGAGCCGCGTTTTTGCCGCGTTTTTGCCGCGTTTTTGCCGCGATTTGCGTTTTGCGTTTTTTTTTTTTTTTTTTTTTTTTACAGTTTTTTTTACAGTCTAAAAAAAAATGTAAAAAAAATTAAAAAAAAAAAAAAAAAAAACGGCAAAAACGCACCAAAAACGCATCAAAAACGCATCAAAAACGCTGCAAAAAAGGTGCACTTGCGTTTTTGATGCTTGTCCATTGAAAACCATTACATGCAAAACGCTGCATTTTGCATGTAAAAAAGTCCCCGACCCTTTCCAAAAACGCAAAAAAACAAAAAAGCATTGATGTGAACATGTTCCATAGGAACCCATGTTAAAAAATTCCCGTGCATTTCTGCAAAATGCAAAATGCATCAAAAAACGCGCTAGTGTGAATCGAGCCTAAAATAGCATTGTGTGGTTTGTCCTATCTGTCACTTTTACTGGACTGCTTGATCTGCATATAAATGGAGAGAAAATATAAAACAGGAGTGTGAAAATAGCAATTCATATTCTCCGTACTATCCTTACAGGTATTAACCCTACAATGTAACCATAATACAATATTACCACTTAAAGTAAACCTTACAAAGAAGATTAATTCTGGCATTTTTGCTCCCTATCAAACCTTCTGCAATGACATCATTATCTGGACTGCTAAGTATCTCTTTTTGTCGACAACCCTTTCTCCTTGTGTCTTTACTGGGGCTCTTATTCTTCCTTGAATACATATTCATGAATCAGATTGAAAATTAGACCCATTTAAGTCCTCTTTATGGTATTATGAGTCTATACTTTGAGTGTTGGCAGTAACATTGTTTTTTTTTAATACTTAAATTGTTTTTACTGAAATAGTAATGTGAATTTATTCCAGATAATAATGAACTGTAGTTTGGTAATACTGTCAGATATCTTGATGGTTCATCTAAAGAGTGAATTATAATGACAACTCCACTATTATCAGTGATGATCAACTAAAGTGATATAAAGCCTCAACTGTTGCCTCTGCTAATATTTAGTAAATGGAAATGCTACACTAACCTGTCAGAGACATCATATCGACAACAATAGAGGACCAAAGATTATAGGTATGCTGAAAGTGACAGTCAGAAACTAGGGACATACTATAGGAATTATTGGGGGGCGGAGGACATGTCATTATGCGAGACTGCTAGAGATCACAGCAATTAAACACTTCCATATTTGTGTTCTCTACAGCCCCACAAAAACATACCTGTATCACAACTAATACTTATTTTAGCAAGTTCCAAAAGAAGCTTAAACAGAGAAAAGGGATGAACAGCACAAAAAAAATTAAGAAAGTGTAAAAGAATTTAAAATGGAATTAAACCGCCACAATAAAAAAAAAAACTAAATGAATTAATTAATTAATTGGGCCCAGGAGCCTTTAGCCCTATTGTGCTAACATGCACTGTGTATTGACACATTATGGCACAATTACCTAGCTAGTGATTCCCTTCAGTGATGCGCTGTCAGCACAACTGTTCGGTTAAAGGTGCTGCCATTTTCTCCCAGTCTTCCTTCTGGATTCCGACTCATTGCCCCCTTGGTTGGCTGGGCTATGAGGATCTTAATGACACAGATCCATGCCATAAATATACACTAAGCTTTGCATGCGCAGCAGAGTACACAGATGCTGACAGGCAGGGAGTAGGGTTTATGACAGGGGAAACCACTAGGGTCTATTCTGTCATAAAAATCCTACCTGTAGGCAGGTACAGTCTATTTTCTCCACTGCAGATGGAGCTCATCCACAATGCAGGTGGAGGAGGAAGTTGAGAGGACCCTAGTTCCTGTATAGTTTCCTCAGTCACAGAGAGGACAATTGAATGCTGGCAACCCATGTGACTTTGACTGCCATCTAGGGTTAAGTAGAGGCTATTTAAGACCCTTGCTCCTGGGTTTGGCACTCATCTTGCATGTGGATAGGGTAGGGACAGGTCACCCATCTGTCAGGGACAGAGTTTAGCATCAGGGAGAGGTTCCAGATGAGTAGGGAAAGTGCAGAGGCACGCCATCATACCTGGAAGCCTCCGCACTTGGATACGGACCAGCCGGACCACATTCCGCCCCCGAAGATAGATGCTGTTGGCACACCTGAGACCTTCTGCTACTTCTCATCACTGTTATATCCTGGGAATGCTCCCAGTCAGGTTGCCGTCCCGCCGCGCTTGTGTATTGTCAAACTTCAATTCCAATACAGTTCTGTTTCCTGCACCTTGACGCTGAGTGTTTCCTGCCGTCACACCACACTGCACCTACTCACATACCTGTCAGTGTTTTTGTTGTTTGTTTCTTCTAGGCTTAATTCCGCTTTGAGCAAACCACCTTCGAGGGCTTGCTTAAGCATCCAAATACAGACTACTGTGTGCAGGGGCCCTGAGGACCACACACTAACTTCCAAAGGACCACAGGTTGGGCACCAGAAACTTAGACCCATTTAAAACCTGCTAAGTGCTGTGGGTGGGGCTTTGAAAGCGGCATTGGCCACATGTGGACACTATTAAATTTGCTGCAGTCTATTTTTATCAGGCTTGGTTTTGTTCAGTAAATATTGCTGCATCTGTATAGCAAATAAAGTGTTTGAGCTGGCGTAGAAATATCCACACATTTATCAGGAATCATTATGTGCATGGTATAAAGTACCAGCGGGAATCTCAATTTTCCATGTCAAGGTTAACCAAACGGTTTCAATTTGCAGCGGACAGCCGACGAATCGCCGTATAACCGTGTCTCTCCGAAGAGAGAAATGAAGCTTCCCTTTCTGCAGGAAATCAATATTTCTAATCTCAAATAAATTAATGAGCTCTAAATGAACCAAAGAGACAAAACTTTTCTGAAGCCGTCTGCAAGAACACGTGGTGCATCCCTACATTGTAACTCGTGCCGTCTAATGATCAGTCATCGCAGGCTACCAACTATTACTTATTGTAATTTAATAGCATTAATCCAGCTTAGATCTTGGAAGGTTTATTGATTGGACCGAGATCGAAGATTAAGATAAAGTTTATTTTGCAATGGTTCTTGTCGTGGGTCTGCCTTGATGGCTTTAAAGGTCCATTAACCATCTGGGAAGAATGGGGTGAACTTAGTGGAATGATCCATGCATTTCTTCTATCCAGGCATTAATACTTTTTCTGAAAGCTGCGACAAAATGCTGTTGTGGATTTTTGACTAAAGAGCTGGATTTAAAGTGCACCTGTCATATGTACCTTGCTACTACTAGGAAGTGCCAGAACAATGCCAAATTATAACAATGACATATCTGTGGCATACAGTAGCTGTCATGACAGTGATATACTTGTAGCAGCTTTTACTGTCCACTCTGTGTCTGAATGTCAGGTCATTATGATCAGGCAAAGCTCTAACATTTTCTGGTATAGACAAAACTTGCCCACCCCCCCTCCTGCATTGCTGGGTGGGCTAGGGCAGTATATGGGCAAGCTAAGGCCGTATAGGGGCAGGCTAGGGTAGTATAGGGGCAGGCTAGAGTAGTATATAGACCGGCTAGGGTAGTAAAGGAACAGGCTAGGGTAGTATATAGACAGGCTAGGGTAGTACATAGACAGGCTAAAGTAGTATAGGGGCAGGCTAGGGCAGTACATAGACAGGCTAGGGTAGTATATAGACAGGCTAGTGTGGTATATGGACAGGCTAGGGCAGTATAGGGGCAGGCTAGGGTAGTATAGAGGCAGGCTAGGGTAGTATATAGACAGGCTAGGGTAGAATAGGGGCAGGCTAGGGTAGTATATGGACAGGCTAGGGAAGTATATAGACAGGCTAGAGTAGTATATGGACAGGCTAGGGTAGTATATGGACAGGCTAGGGTAGTATATAGACAGGCTAGGGTAGTAGTTGGACAGGCTAGGGTAGTATATAGAAAGGTTGGGTAGTATATGGACAGGCTAGGGTAGTATATGGACAGGCTAGGGTAGTATATGGACTTTCTAGGGTAGTATATAGACAGGCTAGGGTAGTATATAGACAGGCTAGGGCAGTATAGGGGCAGGCTAGGGTAGTAAATAGACAGGCTAGGGCAGTATAGGGGCGAGCTAGGGTAGTATAGGGGAGGGCTAGGGTAGTATAGTAGCAAGCTAGGGCTGTTTAGTGATTTTTGAGTATGACAGGTTATGCAACATTTGGCCATCCAGCAGCCTGTCCTGTGTCCTGTCACACAGAGCTAACTTATATTTCCTCTCTGTTGCGCTCTCCCAGTGCTCCCACAGTCTTCAGTGGCTAGCCTTATGCATGCACCAGAGCAGAAGAAGGCAGGCCGGGCACAAGGCCGGCTGCACCCCCTCCTCCAGTTCCACCCAATAGAAATTCAAGCTTTGCAAGCTGAGTCTGAGCATTGGCTGCTGGCAGAGCGGGTAGGGAAGGCATATTTCATTGCTCTGTGTCTCCTGTGGGTACACTGCCCCCCGGCAGCACACACACATATCTGAGCTCTTCATGTGTACTTGGATGTTTAACAGCCAGTGTTAGACTGTGTGTGTGCACTGGCAACTATGAGTATGTGTGTTGAGGGCAGCGGGGCGGTCTTTTTACAGGGCAGTGGAGTGACTTGGGGGGGGGGGCAGTTGTTACCCTGCCCCCCAGCCCAGTCTGCCCCTGGATGACACACAAAACTGCTGGAAAAAAATCTTGGTTTTCAATTTGTTGCCCCTCTCAAAATTCTGCCTGGGTTCAATGGACCCAGCGGGACCCATGGTAGGGCTAGCCCTGCCCATAGGAATCTATAGGAGGAGAGAGGGAAGGGTGTTTTGTCTCTCCTCTGAGTCAATTAGCAGCTTCGTTAATCAAAATCTCTCTTGTTTTCTGTCTTAAGCCTGGTACACACTATTGCCCCGTACACACGGTCGGACTTTGTTCGGACATTCCGACAACAAAATCCTCGGATATTTTCCGACGGATGTTGGCTCAAACTTGTTTTGCCTACACACGGTCGCACAAAGTTGTCGGAATTTCCGATCGACAACCACGCGGTCACGTACACCACGTACGACGAGACTAGAAAAGGCCGGTTCAGAACCAAGCGCGGCACCCTTTGGGCTCCTTTTGCTAATCTAATAGTAAAAGTTTGGTGAGAGACGATTCGCGCTTTTTCAGACTCGTGGCTTTCAGATCGTTTTCTGCCGTTCAGTTTGTGCTTGTGGGTTTGTATTTGCTCTTCAGTGCGTGCAGTCAGTTCGTATCGGAGTTTTCTGTGCGATCTTGTCCGCTCGTTGCTGTTTTTCAGGTCGCTCTTCACAGGCCTTGCTGTTCTTCAGTGCGTTCTGTTACTTCGTTCTCAGCAGCCGACCGTTTTCTAGCCATGTTTCGTATGCGTACTCCTCGTACAGTTCGTGCTGTGCGGGGGCTTGGTGTTGGGGTCCTGACCTTGACACAAGTCCAGTCCATGAACAGGGTGGGGAGGAGTTCATGGACCAAGAATTGGTTGCTTCAGCGTGACCAGTTCTGTCATATGCCTTTGCTCCGTGAGATCCGTGAGAATAATCCTGGTGATTTCAGGAATTTTCTCAGGATGACGGACCCCGTATTTCACCGTTTGTTGGCTTCGCTGACCCCCTATATCAGCAGGCAGGATACCTGCATGAGGCAAGCCATCACTCCGGAGCAGAGGTTGGTCGCTACCCTGCGGTATTTGGCGACAGGGAGAAGCCTGCAGGACCTCAAGTTCTCGACAGGCATCTCCCCCCAGGCTCTTCTTTGTGGACATTTACTGCTTGTGTTTGTTTTAGCTGACCCTGACAGAAATGTGTGGAGTCCAGAAAATGTCGTGATTGTGTAACCTTATACAAAGCACTGTTGGCTGTTATTTACTAAATGCAAAGACACTTTTCACTACAAGTGCACTTGCAACTGCACTGAAACTGCACTTGTAGTGCAAAGTGGATTTGCCCTTAGGAAATTACCCCCATTTTCTCATCAAACAACAATTACATCACCCCAAAAGTGTTGTAGCGTGAGACAATAATCCACACATTCTTGATGAACAATCTTTTTAATACCAGCACAATCACATGTGCATTTACCAAAGGTTTTTCTGACAAACCAACATGTTTGTTGTATAACAATTTTTGTGGTGTCATTATCCAAAATCAAAATGTGCATTTTATAGAAAACAGGCCTGTGTAAAACCCACAAGAAAGACACAAATCTTGATCTTACAAAGTTCACATTTGGTAGAACCTGAAAGCAATATCAGACATGAGTATTTAGGAACTGTGTTTGAAAAGTTAAATTTGGAAGATGCACACAAATTTCACAATGTCAACATGTGCTATCTGCCATCATGGGGGATGAAGGGACGTGTTTTTGGGGAGAAAGCCCTTCCTCACCGTTACTTTATTATTGAGGAAGGGGTTGCACCCCCAAAACGCGTCCATTGATCTCCCGTGATGGCAGATAGCACATGTTGGCACACTGTGTGCATCCTCCAAATTTGGCTTTGGGAAAAACATTTCGCACATTGTAGCAGACAAAAGAAGAAAGTGATTTTGAGGGGCTTTAAACTCGCCCCAAAACATCAATGATGTTTTTATATTTTGGAATAACATCATTGATGTTTTGCTGGATGTTTTCCAATTGTAAATTACACCCCATGATCTCCCCGATCAGGATCTGGGCACATTCGGATGTGAAAGGATCTTCATCCACAACCTCACGATCACCTAAAAAGAAAGGAAACCCAAAATAAATTAGGTCTAAAAAAAATGCCGCCATCCATCTCTTATCTGAGCCTGTGGTCGCAGACACTCACCTGTTGTAGTGACTAGTTCCACCACGTCTTCATCCTCCTGCTCAGCTTGTGTTGGTATTTCCCCTTCTTCCAGGGGGGGGGGGGGGGGCTCTGGTCTCCTCGGATGAGGGGTGTCCTCCGAGTCTTTTCTCCCCTATGTAAAACAAAAATGGTATACTTAGCACACAGATATTTGATGGCAGAACTCTAAAGATGAAACATTGCTTGGAAGTGGGGTACAATTGTCTATTTTAGCAGAGTTCCAAGATGTAGCTTTTTTAGTGTCCTTTGTCAAGCTTCAATACTTTACCTGTTTTGTACAAGCTTCACAGATGTGGACACCCCTATAGTATACACTGGAGCACCTGTGTGGCCCCCCTAATAAAAAGGGTGTTCTGGGGTCCCACACTAGTGCTCCAGTGTCCAGATGTGAAAACAGCTGCTCAGTGTCCTCTCCTTACACACAATCTAGTTTGCATTTCATTCTAGTAACAAAGCCATCTACACAACCCAATTCTTTGAAGACAAGTATAGGGCCTCAAAATGGTGGCCAAATGCATATGGGCTAAACAATGGTATTTTATAGTCCGAAAAAAAAATGTGTGATCCGAACGAATAATGTGCCCATGAACATGAAAATTGCCATTTTAAACTGTACAACAGTTCCTAAAAGCACATGGAGCAGCACGAACGTAATAAACACAAGAACAATAGGAACACAGCACAACTACTTACTTTTTTGCAGCACTCTCCGGATCTTTCTGTACTGCTCATGTTCTCGTAATTTCAGGTCCGACCACCGCTTCCTGAGCTGATCTTTCGATCGCCGTACCCCGAATTTCCGGTGCAGACTCCTGACCACTTTCGCCATGATCTTGGCCTTTCGGACATTGTGGTTGGGGTAAGGCCCATACTTTCCATCATAGTCGGCCTTCTTCAGGATGTCCACCATTTCCAACATCTCCCCAAAGGACATATTTGAGTCCTTTAATCTCCTTCTGGATCGGGACGTTTCAGGCTCCGGCCTTTCCTCCTCCTCCTCCTCCTCGTTGCTGTAATTAGCACGATCCTGCTGTCTATCCGCCATGTGCTCTTCCTCCACTGCGCCGAACAAAAAGGGGCGGGTAATAGAATAGAAAGAACGTCAGGGGCGGGCGGAGTTATACGCATGCGCAGTGTGTATAAATCGTAACGCGCGCGTCTTAGGTACGATCTGTGAGCGGAGGAAGGAGCATCGGAGACGCCGATCGTGCTAACGAAGGTAGGATCTAAACTTGGGCCTATACTGCTTCGAAATTGAAGCCTATATTGTAACAAGATTAGGGGAGTTTGGCCTGACATTAGGGTTTGTCTTGTGTTGTGTCTTGCAGAGAAAATGGATGGGTTCAACGACCACAATTTCCTGCCCCTGTTTATTGACAAGTACAGAGAGCTGCCCTGTCTGTGGCAGGTCAGACACCCCCACTATAACCACAAACAGAAGAGGCAGGCAGCGCTGGAGAAACTGCTGGAGTTGGTGAAGCCGGTGATCCCCACAGCAACCATCCCTTATTTAAAAGCTAAAATTGGTGGCCTGAGGAGCACTTATCTTAGGGAGCGCAAGAAGGTCACAGATTCCCAGAGGTCCGGAGCTGCAGCAGATGACATTTATGTCCCCAGGCTGTGGTACTATGAGAGACTGCGATTTCTGTCAGACCACACTGAAGTCAGGGAATCACTCTCCACTCTTCCTTCCACGCTTCCTTCCACACCAGCTGAGGCTTCTAATGTCCAACCTGGGCCTTCCAGCCAGGAAGAAGTGGAGGAGCCCAGCTGGAGCCAGGTATAGCATTCTTCTACAGATTTCTGGGCAATAAATAAATGATGTTTACTAGATGTTATTATTGATCACTAATTGCTGCTTGAAAGTGTTTTACATATCAATACACAGTAGTGGGCACCCAAAATTGGGACAAGAATGCAAAATGCTGGGCTCAGAAGGATAGTCTGTTATATTTGTTAACATTGAATTTGCAGCAGTCAGGAGGTGAAAATTGTGTGTGATTGATGAAAACAATACTAAAACTATGTCCCTTTTTCATACACAGGAAGACCTCAGCCAGGAGGAGGCTGTGGAATGTGGCAGTCAGGAGGAGGCGGGGATTAGTGGCAGCCAGGAGGAGGCGGGGCTAAGTGTCAGCCAAGAGAAGCCAGGGACAAGTCGCAGCCTGACTGAGTCTCAGGTCCCTCCCCTCCGCCTGCCATATAAAAGGGCCAGGAAGGCAACTCCCAGTCCTGTGCAGGATTCAGCGTACAGGCTGATCCAGGAGGCTTCGGCGTCCCTCAGAGCCTTCCCCAGTCCTGAAGAGGCCTTTGCCTGCATGGCTGCCACCAAACTGCAGGGCATGCAGGAGGGCCAACGCAAGATTTCTGAGGACCTGATTTATAAAGTCCTTCGTAAGGGGGAGAGTGGGGAACTGACACCCAAGACGGATGTCATTGAGATGGACCATCCTCCTCCTCCTCCTCCTCCTCCTCCTGCTGCCACAACTCCACCACCACAGCCAAAGCCTGTAAGGAAGCGTGGAAAGAAGACCTGAGAGTGATGACCCAGGGTTCAGTCTGGTCTGACAGAAGATACAGTCTCTCGTATGACCACAGCCTGGGGACACAGATGTCATCTGCTGCTTTCCGGATCTCTGGGACTTCTGGACCACACTGCACTCCCTTAGATATGGACTCCTCAGGCCACCAATTTTGCTTTTAAATAATTGATGTCTGCCCTGGGAGTCCAAGGCTTCGCCCACTTCTGCAGTTTCTCCAGTGTTGCCTCCCTCTTTGTTTATAGTTGTGACCCCTTAATAAAATATTTTTAGGTAAATTCTACTCTCCTGTGTGTGTTTTCATCCAAAAAGGACAGTTTGTTGGTGAGTATTCAGGTACATTTCTAAAGTACAATGTGAAATTAACAAGGGACAACAACACCAAACAATCTCCTCCTACAGATTAAATAGAACAACATATCAATGGTGTTGTGGGAACTTGTCACAAAAAACACACAAACATTTTCGGGAGTACAAATCAAAATCACCAAAAAAAAAATAAATAAAAAGAGAAACACAAAAAAAGATTCTACATTAAAGTAAAAAAAAAAAAAAAAAAAAAATATTTTGTCAGATGTGAGAAATCAAAATATATTGAGGGAATCCCGATAAATAGTAACGAAAAAAGTTTGTGAGAAGTGTGTGTGAATATGAGCATCAAAACGACTTAATTCTTGTCACATTATAAAGAAGAAGAGAGTGCGCTGTATTAAACCATTTTGAACATTGCAGTGTGACGAAAGTGCTTTATCCATTACGAACGCTAAGTTTACCAGAACGAGCTGTCCCGTGTCGGAATTTCTTCTGAGCATGCGTGGCACTTTGTGCGTCGGAACAGGCCACACACGGTCGGAATTGACGCGATCAGATTTTGTTGTCGGAAAATTTTATCTCCTGCTGTCCAACTTTGTGTGTCGGAAAATCCGATGGAAAATGTCCGATGGCGCCCACACACGGTCGGAATTTCTGACAACATGCTCCGATCGGACATTGTCCATTGGAAAATCCGACCGTGTGTACGGGGCATATGAGTTTTTTTCTGTTCAACCCAGCGTGTTGGAGCCGCTGCACTAACGATCTGATGACAGGGGGATGCCCCCCCCTTCCCCCTGCCAGAACACTCCGATCAGCATTTCCAGCCATTGGCTGAGAGCGCTGATCGGAAGGCAGTCAGCTGTTGGTTTTCTAGCATGCTTGTCCACCAGTTTGGCCAGCTTCTGTCGGAATGGCTGCCGTACACACAGGCTGAATATCGTCCGGCATTCAGCCCGTGTGTATGGGGCTCTAGGCTCCCTTCACACCAATGCAGGTGTGATGGTGCACTTGCGTTTTCAAGCGTTTAGGTAATTTGGGTTTAGGGCAGCCCATTCAATGGGATACTCTACACGTGGCAATTACACAAAACACTGCACTTGGCAATGTTACTATGTGTTTGGTGTGATTTAGTGCCCATGTTTGGCTAGTGCATTTGGGGTGCCATTAACAATTAATGGTACCCCAGCATACCTACAAGAAAATAGCATGATTTCATGCCCTGTTGGAGCACATGCAATCACCTGTGTGAATGGAGCCTTACATTTGAGCTTTAAATGAAAGCGGAGCTCCACCCAAAAGGGGAAGCTCCACTTATCTGCTTCCTCCCCCCTCCAGTGCCACATTTGGCACCTTTTGGGGGAAGGGGGGGGGGGTACCTGATTTTGACAGGTACCCGTGCCCACTTCTGCTAAACCTGGCTGCGGCGAGATGCGCCCCCCATTCACAAAGCGAAGAGCGCTTTGCACATGCGCAGTAGGGAACCGGCTGTGAAGCCGCAAAGCTTCTCTGATGGTTTCCTTTACAGACAATGGTGGTGGCAGCACCTGAGCGCTGATGGAAACACAGGCTGGGGTGCCGACATCGCTGGATTCCAGGACAGGTAAGTGTCCCAGTATTTGTAGCTGCTGAGCTGACTTTACATTTTTTTCGTGGGGGGGGGGGGCTGAACCGCCTCTTTAAAGTAGATACGTTTAGATTTGTTTATTTTTTTGAGCATTAACACTAAGCTGCCACACATATGCATCTATTTATCAAGGTTGTGTGCTGAGGGCGTGCTCACTGTGTGCTCCCAGCACTGCCTGATCGTGGAATCTGATCAGTAAACAGGGGAATGAATCCTGCAAGAGCCAAATCACAGTGTACACATGGTAGAGAAGCCACACTGCCTCTCGGGCATTAAAGCCCACTTAAAGAGGCGATGTTAAAGTGTTAAAATAAAAAACAAAAATAAAGTTAAAAAATAAAGAAACAAAAACCTTTAGACTCCATGGACTACTTGGTCTTTTTCTGCTGTCAGGGCCCGTTCACACCAGAATATGTTTTGGGAGACCCGCAATCCATACGTGTTCAAAATGCACTGGGTTTGCGATCTGCTGCAGGCATACAGAGTATTTAAAATTAACCTTTACCTTTTAAAATTATTTAGTTTACAATAGAAATGAAAAGCAAAAAAGTGTATACTGTGTATATATATATACACCTGACTGTATATATATATATATATATATATATATATATATATATGTATATATATATATATATATATATATATATGTATATATATATATATATATATATATATATGTATATATATATATATATATATACAGTCAGGTCCATAAATATTGGGACATCAACACAATTCTAATCTTTTGGCTCTATGCACCACCACAATGGATTTGAAATGAAACGAACAAGATGTGCTTTAACTGCAGACTTTCAGCTTTAATTTGAGGGTATTTACATCCAAATCAGGTGAACGGTGTAGCAATTACAACAGTTTGTATACGTGCCTCCCACTTTTTAAGGGACCAAAAGTAATTGGACAATTGGCTGCTCAGCTGTTCCATGGCCAGGTGTGTGTTATTCCCTCAATATCCCATTTACAAGGAGCATATAAAAGATCCAGAGTTCATTTCAAGTGTGCTATTTGCATTTGGAATCTGTTGCTGTCACTATCAGTGAAGCAAGCCATCATTAGGCGGAAAAAAACAAAACAAACCCATCAGAGAGATATCAAAAGAAAAAGGGGATGGGGATTTTGAAGGTGCAAGATAACATCAAATGTATTCAATAAAAAATATTTTATTTCTTGTCTTGAAGAGCAAAACAGAAAATATACATAAAACCAAAGGACACAGGCATGTGCAGTACTATTTTCGAGATTTTAAAACGGGACAGCATAAAAAACCCGACATGTTTCGCCCATAGATCGGGCTTCTTCAGGGGAGCTGTCTTTGCGGAGGTACCAGCCTTCTGAAATCGACAAACACACAAACAACATATACAAATAATAATGAGTGTCAAACTACCAATAAATAGGTGAGTATGCATTTTGAAGACTTTGATAAATAAACACTCAGTAACCATCTTCCAAGAAACATGAAATATACAAATAAAGAGATACGCACCTGTGTCTCTACTCCCAGGGCAGTGCTTCTATCCCAATTCAACCAAAGCAACGGGGGCAGCAATCCTGTCGCAGTCACACCCACAGCCGACTGTAACAGTCAAGGCCACAAGCGGCTGGGGGTCACAGAGGGGACAAAAGGGCCCTTTTTTCCCCCTTCTCCCTCCCCCCTTCCCTCCCCCCCTTTTTTTTTCTTCCCCCCTTTGCATCACTTCTCCCTGTTTATACAGGGATGATTTCTCTCTCTTTCTCAGATCACCACAGGGGGGAGCTGCTCTGCTCCGTCGGACGCCTGATCCTTAGGACCCCGTGACGACGGGCGAAGCTGTGCGGTGGTGCACTGCGCAGGTGCGTCGCAGCCTCACGTCCGCTTCCGGCCCTTCGGGACAGGACGGGGGGATAAAACGCTGCTGCTCCGGCGTCTACACGCTGCTGGAGCCCCTTGGGACATGAAGTGCCACTACTTGCCTAAAGGTAACACTTTCAATCCTATTAAAGGACCTTTGCTTGCCTCAATTGTATGTATACATAGTCATGACTGGTTGCCGGGCTGTCTTATTTGTGACTGTCCTGGCTCCCCTTGACTCTCCTTACCTTTTTAATACAACACTATTGTTTGGACCATTGGTTTTCCCTCCTTTGGATCATCATTTCCATTATTAATTTCTCTTCTCAGTATCAGTCCAATGAATATCCTTGTGTTGTGAGGTGGCCCCACTAAGTCCCTCGGTTTCAAGTTTCTCCAGGGTCTATATTGTAAGTTCATTCTTTGTTCATTTAATTGGATAGTAGATTGTCCTGCAAACTTCCTATTTACTATTTTTTCAATATATATATATATATATTTTTATTATTTTTATTTCTATTTTCGTACATCTTATTCCCTGTATATATTTTTTTTAGCTGGCCCTTTTGTCCCCTCTGTGACCCCCAGCCGCTTGTGGCCTTGACTGTTACAGTCGGCTGTGGGTGTGACTGCAACAGGATTGCTGCCCCCGTTGCTTTGGTTGAATTGGGATAGAACCACTGCCCTGGGAGTAGAGACACAGGTGCGTATCTCTTTATTTGTATATTTCATGTTTCTTGGAAGATGGTTACTGAGTGTCTATTTATCAAAGTCTTCAAAAATGTATACTCACCTATTTATTGGTAGTTTGACACTCATTATTATTTGTATATGTTGTTTGTGTGTTTGTCGATTTCAGAAGGCTGGTACCTCCGCAAAGACAGTTCCCCTGAAGAAGCCCAATCTATGGGCGAAACATGTTGGGTTTTTTATGCTGTCCCGTTTTGACATCTCGATAATAGTACTGTACATGCCTGTGTCCTTTGGTTTTATGTATATTTTCTGTTTTGCTCTTCAAGACAAGAAATAAAATATTTTTTATTGAATACATTTGATGTTATCTTGCACCTTCAAAATCCCCATCCCCTTTTTCTTTTGATTTCTATGCCTATTTGGGGATTGGTGCTATTACTTGGCTGTGTCCTCCACGATCAATTATTTGTTCATCCATCAGAGAGATAGCAAAAACATTAGGTGTGGCCAAATCAACTGTTTGGAACATCCTTAAAAAGAAAGAACACACCAGTGAGCTCAGCAACACCAAAAACCCGGAAGATCATGGAAAACAACTGTGGTGGATGACCAAAGAATTCTTTCCCTGGTGAAGAAAACACCCTTCACAACAGTTGGCCAGATCAAGAACACTCTCCAGGAGGTAGGTGTATGTGTGTCAAAGTCAACAATCAAGAGAAGACTTCACCAGAGTGAATACAGAGGGTTTACCACAAGAAGTAAACCATTGGTGAGCCTCAAAAACAGGAAGGCCAGATTAGAGTTTGCCAAACAACGTCTAAAAAAGCCTTCACAGTTCTGTAACAACATCCTATGGACAGATGAGACCAAGATCAAGAGTAATGGGAAAAGAAGAGTATGGAGAAGGAAAGGAACTGCTCATGATCCAAAGCATACCACCTCATCAGTGAAGCATGGTGGTGGAAGTGTCATGGCGTGGGCATGTATGGCTGCCAATGGAACTGGTTCTCTTGTATTTATTGATGATGTGACTGCTGACAAAAGCAGCAGGATGAATTCTGAAGTGTTTCGGGCAATATTATCTGTTCATATTCAGCAAAATGCTTCAGAACTCATTGGACAGCACTTCACAGTGCAGATGGACATGACCTGAAGCAACCAAAGAGTTTTTAAGGGAAAGAAGTGGAATGTTATGCAATGGCCAAGTCAATCACCTGACCTGAATCTGACTGAGCATGCATTTCACTTGCTGAAGACAAAACTGAAGGGAAAATGCCCCAAGAACAAGCAGGAACTGAAGACAGTGGCAGTAGAGGCCTGGCAGAGCATCACCAGGGATGAAACCCAGCGTCTGGTGATGTCTATGCATTCCAGACTTCAGGCTGTAATTGACTGCAAAGGATTTGCAACCAAGTATTAAAAAGTGAAAGTTTGATGGATGATTGTTAATCTGTCCCATTACTTTTGGTCCCTTAAAAAGTGGGAGGCACATATACAAACTGTTGTAATTCCTACACCGTTCACCTGATTTGGATGTAAATACCCTCAAATTAAAGCTGAAAGTTTGCAGTTAAAGCACATCTTGTTTGTTTCATTTCAAATCCATTGTGGTGGTGTTTAGAGCCAAAAAGATTAGAATTGTGTCGATGTCCCAATGTTTATGGACCTGACTGTATATATATATATATATATATATATATATACTGTATATACATTGCCTTGAAAAAGTATTCAAACACCTTGACATTTTCCACATTTTGTCATGTTACAACCAAAAACGTAAATGTATTTTATTGGGATTTTATGTGATAGACCAACACAAAGTGGCACATGATTGTGAAGTGGAAGGAAATTGATGAACTTTTTTCAAAATTCTTTACAAGTAAATATCTGAAAAGTGTGGGGTGCATTTGTATTCAGCCCCCCTGACTTAATACTGTGTAGAACCACCTTTCACTGCAATTACAGCTGCAAGTCATTTTGGGGATGTCTCTACCAGCGTTGCACATCTAGAGAGTGAAGTTTTTGCCCATTCTGCTTTGCAAAATAGCTCAAGCTCTGTCAGATTGGATGGAGAGCATCTGTGAACAGCAATTTTCAAGTCTTACCACAGATTCTCAATTGGATTTAGGTCTGGACTTTGAATGGGCCATTCTAACACACGAATATGCTTTCATTCCATTGTAGCTCTGACTTTATGGTTAGGGTCGTAGTCCTGCTAGAAGGTGAACCTTCTCCCCAGTCTCAAGTATTTTGCAGACTCTAACATGTTTTCTTCTAAGATTGCCCTGTATTTTGCTCCATCCACCTTCCCATCAACTCTGACCAGCTTCCCTGTCCCTGCTGAAGAAAAGCATCACAAT